>SMMW01000161.1:1122500-1537874 GCA_004794655.1 Marisa cornuarietis
TCACCATCACTTCCGGCTGCGATTCCATAGTCACGTCTGGACGACGTGCGGCCACCATGGCGACATGCTGGTCTGACGACAGCTACACCACCGGGGTAAGCACCAACATGCTCTTAGGCCCTCGATGTAATCAGGCTGCTAGTGTTTGTTAGTGTTGACATCAGCTTGCTAGTGTTTGTTAGTGTTTACATCAGCTTGCTAGTGTTTGTTAGTGTTGACATCAGCTTGCTAGTGTTTGTTAGTGTTTACATCAGCTTGCTAGTGTTTGTTAGTGTTGACATCAGCTTGCTAGTGTTTGTTAGTGTTTACATCAGCTTGCTAGTGTTTGTTAGTGTTTACATCAGCTTGCTAGTGTTTGTTAGTGTTGACATCAGCTTGCTAGTGTTTGTTAGTGTTTACATCAGCTTGCTAGTGTTTGTTAGTGTTTACATCAGCTTGCTAGTGTTTGTTAGTGTTTACATCAGCTTGCTAGTGTTTGTTAGTGTTGACATCAGCTTGCTAGAGTTACTGTTTACATCAGCTTGCTAGAGATCGTTAGTGTTTACATCAGCTTGCTAGAGATCGTTAGTGTTGACATCAGCTTGCTAGTGTTACTGTTTACATCAGCTTGCTAGAGATCGTTAGTGTTTACATCAGCTTGCTAGTGTGTGTTACTGTTTACATCAGCTTGCTAGAGCTTGTTAGTGTTTACATCAGCTTGCTAGTGTTTGTTAGTGTTGACATCAGCTTGCTAGTGTGTGTTACTGTTTACATCAGCTTGCTAGAGATCGTTACTGTTTACATCAGCTTGCTAGAGCTTGTTAGTGTTTACATCAGCTTGCTTGTGTTACTGTTTACATCAGCTTGCTAGTGTTACTGTTTACATCAGCTTGCTAGAGCTTGTTAGTGTTTACATCAGCTTGCTAGAGCTCGTTACTGTTTACATCAGCTTGCTAGAGATCGTTACTGTTTACATCAGCTTGCTAGTGTTACTGTTTACATCAGCTTGCTAGAGATCGTTACTGTTTACATCAGCTTGCTAATGTTACTGTTTACATCAGCTTGCTAGTGTTACTGTTTACATCAGCTTGCTAGAGCTTGTTAGTGTTTACATCAGCTTGCTAGTGTTACTGTTTACAACAGCTTGCTAGAGCTTGTTAGTGTTTACATCAGCTTGCTAGTGTTACTGTTTACATCAGCTTGCTAGAGCTTGTTAGTGTTAACATCAGCTTGCTAATGTTACTGTTTACATCAGCTTGCTAGAGCTTGTTAGTGTTTACATCAGCTTGCTAGTGTTACTGTTTATATCAGCTTGCTAGAGCTTGTTAGTGTTTACATCAGCTTGCTAGTGTTACTGTTTACATCAGCTTGCTAGAGCTTGTTAGTGTTAACATCAGCTTGCTAATGTTACTGTTTACATCAGCTTGCTAGAGCTTGTTAGTGTTTACATCAGCTTGCTAGAGCTCGTTACTGTTTACATCAGCTTGCTAGAGATCGTTACTGTTTACATCAGCTTGCTAGAGCTTGTTAGTGTTGACATCAGCTTGCTAGTGTTACTGTTTACATCAGCTTGCTAGAGCTTGTTAGTGTTGACATCAGCTTGCTAATGTTACTGTTTACATCAGCTTGCTAGAGCTTGTTATTGTTTACATCAGCTTGCTAGAGCTCGTTACTGTTTACATCAGCTTGCTAGAGATCGTTACTGTTTACATCAGCTTGCTAGAGCTTTTTAGTGTTGACATCAGCTTGCTAGTGTTACTGTTTACATCAGCTTGCTAGAGATCGTTACTGTTTACATCAGCTTGCTAGAGCTTGTTAGTGTTGACATCAGCTTGCTAGTGTTACTGTTTACATCAGCTTGCTAGAGATTGTTAGTGTTTACATCAGCTTGCTAGAGATCGTTACTGTTTACATCAGCTTGCTAGAGCTTGTTAGTGTTAACATCAGCTTGCTAGAGCTTGTTAGTGTTTACATCAATTTGCTAGAGCTTGTTACTGTTTACATCAGCTTGCTAGAGCTTGTTAGTGTTTACATCAGCTTGCTAGAGCTCGTTACTGTTTACATCAGCTTGCTAGAGCTTGTTAGTGTTAACATCAGCTTGCTAGAGCTTGTTACTGTTTACATCAGCTTGCTAGAGCTTGTTAGTGTTAACATCAGCTTGCTAGAGCTTGTTAGTGTTTACATCAGCTTGCTAGAGCTTGTTACTGTTTACATCAGCTTGCTAGAGCTCGTTACTGTTTACATCAGCTTGCTAGAGCTCGTTACTGTTTACATCAGCTTGCTAGAGATCGTTACTGTTTACATCAGCTTGCTAGTGTTACTGTTTACATCAGCTTGCTAGAGCTTGTTAGTGTTGACATCAGCTTGCTAGTGTTACTGTTTACATCAGCTTGCTAGAGATCGTTACTGTTTACATCAGCTTGCTAGAGCTTGTTAGTGTTAACATCAGCTTGCTAGAGATCGTTACTGTTTACATCAGCTTGCTAGAGCTTGTTAGTGTTAACATCAGCTTGCTAGAGCTTGTTAGTGTTTACATCAATTTGCTAGAGCACGTTACTGTTTACATCAGCTTGCTAGAGCTCGTTACTGTTTACATCAGCTTGCTAGAGATCGTTACTGTTTACATCAGCTTGCTAGTGTTACTGTTTACATCAGCTTGCTATAGCTTGTTAGTGTTTACATCAGCTTGCTAGTGTTACTGTTTACATCAGCTTGCTAGAGATCGTTACTGTTTACATCAGCTTGCTATAGCTTGTTAGTGTTAACATCAGCTTGCTAGTGTTACTGTTTACATCAGCTTGCTAGAGCTCGTTACTGTTTACATCAGCTTGCTAGAGCTTGTTAGTGTTAACATCAGCTTGCTAGTGTTACTGTTTACATCAGCTTGCTGGAGCTTGTTAGTGTTTACATCAGCTTGCTATAGCTTGTTAGTGTTTACATCAGCTTGCTAGTGTTACTGTTTACATCAGCTTGCTAGAGCTTGTTAGTGTTAACATCAGCTTGCTAGTGTTACTGTTTACATCAGCTTGCTAGAGCTCGTTACTGTTTACATCAGCTTGCTAGAGCTTGTTAGTGTTTACATCAGCTTGCTAGAGCTCGTTACTGTTTACATCAGCTTGCTAGAGCTTGTTAGTGTTTACATCAGCTTGCTAGAGCTCGTTACTGTTTACATCAGCTTGCTAGAGCTTGTTAGTGTTTACATCAGCTTGCTAGTGTTACTGTTTACATCAGCTTGCTAGAGCTGATTAGTGTTTACATCAGCTTGCTAGTGTTACTGTTTACATCAGCTTGCTAGAGCTCGTTACTGTTTACATCAGCTTGCTAGAGCTCGCTAGTCTTTGACATATGCTTTCTTAGCTAGTGTTCGTGAGGTGACGTGTCATATGAAATAGCTTGCAAGTGTTTGATTCTAAGTCATTTCGCTAGTGTTCGTGATTTACTCTGTCACATGGTTTACCTTGCAAGTGCTTGACGTTAAGCTCTTTGGTGAATGTTCATGTAGTTGGGTTGTCACACACACGTCAAACAAAAAAGATAAAAGTAGTCCCCTTAACCTTCCTGTCAGCTCACTCACTTATCTTGATGCTAGATTTGTGTGAGGGCGGATAGTGAGGTGTAACCTCACTCACTTATCGGGGATACCTTTTTCTGAGGGTGACCCATGTCCTCTCCATAGTTATCCTTCTTCCAAAACCCTTTAAGAGATCATTTTCAACGCCAGGATCACGTGACGTAAGTAGGAATCGCCATCCCGGTATCGAACCGGCTAGTGTGTGCTGCTCCCGACTGTGATGACGCTGATCCTATCACCAGCCTTTCGCCCTTTTGTTGACTAGTGCTTGATGTCAATATCTTGTGACTTGACACAATTTTGTTGACTAGTTTTTGACGTGTGTACCTTTTGAATAGACAATTTAGTTGACTTGTGCTTAACATCGGTACCTTGTGATTAGACAAACTTTCGTTGACTAGTGCTTGACGTCAGTACCTTGTAACAAGACTAAATTTTATTGACTAGACACAATTTTGCTGAGTAGAGCTTGAGGTCAAGATCTTGTGACTAGACATAATTTCGCTGTTTAGTGCTTGACTTCAGTATCTTGTGACTAGACACAATTTCGTTGACTAGTGCTTGACGACAGGAACTAGTGACAAGACAATTTTGTTGACTAGTGCTTAACGTCAGTACCTAGTGACTAGACACTTTAGTTGACTAGTGCTGGAGGTCAGTATCTTGTTACTAGAAACAATTTCGTTGCCTAGTAATTGACGTCAGTACCTCGTGACTTGACACAATTTTGTTGACTATTAGTGGACCTCAGTACCTTGTTACTAGACAATTTTGTTGACTAGTGCTTGATGTCAGTACCTTGTGACTAGACAATATTGTTGACTATTGCTTGACGTCAGTACCTTGTGACTAGACACAATTTCGTTGACTGGTGCTTGACGACAGGAACTAGTGACTATACAATTTTGTTGAGTATTACTTGACCTCAGTACCTTGTTACTAGACAATTTTGTTAACTAGTGCTTGATGTCAGTACCTTGTGACTAGACAATATTGTTGACTAGTGATTGATGTCAGTACCTTGTGACTAGACAATATTGTTGACTAGTGCTTGACCTCTGTATCTTGTTACTAGACACAATTTCGTTGACTTGTGCTTGACGTCTGTACCTTGTGACTTGACAATTTTGTTGAACAGTGTTTACTTGACGTCAATACCTTGTGACGACATAATTTCGTTGACTAGTGCTTGACGTCAATACCTTGTGACGACATAATTTCGTTGACTAGTGCTTGACGTCAATACCTTGTGACGACATAATTTCGTTGACTAGTGCTTGACGTCAATACCTTGTGACGACATAATTTCGTTGACTAGTGCTTGACGTCAATACCTTGTGACGACATAATTTCGTTGACTAGTGCTTGACGTCAATACCTTGTGACGACATAATTTCGTTGACTAGTGCTTGACGTCAATACCTTGTGACGACATAATTTCGTTGACTAGTGCTTGACGTCAATACCTTGTGACGACATAATTTCGTTGACTAGTGCTTGACGTCAGTACCTTGTGACAAGACTAAATTTTTATTGACTAGACACAATTTTGCTGAGTAGAGCTTGACGTCAAGATCTTGTGACTAGACACAATTTGTGTCTATAAATAATTTCGTTGACTAGACACAATTTTGTTGACTAGTGCTTGATGTCTGTACCTTGTGACTAGACAATTTTGTTGACTAGTGCTTGACCTCAGTACTTTGTATCCAGCCATCAGTCTGCTGATGTTTTTCTTTTTCCACTCGTCGTAGTCAGTGACGTAGCTTGTAGCCACGTGATCTTTGAGGTAAGCCAGGAGCTTTTCTTCATGGATATTTTATCTTTGACCAGAAAGTCGATAGTTTTTCACAATCTCCGTTTCTGGCAGAAACCCATTCCATTCACTACTTTGTGTATGCATACTCTGTGTGTGTGTGTGTCTCCACACGTGCGTGCGAACGGTGTGTGTGTGTGTGTGTGTGTGCGCGCGCGTGTTAAATGTTGGAATGTTGCATATAAGAATTTCAAATGAACCTAAGAATAATTAGGTTTTGAGTGATTCCTCAACAGGGTGTAAGGGTCTCTAAACAAGTGGAAACACGTGTGCAAACTGAAGGAGTCACCCACCAAATCCGTGAAAAAGTACTAGAGAAAATACAGACACACACACAAACACACACGCACGCACACACACACGCGCACGCACGCCCCCCCACACACACACATGGGTATGTTTATGCCTCGGGCTTTGTGACAGAACAGGTTGTCGTGAGGTTATCAGATCAAATACCCATGGGATAAAGCGTTTATATCAAGATAAAATACCTCCGTGACATGATTTTACAAGATAAAGCACCCGAGGGGCATTTAACCCCGAGATAGAATACCTCAGACATAACTCATCGCAAAGCAGGATCCGGTACAACAGGGACACCGACTTCAAAAGCAAAATCAAGCATCTGACGAATGTGGTTATAGGCAGATGAACCCCAAAAGCTAACCTGAGAATATCACAAACAATATCACAGCTCGGTTACTTGCCTCTTGCCCACCCCCTACTCTGTTATCTCTACTGCTTTCTCAAACACTCCATCATTCTTCTCTTACAGGTGTTAATTCTCTCTAGTGAGAGCTACACACGAAAAGGAAACTTGTCTGGTACTTCAAAAATAGCCGCAAAGAATGGATATTGCACGTGCAGAGAGAGAGAGAGAGAGAGTGTGTGTGCGTGCTTGTGTTTGTGCGTGTATGTGTGCATGTGTGCGTGTGTGCGTGTGTGCGTGTGTTTTTGCTTATATGTGTGCATGTGTGTGTTTGTGTTTGAGTGTGCATGTGTGCGTGTGTTTGTGCGTGTATGTGTACGTGCGTGTGTGTTTGAGTGTGCATGTGTGCATGTGTGCGTTTGTTTGTGCGTGTATGTGTACGTGCGTGTGTTTTTGAGTGTGCATGTGTGCACGTGTGCGTGTGTTTGTGCGTGTATGTGTACGTGCGTGTGTGTTTGAGTGTGCATGTGTGCATGTGTGCGTGTGTTTGTGCGTGTATGTGTACGTGCGTGTGTGTTTGAGTGTGCATGTGTGCATGTCTGCGTGTGTTTGTGCGTGTATGTGTACGTGCGTGTGTGTTTGAGTGTGCATGTGTGCATGTCTGCGTGTGTTTGTGCGTGTATGTGTACGTGCGTGTGTGTTTGAGTGTGCATGTGTGCGTGTGTTTGTGCGTGTATGTGTACGTGCGTGTGTGTTTGAGTGTGCATGTGTGCATGTGTGCGTGTGTTTGTGCGTGTATGTGTACGTGCGTGTGTGTTTGAGTGTGCATGTGTGCACGTGTGCGTGTGTTTGAGCGTGTATGTGTGCCTGTGTGTTTGGTCAGAGGCCGAAGGCTAAAGCTAATTGCCTTACTTACAGAGTTCTGGCTTCCTTCCTTCCTTTTCATTCTTTGTAACTTTCTGGTCCAAACTGACCCGGAAGTTGAGCTAAGCTTTCATTCCATTCTTGATGGCAGCTGCTGAGACATGGCATCACGAAGTCTTGTTGACTAAAGGTTTTTCTCCTCCCTCCCTCCCCTCCTGACTTGACGCCAAAAAGTCTTGTTGACCCCCCCCCCCAAGCTTCTGTCCAGGGAGAGCGAAAAACATGAAAGAAGTCTCGAGGCTGGAGAGGTTAGCAGGGCAAGTCACGTGACCACTCGTGGGGGCCGGGGCCATTATGAACCGCCTCATGCCCGTGAACTGATCGCAAGGTCACAAAGTCATTCGTGCAGGTGTCGGCAGATTGGCTACAGTCACGTGCTTGATGTACACACAAACAACGGTCTTTCCTCCACCGCGCCTCCACACCCCAGTGTGACTGGAGTTACTGTACTGTCACGTCACACTGACACCTCGTATGTATACACTCCAACACACACACACACACACACCCCAGTGTGACTGGAGTTACTGTACTGTCACGTCACACTGACACCTCGTATGTATACACTCCAACACACACACACACACACACACACACCCCAGTGTGACTGGAGTTACTGTACTGTCACGTCACACTGACACCTCGTATGTATACACTCCAACACACACACACACACACACACACACACACACACACACACCCCAGTGTGACTGGAGTTACTGTACTGTCACGTCACACTGACACCTCGTATGTATACACTCCAACACACACACACACACACACACACACACACACACACACCCCAGTGTGACTGGAGTTACTGTACTGTCACGTCACACTGACACCTCGTATGTATACACTCCAACAATCACAATAACAATCACACACACAATCACACACACAACCACACACACACAATCACACACAACCACACACACACAATCACACACACACAATCACACACAACCACACACACACAATCACACACACACACAATCACAATCACACACACACACACACACACACAAAACAATCACACACAATCACACACACACACAATCACAATCACACACACTCACACACACACACAACCACACACACACAATCACACACAACCACACACACACAATCACACACACACAATCACACACAACCACACACACACAATCACACACACACAATCACAATCACACACACTCACACACACACACAATCACAATCACACACAACCACACACACACAATCACACACACACAATCACAATCACACACACTCACACACACACACACACACATATATATAACAAAACACAAGGCACGTAACGTTTTTCTGTTCATGTACAGGTCAAGGGTGGTGACGTGACCCCTGACTCGGATGTGTATACAATCACCGACGACTCGCTGCCTTCGCACATGCGCAGTCTGTTGCCGTCACACGAGCGTCACGTGCAGGATCTGTTGTTGCAAGAGCGACGTCGGCGTCGTGTCCGCTGTGGGTTGTCGTGGTTGGCGGCGCTGCTGGTGCTGACTGTTGTTGTTGTTGTTGCTGTGTTGCTTGGTTTACACGCACTTCCGGCTCATCAAGACAGCGCCCCCCTTTCAAGGCAGGTAAGCAGAGGTATCTCAGACAAGATCATAACTGCATTGTCATGAGCACTAGCTCAGGTAGGTAAGTAGAGGTGTCCCTGACACTGAGTCATGAGCACTAGCTCAGGTAGGTAAGTAGAGGTGTCACTGACACTGAGTCATGAGCACTAGTTCAGGTAGGTAAGTAGAGGTGTCACTGACACTGAGTCATGAGCACTAGCTCAGGTAGGTAAGTAGAGGTGTCACTGACACTGAGTCATGAGCACTAGTTCAGGTAGGTAAGTAGAGGTGTCACTGACACTGAGTCATGAGCACTAGTTCAGGTAGGTAAGTAGAGGTGTCACTGACACTGAGTCATGAGCACTAGCTCAGGTAGGTAAGTAGAGGTGTCACTGACACTGAGTCATGAGCACTAGTTCAGGTAGGTAAGTAGAGGTGTCACTGACACTGAGTCATGAGCACTAGTTCAGGTAGGTAAGTAGAGGTGTCACTGACACTGAGTCATGAGCACTAGTTCAGGTAGGTAAGTAGAGGTGTCACTGACACTGAGTCATGAGCACTAGCTCAGGTAGGTAAGTAGAGGTGTCACTGACACTGAGTCATGAGCACTAGTTCAGGTAGGTAAGTAGAGGTGTCCCTGACACTGAGTCATGAGCACTAGCTCAGGTAGGTAAGTAGAGGTGTCCCTGACACTGAGTCATGAGCACTAGTTCAGGTAGGTAAGTAGAGGTGTCCCTGACACTGAGTCATGAGCACTAGCTCAGGTAGGTAAGTAGAGGTGTCCCTGACACTGAGTCATGAGCACTAGCTCAGGTAGGTAAGTAGAGGTGTCCCTGACACTGAGTCATGAGCACTAGCTCAGGTAGGTAAGTAGAGGTGTCACTGACACTGAGTCATGAGCACTAGTTCAGGTAGGTAAGTAGAGGTGTCACTGACACTGAGTCATGAGCACTAGCTCAGGTAGGTAAGTAGAGGTGTCCCTGACACTGAGTCATGAGCACTAGTTCAGGTAGGTAAGTAGAGGTGTCCCTGACACTGAGTCATGAGCACTAGCACAGGTAGGTAAGTAGAGGTGTCCCTGACACTGAGTCATAAGCACTTGTTCAGGTAGGTAAGTAGAGATGTCCCTGACAGTGCATTGAGTCATGAGCACTAGCTCAGGTAGGTAAGTAGAGATGTCCCTGACAGTGCACTGAGTCATGAGCACTAGCTCAGGTAGGTAAGTAGAGGTGTCCCTGACAGTGCACTGAGTCATGAGCACTAGCTCAGGTAGGTAAGTAGAGGTGTCCCTGACAGTGCACTGAGTCATGAGCACTAGCTCAGGTAGGTAAGTAGAGGTGTCCCTGACAGTGCACTGAGTCATGAGCACTAGCTCAGGTAGGTAAGTAGAGGTGTCCCTGACAGTGCACTGAGTCATGAGCACTAGCTCAGGTAGGTAAGTAGAGGTGTCCCTGACAGTGCACTGAGTCATGAGCACTAGCTCAGGTAGGTAAGTAGAGGTGTCCCTGACAGTGCACTGAGTTATGAAAGTAAAGAGTTGAAGACAGGGTGTAGGCAAGGCGGACAAAGACCAGTCACGAAAGGTAAGTAACAGGTCAGCAGTGTGCAGTGCAGGTAAACAATGTAAGAAAGACACGTTATACTCGGACTATATAAGAGCACCCCCATAGCTGGGGTCATGAACTGCTGGCAGTTAAAAGCAGTTACAAAATGTGAGTGAGGTAAACAGTCGATGTCATAAATGCAAGAGGTAAACAGATGATTATGATGATGAAGGCTATTATCGATGACAGTAATATTACAAACTCTAACATAATTATCGAGCGACACTTCGAGAGTCGCAGACAAGCGAGACACGTGCTGATTACGTGACGTGTCTGCCGTGTTAACAGTACGTCACTACGGCTCTTGAAGTTCTGCTGGCGGGTCCTCACAGGTCTACCCTCACCACTGCCCTCACCACAGCCTCCAGTGCCAAAGGTGAGTGGTGCGGCCATCTCCCAGATGAGGTGTCAGGCTGACTATGGTGTAGACATGCTGGGAATGTATGTGTACAGACCCTTCACCTCACATGTATGGAGTGATGCTGGGATACATTACAGCTTGTCTTCATCACACACACACACACACACACACACACACACACACACACACACACACACACACACACACACACACACACACACAGATATACTTACTCTTTACTTGACAGGTGTATAGACCTGTGACTATCCTTCACTCTCTCCTGTGACGTGTATAATATTATTATTATATTAACTCTTTACAAGACAGGTAATCTTAACTATTATTCACCTGATAGGTAATCCTAACTATTATTTACCTGATAGGTAATCCTAACTATTATTTACCTGATAGGTAATCCTAACTATTATTTACCTGCATGGTGTGGACCAAGTATCCCACTGTCCTGTCTCTTTAATTAACAGCTGCAACCAAAGGGAGATCACCGTGTATGACCGAGTGCTGGGCCTTCGCTGCCTTTCGCTTTCAGGCCACCTGCCAGGATGGCTTTTGTCAGTGTCACAGTAGCCAGTATGACAGTGACACGTGTTTACGTGAGTATAGCTCACCGCTTCACTTGTGTGTAACATATGACTTGTGTACCTTGTGTGTAGCATGTGACACGTGTAACTCATGTAGTTTGTGTAACGTGTGTGACATGTCACGTGTCAGACGGGGCTGCCAAGCTTCTGTCTCCAGCTCTCGGTTTGCTGTGGCAGAATAAATACCATCTACAGCTGTAATATTGAGCTGTCCCCAGCTGTAATACTGAGCTGCTCAGCTGCGATATTGTGCTGCTTCTACCTGTAATATTGAGCTATCCCCAGCTGTAATATTGAGCCACCCCAGCTGTAATATTGTGCTGCCTCCAGCTGTAATATTGAGCTACCACCAGCTGTAATATTGTGCTGCCACCAGCTGTAATATTGTGCTGCTTCCAGCTGTAATATTGAGCTACCCCAGCTGTAATATTGTGCTGCATCCAGCTGTAATATTGAGCTACCCCAGCTGTAATATTGTGCTGCATCCAGCTGTAATATTGAGCTACCCCCAGCTGCGATATTGTGCTGCTTCCAGCTGTAATATTGAGCTATCCCCAGCTGTAATATTGTGCTGCCTTCAGCTGCGATATTGTGCTGCTTCCAGCTGTAATATTGAGCTTTCCCCTCACCTCACATGTATGGAGTGATGCTGGGATACATTACAGCTTGTCTTCATCACACACACACACACACACAGATATACTTACTCTTTACTTGACAGGTGTATAGACCTGTGACTATCCTTCACTCTCTCCTGTGACTGTTGTCTCAGTGTTTTAGTGTCTGCTATGGTCAGTCACAGTCTGTTGTCTCAGTGTTGTAGTGTCAGTCTGTTGTCCGGGTGTTTTAGTGTCTGCTGTAGTCGCGGAGACGAAGTTTCTGATGTCACGTGATTTCTCGCAGCCCATCTTGGCGGCTGTAACATTAACGCCGTGGGACCAGAGGAGGGCGCGGCCAGTCTGCAGGGTGTGAAGCAGACGACATACCAGTGTCAGCAGGAGTCGTTCGGGGATCGGCCTGTCCACGTCATTAGCATCTTTGGCAACCATTGGGCGCCAGCCACTCACGTGACTGTGAGGGAGAACTCGAGCGCCACCTACACGCTGGTGCTTGTGAGTTACCACTCAGTCAACTGGGAGCTGAACTTGCCCCTCAACTCCAGCTTAGACAAGGGCTATCTGGTCAGTTCTAGATTTGTGACATTTCTAGACACCGCAGCTAGACGCAAGTACTTCCGGTAGACGTTAGATTCTCGTGTTTGTCTGTGAAGTTTGTGGTTACAATGTTCCCCACACTTCCTGCTTATTACGTGAAACGCAAACATCGGCTCCGCAGAGCTGGGCACGTGGGCAACAGAGAAGACGTTACTCTTACTCACCACCACCACCACCGCCACCACCACCTTAATTTAATACTGCATAATTAACGTTACTATAATGTTCATACGTCACTAAGGGGTGTGCCACGAAAATGTTCACGTCAGTCAGGGGAACGTTACTATAATGTTCACACGGCAGTCAGGAGAACACTACTCCAATGTTCACATGGCAGTCAGGGGAACAATACTACAATGTTCACACGGCAGTAAGGGGAACACTAAGTACAATGTTCACACGGCAGTCCGGGGAACACTACTACAATGTTCACATGGCAGTCAGGGGAACACTAAGTACAATGTTCACACGGCAGTCCGGGGAACACTACTACAATGTTCACATGGCAGTCAGGGGAACACTAAGTACAATGTTCACACGGCAGTCAGGGGAACACTAAGTACAATGTTCACACGACAGTCAGGGGAACACTAAGTACAATGTTCACAAAGCACCAGGGGGAACACTACTACAATGTTCACACGGCAGTAAGGGGAACAATACTACAATGTTCACATGGCAGTCAGGGAAACACTAAGTACAAAGTTCACACGGCAGTCAGGGGAACACTACTACAATGTTCACATGGCAGTAAAGGGAACACTGCTACAATGTTCACATGGTAGTCAGGGGAAACACTAAGTACAATGTTCACACGGCAGTCAGGGGAACACTACTACAATGTTCACATGGCAGTTAGGGGAACACTACTACAATGCTCACACGGCAGTCAGGGAAACACTAAGTACAATGTTCACACGGCAGTCAGGGGAACACTACTACAATGTTCACACGGTAGTCAGGGGAACACTACTACAATGTTCACATGGCAGTAAGGGGAACACTACTACAATGTTCTCCTGGCAGTAAGGGGAACAATAGTACAATGTTCACACGGCAGTCAGGGGAACACTAAGTACAAAGTTCACACGGCAGTCAGGGGAGCACTAAGTACAATGTTCACACGGCAGTCAGGAGAACACTAAGTACAATGTTCACACGGCAGTCAGGGGAACACTACTACAATGTTCACAAATCACCAGGGGGAAACCTACTACAATGTTCACACGGCAGTCAGGGGAACACTACTACAATGTTCACATGGCAGTAAAGGGAACACTGCTACAATGTTCACATGGTAGTCAGGGGGGAACACTAAGTACAATGTTCACACGGCAGTCAGGGGAACACTACTACAATGTTCACATGGCAGTAAGGGGAACACTACTACAATGCTCACACGGCAGTCAGGGAAACACTAAGTACAATGTTCACACGGCAGTCAGGGGAACACTACTACAATGTTCACACGGTAGTCAGGGGAACACTACTACAATGTTCACATGGCAGTAAGGGGAACACTACTACAATGTTCACATGGCAGTAAGGGGAACACTAAGTACAAAGTTCACACGGCAGTCAGGGGAGCACTAAGTACAATGTTCACACGGCAGTCAGGGGAACAATACTACAATGTTCACACGGCAGTCAGGGGAGCACTAAGTACAATGTTCACACGGCAGTCAGGGGAACAATACTACAATGTTCACACGGCAGTCAGGGGAGCACTAAGTACAATGTTCACACGGCAGTCAGGGGAACACTAAGTACAAAGTTCACATGGCAGTCAGGGGAGCACTAAGTACAATGTTCACACGGCAGTCAGGGGAACAATACTACAATGTTCACACGGCAGTCAGGGGAGCACTACTACAATGTTCACACGGCAGTAACTGACATCTCTCACTACACGGATCACCAACCCCCACCACTGATGTTCCCCGAACAAAAGACTTAACGACATGTGACTTAAGTACAAGAACAAAGATTTCTTGCGCCTACAAACGATCAGATGACATCACGTGACAGGTTGGCTCACACTAGGGGTCCCTGTACTTTCCCTACTTGCAGTGGTCAGCGCTGTTACCCCTGACAACCACCACTCACTCTCACAGACATACCCACACCAGCAGAGCTCAGACAATTGTTGTTGTCGAGGTCAAGTCCTCCCGGCGCTACAGAACTCTGAAGTATGTCAAGGTGACGTCACACGTTCTTGTGACAAATGACAACAACTGCTTCGGACTGTGCAGACACCAGTTGGACTCTCCATATCCGGCTACATTAGTGCGACTTGCTTTCTTTTATGTTTTCTGCACCAAGGACTTGACGTGACAATAGACAGGGCCCCCCACCCACTGTTGATATTCAGTACCCGTCTACGTCACACAGCACATTCACAAACATATACTGACCAACAGGTGTGGACTAATACACACTGACCAACAAGTGTGGAATAGCACACACTGACCAACAAGTGTGGACTAACACACACTGACCAACAAGTGTGGAATAGCACACACTGACCAACAAGTGTGGACTAACACACACTGACCAAGTGTGGACTAACACACACTGACCAAGTGTGGACTAACACACACTGACCAACAAGTGTGGAATAGCACACACTGACCAACAAGTGTGGACTAACACACACTGACCAACAAGTGTGGAATAGCACACACTGACCAACAAGTGTGGACTAACACACACTGACCAAGTGTGGACTAACACACACTGACCAAGTGTGGACTAACCAGAGGTGCAAGGAGCGGCAGGAGGGGAAGTATTACACATAAGATCACACAAATAATAATTCCTTGACTCCCACACAGGGAATTCTCTGTATGTAAATATTCCTGAATGGAACACAACAGCAACAAAGCAACAGAATTGTGAGCTTCACTCATTAACTGCTAGCCTCCCTAGCATCCACTCACACTGCTAGTAACTCCCGCTGACTGTCTACCCAACATAAAGCAACTTCTGGAAACACGACACTGGTGACCTGTGACGTAGCTCATGTAACACGAGGAAGCTGCGCCGTGCAACACTGTACACCTGTGACGTAGCTTGTGTAACATGAGGAAGGTGGGCCGTGTAGCACTGTTGACATGTGACGTAGCTTGTGTAACACGAGGAAGGTGGGCCTTGTAGCACTGTTGACATGTGACGTAGCTTGTGTAACATGAGGAAGGTGGGCCGTGTAACACTGTTGACATGTGACGTAGCTTGTGTAACATGAGGAAGGTGGGCCGTGTAACACTGTTGACATGTGACGTAGCTTGTTTAACACGAGGAAGGTGGGCCTTGTAGTACTGTTGACATGTGACGTAGCTTGTGTAACATGAGGAAGGTGGGCCGTGTAACACTGTTGACATGTGACGTAGCTTGTGTAACATGAGGAAGGTGGGCCGTGTAACACTGTTGACATGTGACGTAGCTTGTTTAACACGAGGAAGGTGGGCCGTGTAACACTGTTGACATGTGACGTAGCTTGTGTAACACGAGGAAGGTGGGCCTTGTAGCACTGTTGACATGTGACGTAGCTTGTGTAACATGAGGAAGGTGGGCCGTGTAACACTGTTGACATGTGACGTAGCTTGTGTAACATGAGGAAGGTGGGCCGTGTAACACTGTTGACATGTGACGTAGCTTGTTTAACACGAGGAAGGTGGGCCTTGTAGTACTGTTGACATGTGACGTAGCTTGTGTAACATGAGGAAGGTGGGCCGTGTAACACTGTTGACATGTGACGTAGCTTGTTTAACACGAGGAAGGTGGGCCGTGTAACACTGTTGACATGTGACGTAGCTTGTGTAACATGAGGAAGGTGGGCCTTGTAGCACTGTTGACATGTGACGTAGCTTGTGTAACATAGGAAGGTGGGCCGTGTAACACTGTTGACATGTGACGTAGCTTGTTTAACACGAGGAAGGTGGGCCTTGTAGTACTGTTGACATGTGACGTAGCTTGTGTAACATGAGGAAGGTGGGCCGTGTAACACTGTTGACATGTGACGTAGCTTGTGTAACATGAGGAAGGTGGGCCGTGTAACACTGTTGACATGTGACGTAGCTTGTTTAACACGAGGAAGGTGGGCCGTGTAACACTGTTGACATGTGACGTAGCTTGTGTAACACGAGGAAGGTGGGCCTTGTAGCACTGTTGACATGTGACGTAGCTTGTGTAACATGAGGAAGGTGGGCCGTGTAACACTGTTGACATGTGACGTAGCTTGTGTAACATGAGGAAGGTGGGCCGTGTAACACTGTTGACATGTGACGTAGCTTGTTTAACACGAGGAAGGTGGGCCTTGTAGTACTGTTGACATGTGACGTAGCTTGTGTAACATGAGGAAGGTGGGCCGTGTAACACTGTTGACATGTGACGTAGCTTGTGTAACATGAGGAAGGTGGGCCGTGTAACACTGTTGACATGTGACGTAGCTTGTGTAACATGAGGAAGGTGGGCCTTGTAGCACTGTTGACATGTGACGTAGCTTGTGTAACATAGGAAGGTGGGCCGTGTAACACTGTTGACATGTGACGTAGCTTGTTTAACACGAGGAAGGTGGGCCTTGTAGCACTGTTGACATGTGACGTAGCTTGTGTAACATGAGGAAGGTGGGCCGTGTAACACTAGTTACGACTGTAAATCATTGTTGACTTTTTCACCGAGTTCCGAAGCCATTGTGAGGAGCAGGAAGATAAAGTTTCATGAAAATCATGTAAAGTACTTGAAGACGAGTTTGACGTCACAGAAGTACTTACTCGCCAGGTACTTATACTAAGTACTCAGCCGGCGTTATGCGATGAGTACAGATGTACTTCTGACATCAGTTGTGTTTACAGACAATAAACAGGTTTTGTTGACGCACTTACTCATGTCCACACATTACACTGGTTTACACCGGCGGGTTGTGCTGGTCATTTTAACTGCGGGGTTGGAAAAGCTGGCGATGACCAGTGGTTTTAACTAAAGGGTTTGAGTTGGGTTAAGCGCCGGTGTTTTCGCTTACCTTGAATGACTTTTGACCTCTGGCTGCAGGTGTCCACGACCCACACGTCGCAGTCCACTGTGTCTTTCTCCGACATGGACAGCCAGATGACCATGCAGCCTCTCTTGTCGGTCACGGGGTATGGGCAGGACAAGTATGGCGGACACACCCCCGAGCTCCTGCACTTCCTGCAGTTACGGGTGGGCGCCGTCACCTCCTTCTTGGGGGTGTCCCATGCTGACCACATCGACGTCACAGTTTGACTTGGCCACACCCCAGGGATTGCAGCCTGAGTTAGCATTGACAGGCAGAATGTGGCCACTGCACCTCTGTCTGCGTGCCTGCATGCATGTGTGAGAGAGAAAAATCTGTGCGGCGTGTATATGTGTGAGTGAGACAGTGTGAGTCAATGAATAAGTGAGTGTGTGAGTAAGTCATATGCTGACGTCAGTGTCATGGATAAGTACAGTTGTGGGTCAGCAAAGAACTGTGTGACTTTGCCGAACTTTTTAGAGGAAGTTCACAGTGGACTGCTTCTGTGTCAGTAAGACTAGTCAGTGTATAGTGTGGTATATAGTACAGACTAGTCAGTGTATAGTGTGGTATAGTACAGACTAGTCAGTGTATAGTGTGGTATATAGTACAGCCTAGTCAGTGTAGAGTGTGGTATAGTAGAGACTAGTCAGTGTATAGTGTGGTATACAGTATAGACTAGTCAGTGTAGAGTGTGGTATAGTACAGACTAGTCAGTGTATAGTGTGGTATACAGTACAGACTAGTCAGTGTATAGTGTGGTATACAGTACAGACTAGTCAGTGTATAGTGTGGTATATAGTACAGACTAGTCAGTGTAGAGTGTGGTATATAGTACAGACTAGTCAGTGTAGAGTGTGGTATACAGTACAGACTAGTCAGTGTATAGTGTGGTATACAGTACAGACTAGTCAGTGTATAGTGTGGTATACAGTACAGACTAGTCAGTGTATAGTGTGGTATACAGTACAGACTAGTCAGCGTATAGTGTGGTATATAGTACAGACTAGTCCGTGTATAGTGTGGTATACAGTACAGACTAGTCAGTGTATAGTGTGGTATACAGTACAGACTAGTCAGTGTATAGTGTGGTGTAGTACAGAGTAGTCAGTGTATAGTGTGGTATATAGTACAGACTAGTCAGTGTATAGTGTGGTATAGTACAGAGTAGTCAGTGAATAGTGTGGTATACAGTACAGACTAGTCAGTGTATAGTGTGGTATATAGTACAGACTAGTCAGTGTATAGTGTGGTATATAGTACAGAATGGACTGCAGACTAATTAGTTTATAGTGCATATAAGACTGACTAATATGTGTATAGTGTGGTACATAGTACAGACTAATTAATGTATTGCGTGGTATGTAGTATATAATGGACTGCAGACTAATCAGTTTATAGTGTGGTATATAGTACAGACTAGTCAGTGTATAGTGTGGTATAGTACAGAGTAGTCAGTGTATAGTGTGGTATACAGTACAGACTAGTCAGTGTATAGTGTGGTATATAGTACTGACTAATCAGTTTATCATGTGGTATATAGTACAGAATGGACTACAGACTAATCAGTTTATAGTGCATATAGTACTGACTAATAGGTGTATAGTGTGGTATATAGTACAGACTAATCAATGTATAGTGTGGTATATAGCACAGAACGGACTGCAGACTAATCAGTTTATGCTGCATTATGTATTGACTAATCAGTGTATAGTGCGGTATATAGTACAGACTAATCAGTTTATAGTGCATTATGTATTGACTAATCAGTGTATAGTGTGGCGTATAGTGTGACAGACCTCCATGTGAATAGACATTATACAGTGCATATCACAGAGACCTTCATGTAGAATACAGATGACACACTGCATGATGTATTCAATACAACATGAAAACATGATAGAATACAAACTATACAGTATAGAGCAGACCATGTAGAATACAGACTGTGTAGTGTATAGTGTAGTATTAGATACAGTGCAGTGCAGTGCCGTATAGTATAGTACAGTATAGTATAGTACACAATGTGAAACTATTTTTATTCTTATGTCTGTGTGTTAATAGTTTAAGCGCCTTGTGTCTCGCTGATGCTGGAAGAGGGCGCTACACGTGCTATTTATTATTATTGTTATTATTATATGACGCAGAATGTCAAGTACATCAGGAACAGTGTCATGTGAAATTAAACTCTAGATGTAAAGTGTATAGCATTCCATCAGTCAGTGGAGCGTGCAGTCTGTATAGACTGTGGAGGTTGTACAGGACAATCAGCTGTCTCCTCGCTACCCTACTTTACTCTCTGTAATCTGTGTGTCTGTGACAGGCTGATCTGTCCCTTGTGTCTCCTCGCTACCCTACTTTACTCTCTGTAATCTGTGTGTCTGTGACAGGCTGATCTGTCTCTTGTGTCTCCTCGCTACCCTACTTTACTCTCTGTGATCTGTCTGTGTGTCTGTGACAGGCTGATCTGTCCCTTGTGTCTCCTCGCTACCCTACTTTACTCTCTGTAATCTGTGTGTCTGTGACAGGCTGATCTGTCCCTTGTGTCTCCTCGCTACCCTACTTTACTCTCTGTAATCTGTCTGTGTGTCTGTGACAGGCTGATCTGTCCCTTGTGTCTCCTTGCTACCCTACTTTACTCTCTGTAATCTGTCTGTGTGTCTGTGACAGGCTGATCTGTGCCTTGTGTCTCCTCGCTACCCTACTTTACTCTCTGTAATCTGTGTGTCTGTGACAGGCTGATCTGTCTCTTGTGTCTCCTCGCTACCCTACTTTACTCTCTGTAATCTGTCTGTGTGTCTGTGACAGGCTGATCTGTCTCTTGTGTCTCCTCGCTACCCTACTTTACTCTCTGTAATCTGTGTGTCTGTGACAGGCTGATCTGTCTCTTGTGTCTCCTAGCTACCCTACTTTACTCTCTGTAATCTGTGTGTCTGTGACAGGCTGATCTGTCCCTTGTGCCACGTGTGTCAGTGTGTCTGTGACAGCACGCCCCCGGTACAGTCGTCATACGCCAGCGTGTGTCGGTGTGTCTGTGACAGCGCGCGCCGACGTGCGCTCATGTGTTGGTTTTTGCGCGTGCATGACTGTGAGCGTTCATGCGTGCATCGCGTGCAGAGAATGAGTGTCTCAAAATGAGTCGTTGCCATGACGAAGGCCTCCTCAAGTTTTTGCTTTTCCTGGGAAATCTTCCTCTCGTTTTCAAAAAGTCTTTTCCTCCCCTCGGCAAACACGGGTTTGAAGTTCACGCTAAATGCTTCCGGCAGAGAAGCTAGAAATCAGGGGCAGCTACTCGCTTTCTTTGAGTTTCTTTGAGTTGCCTTTCTTGTTTTTACGCTGTATATTTTTAAATCAATATTTTTGTCTGAACTTGGTGATCACAAAAACTCTGCTGATACCCATGGCTACACCTGCCCCAGTCTGTGCACTGAATTGACCCCGCCACCTCCTAAAGACTTTGTGGCGACTGGCGAGGATGCACACGACACACGACACACGTGGTGTTGCAGCTTGTAGTCAGCAGTTTGTCTCTCACTCCTTTCATGCCATTTCTTCAGTAAGTCTATGCGCATGTGTAGCAGCAATGTTAGCAGGCGGTCCTCCAAACCTTCTCCATAAATAAGTGTAGGACTACTTGTCTGCCCCTCAGACCTCATTGAGAGACTGCAGACAGGACAGAACTTTCACGACAGGACACGACTGGTGCTCAGAGCCACGAGAGACCATGCCACTCGATCCTCTCCTTCGTTTTCTACACCGGCTACCCACCCGTTCTCGCATTCAGTACAAACTGTCTGTGCTGTGTTTTAATTTCTCTGCTGGCTCCTGTCCTGACTATTTTTATGCCCTTCTCTTTCCCCTACCTCCCCGGCAGACTACTCGATCTGCTCTTCGTCTGATGACCGCACACTTACTCTCCTTATCATGAGAACAACATGATACGGTCACGTGATGTTTAGTTACTGTGCTGCAGAGCAGTGCAACTCTCTTCCTTGCCATATCCGACATCTACCCACCATTGAATCCCTTAAGCGAGCACTAAAAGACATGTTTCACGAGCATTACCGCCGGACACCAATCAACAAAATGCTGTGTAGTGCCTTTTGTCACGTGTGTCATGTTGATTAGTTGTCAATAGTTGTGCTTATAGTGTTCTCGCTGGTCCGTCTGCTCGTTTTTCTCTGCAGATTTATGACACTCTCCATCCCGACTGTTTCCTGATTTCTCTTTGCATCTTCTATGTTTGTCTGCAATTACTTGTCTGCACACCTGCTTCTCCTTCTGTGTCTCCGACTTGCTTCTTGGTGAGCGCAGTAAAGTGCTGCATAAATCACAGGTTCCTCCTCCTCCTCATCATCATCTTCCTCCTCCTCATCATCATCTGTGATATCAATCTTTCCTGCAGCTAACATGTAGTAAATATTTAGGAGGTGTGTTTGTTTTTGTTGTAGTAACTACCAGATAATCTGAAGTTTAATTTCCTGTGAGGATGAATGAAGATGCTGCAGCAACATTTATGAGGATACACGCACAATTAATTTGTTATAAAAATGCAGGTCATCGACAGAAATAAGAAATATACGTACTGTACCTTAGTATCTGCGCATGTCAGCAGCTTCAAATCAGCATCTTACTCTCTGCTTGTTATTCTCGGGCAATTTGAATTCCATCTTACAAGACATTTCACTTTCAATTTGCAAAAAAAAAAAAAAAAAAATCTTACTCAGTCTGAATAATTTTTTATAACAACGAAGACAACTACCGGGTGAAGGAACATTTTCTGAAAGCAACTTTTCCGGAAAAGTCTAAAAATTAGAAGAGAACATGTAGAGAGGGGGGGGGGGAAAGAAAGAAGTTTTGTCACTTGCCTCAGCTACGACATCCGGTGCTTATTGCAGCGCCCACCGCCATCACTGAATTGCCTGCGGATTTTCTTACACTAAACAGCCCCGCACGAGCTCACAGCTAATGAAAGTTTTAGGAGAATGTGTGTAGTGCTGCACGAGCAGGAAACAACTGTATCACAACCTCGCAAGCAAAGGGAAGCAACTGCTAAGGGGCTTTGAATATAACGTTTGGATGATTGTTTCCCTTACACCGTGTTTCTCTCTCACTCTCTCGCTCTGCCCCCAGTGACCCCCTTCCTCGTTCATACGAGTTCTCTCGGAAGTAAGCGGTTAAGCCAAGTGATATGTTAATGATAATGTAAAAGCACAGAATGGTAGTGTGGATGTAGATGTCATTCACTGAAAAGGGAAGACGGACTCTAGAATTTGATGACAGACTCGTGGTTACTAGCGAGTTAGTATCTGATCACAGTACGAGGAAATGATCTATGTTTATAGTCATGTGAGCACGTGTGTGTGTGTGTGTGTGTGAGAGAGAGAGAGATGAGTATCCAGTGACGTCACTATATTGAGTTTTTTGAAGACAACATGAATACTGTAGCTGGAGTTTATATATATATTTATGGTAAAATTTAGGAAATCCGCATGCAAGCATAGCTGGTAGGGATATTTCTAAACAGTTCCGAAAAAATATATATATATAAAAGAAAGCTCCCTTCAAGTCTTCTCGGTTTCTCTGGCTGCCTTAACAACTAATGACGACAGTCGAAAGAGCAGTTTCCATGGCAACATGGTGTGGATGTTGAGGTGCTGACAGGGTCACCTTGACCTTAGCACACCATGTCGTGTGAATAACGAGGTGTTAGGTGCACTGTGTGGTGTGAATAACGAGGTGTTAGGTGCACTGTGTGGTGTGAATAACGAGGTGTTAAGTGCACTGTGTGGTGTGAATAACGAGGTGTAAGGTGCACTGTGTGGTGTGAATAACGAGGTGTTAGGTGCAATGTGTGGTGTGAATAACGAGGTGTTAGGTGCACTGTGTGGTGTGAATAACGAGGTGCAGTGTTGATGTCATGAGGGCTGTAGCTGCAACATGTCCAGTGAGAAATGTGTCCAGCAAATCGCCTCAACTGCTCACCACTCATTGCCGCGTGTCGTGCGAATAATGCAATGCTGACCTACGCACGCACAGCTATTCCAGTCACGTGACAGGGCTTGAAGTCTTGACAAGGGGTCACGATGCAAAGGCCAATAACTCGCTGATTTCAGCAGTCACCAAATTTTCCTTCCTCTCCTTTTGTCGGGTCTGCAGTTGTCTTCCCTAAACATTCTGGGACCTTCCTGACATCCGCAAGAAACAGGTCACAGGCACCAGGGTCAAGGACACTGGAGGTAGCGGGCAGCCAAGACGACGTCAGCCGCACGTCCTCGTCAGCTTGTATGTACGTGACGTGGCGCTGGTGGTGATAATGTGTGATGTACACTCACTCACTCACTCACTCACTCACTCACTCACTCACTCACTCACTCACTCACTCACAAACACGCACACACACACACACAAACAAACACTCACAAACAAGTAATTCGAGTCCTTTTTTCAAATTGGAATACTTCAGCAACGAGAGAAAGGAAACAACTAATACAATCTCACATCACGACTGGATTTGTTACGAAAATCTGGTTCACAAAATTAGAAAAAGTCACGTGTACAAAATGGTGGCAAAACATCTTTCTTCTTTACACAAAACAAAGCTGGCCAACGTTTTGTTCTGATGTGTCAAGCTAGCTACCTGCTATTTGTCATGCCATGTGGACTGGGTAGAGCGGCCTGGGTAGAGGAGGGTGTGGTTACAAACACGTGTAAGTGTCGACACACAGTAGACAACAATAGACGGAGACAGTTCTGTCAGATTTATTTGTAGTGAACAGCAATAACACGTGAACTTCCGTCTGATCAGACATGGCTTATAATTGGCAGGAACAATAAGCGTACAACAGACGACATGATGACATGCAGCAACGACCAGCAGGTTGACAGACACGCGCCCAGTCGGCCCACTGGCCACACGGACCAAACCACGTGTCTTGTGTCTTGTGTCTTGTCTGACACCTGCGCACCTGGAGCTCAGCGCTGGCCAGGATCGCTGAGCATGTTGGTCTTGCACTCCGGGTACGTTATGACAGTGAGTGGCAGGCGTTAGTCCGTGTACCCGGGATGGATGACTCGTGAGGCAGCAGTCCCAGGGAGCGTGACGTGGGCCGAGGAGGCGTGACACGTATGTTCCCATATGAAGACGAGGATACTGTGACTCGGCGTGACTACGCAGCGCGCGCAGATGTGGGATGTCTCGGAGATTATTGACTAGCATTAGAATCAGAGTGACGTACTTCTAGAGACTAACGATAGAGTCACCGTGACGTAGTTCTAGAGACTAACAATAGAGTCAGCGTGACGTAGTTCTAGAGACTAACAATAGAGTCAGCGTGACGTAGTTCTAGAGACTAACAATAGAGTCAGCGTGACGTAGTTCTAGAGACTAACAATAGAGTCAGCGTGACGTAGTTCTAGAGACTAACAATAGAGTCAGTGTAACCGAGTTCTAGAGATTAGAGTGAGGCCATTTTTGCTGACGGTTTCAGCAAACATGTGATGTCACACCAATGTTAAAGGCGTTCTCGCTGTGACATCACATAGCCACAGAGAGCGCTCGCGGGAATAGTGGTGAGGAAGGTGTAGAGAGAGCCTCGCGCCTGTAGAGGTAGCCACTGAATGTTACAAACACAGGGTGTACACAGGGTAAGTAATTCCTCACGTCAACTACATGCAAGACGTCTTGTGGATAACCTGGGTTACTGGGTCACTGGGTCAGTCACTACCGCCAGCCTGTATTCTTGGACAGCTGGGACTGAAGAACGGGGCCTTGACCCCGAGATACTGACCACGTGATGCAGTCAAAGAGAGATGATGAGGCGACCTTGGGACCTTGTCAAGCAGGACAGTGAAACATTTTGACAGCGACTCCAGCAGCACCACAGGACATACGCCATGGCCTGCGTCAACAGCAAGTGAACAAGCAAATGTGACGTATTGGTAACATAAACACATTAACAAGAACACGTGACGTAGTCATTAACATATTAACATGAACCGAGTCTGTACTAAGAACATCTGTTAGCGACACAAGACCACATTAGGTGAGAGGACCACGAAACCTTGTTGTAGGCATGTGGTCTACAGCACACAGACAACCAGTCTCTTCACATCAGCAGCAGCATTGGCAAGAAGGGTGTGGGATACAGCGACGTCACCTGACTGGGTCTATTTATGTTATCTATAATAACACTTCCCTACATCTCATTCTATCAAGCCACAAAAACTGGCGGAAAAAACCTCTGGTGAGTTAAAAATAGAAGAGAAAGGAAAAGACAGCTTTCGGTATTGATGTTTCCAAAATGGATGTTCCCAAAGATTATTTGTTTTATTACATTTCTATTAGGGCTGTATAGTGAATGAGACATTTGAGGATCTTTGAGCAGTACAGGACACAGCTCTTTAGTCGACCACGACAACGCACGCACGCACGCATACGTGCACGTCTGACACTGAGACTGTTTCTCAGAAAATATCGGTATGACAAGTGGGTCACGAGGCATGATGATGAGCAGCTGGAATGAGAAATAAAAAGTTACGTCAGGAGGCATGATGAACTACTGTCGACAGTCAGCTGACATGATGGACTACTGTCTATAGTCAGCTGACATGATGGACTACTGTCTATAGTCAGCTGACATGATGGAATACTGTCTATAGTCAGCTGACATGATGGAATACTGTCTTCAGTCAGCTAACATGATGAACTCCTGTCTACAGTGTACTACTGTCGACAGTCAGCTGACATGATGGACTACTATCTACAGGCCACTGACATGATGGACTACTGCCTACAGTGTACTACTATATACAGTCAGATGGCATGATGAACTACTGTCTACAGTCAGCTGGCATGATGAACTACTGTCAACAGTGGACTACTGTCTACAGGCAACTGACACGATGGACTACTGCCTACAGTGTACTACTGTCTACAGTCAGCTAACATGATAAACTACTGTCAACAGTGGACTACTGTCAACAGGCAACTGACATGATGGACTACTGCCTACAGTGTTCTACTGTCTACAGTCAGCTGACATGATGAACTACTGCCTACAGTGTTCTACTGTCTACAGTCAGCTGACATGATGAACTACTGCCTACAGTGTTCTACTGTCTACAGTCAGCTAACATGATGGACTACTGCCTACAGTGTTCTACTGTCTACAGTCAGCTGACATGATGAACTACTGTCAACAGGCAACTGACATGATGGACTACTGCCTACAGTGTTCTACTGTCTACAGTCAGCTGACATGATGAACTACTGCCTACAGTGTTCTACTGTCTACAGTCAGCTGACATGATGAACTACTGCCTACAGTGTTCTACTGTCTACAGTCAGCTAACATGATGGACTACTGCCTACAGTGTTCTACTGTCTACAGTCAGCTGACATGATGAACTACTGTCAACAGGCAACTGACATGATGGACTACTGCCTAGAGTGTTCTACTGTCTACAGTCAGCTGGCATGATGAACGACTGTCTACAGTCAGCTGACTAGAGTGACTATGTCATGCAGGCAGCTTGAAGAGAGATTACAGGTACACAGTACAGCATGTAGACAAGACAAACACAGGGTGTCATGCCAGAAGACTCATGCTTGTGGTGTGTTACACAATTACAACATGTGGGTCAGAGTTCAGGTAAAGAAAGTGTACATGCACACGGCACTCAGCTGATGAAGACTTTAGTCAGAACAGTAGTAGCTGTACGTAGACCCCCCCCCCAGTTAAACAACTAGTGACTAGCACTAGGCGCACCCATCAACTAGTGACTAGCACTAGGCGCACCCATCACCCCCTTGTATCCACAAGAGCGAAGTCAGAAGACCTGAAGACAGTGAAGGTGAGTGAGTGCTCACTGTCAGTCTGCACGCTGCACGTGTTCACTGCAGACACAAGGCAGCCATGAAGCTAACGGCAACACAGGAGACTACAGGAGACTACAGGGGACTACAGGAGGCTACAGGAGAACGCAGAAGGTTGTACAAGCTGTTGGGTACTTGACTATGAGAGTGGGCGATGACTACAGCAAGCTTTACTCACAGACCTGGCGGACCCACATTAAACAACAATCAACAGCTAGCGGCAGCCTTCCTGAGCGACTGCAGCGACATCTTGTGTGTAGGTAGTCCCACTACTGACCGTCACTACCTGTCGTCACTGCGCCAAACACCTGTCACAGAGGGTCAGCTAAATACTAGCAACACACCTGTAGGACAAACCGACCACCTGTAGGAAATGGCAGCGTTAGGGCCGTCACTCACAGCACGGTGACACTAGTGTCAAGCCCGAGACACATGGAGGGCCATGACACGGCCAGGGTGGTCAATACGTCACTGACCCCACACACGGGTAGTCCTTGACCTCAGCTTCTAAATATGGCAATGCCCCCACACAGTCATTGACATCATGCAGTGTTTAAATACATCATTGCCTCCATTACATACAAACACACACACACACACGCACGCACACACACATACAAACACGCACACACGCACACGCACGCATACAAACACGCAGTCCCTAATCTTTACCTCAACATCATTAGTTGGATCGTTCAGTTGTTTCTTCGTCACACTCCTAATAATCTTTGTTCACACCGAGGCTGCTTACTTCCTTGGATGTGCAACACGCAGACACGTGTGTGTCACACTACACCATGTCTGTGTCACACAACACCATGTGTCACACAACATTATATCTATCACCCATTATTATGTTTGTTACACAGCACCGTTTCTGTGTCATGGAACACCATGTCTGCGGTACACAACATTTTGTCTTTCGCTCAACGTCATGTTTGTGTCACGGAAAACCACGTTTGGGTAAAGCAACACCATGTCTATGTCACACAGCGCCATGTTTGTCTCGTGCAACACCACCCTTGTGTCACACAACGCCATGTCTATGTCACGCCACACCATGTCTGTGTCACGCCACACCATGTTTGTGTCACGCAACACCACCCTTGTGTCACACAACGCCATGTCTATGTCACGCCACACCATGTCTGTGTCACGCCACACCATGTTTGTGTCACGCAACACCACCCTTGTGTCACACAACGCCATGTCTATGTCACGCCACACCATGTCTGTGTCACGCCACACCATGTTTGTGTCACGCAACACCACCCTTGTGTCACACAACGCCATGTCTATGTCACGCCACACCATGTCTGTGTCACGCCACACCATGTCTGCGCTACACAACATCACGTTACGCAACATTTCTGTGTCACGTTACACACCAGGTGTGTGTTACGCAACATTATGTCCCTCGAGCAACACCGTCACACCATAAAGAAGGTAGACCATCCTCCAGGTGGCGCTGTCGTAGTTAGAAGTCAGAGGTCAGGACGTCACTAGCGGTGTCATGGCCACCAGGCGGTTAGACAGCCATGGGACGAGACAGAAAGAGATGATGACACCTTGTGTCTTGTGTTGCACATCCCTGTACACATTGTCCACGAGACTTGCGGTGACGTGTCACGTGTTGGTACTGTCACAGCACACGAACGTTTTATTTGGAGAAGTCTGGGGACAACTCAATGATTGGCAATTGCTGTGGAGACTGTGACCCACCTTTGTTCCATCTACTGTTGCTGTTAGTCGGTCAGGGCTACTGTCCTGTTGCTACCCTGTTTCTTGCAAATGTCACTTCACCTGCACACAGTTTGATGTCCAAGAACCGCTTTTAAAACCTGTTTGCTTCCCTGTTGTTTACAAATGTCACGCCATCTTGACACATCCGGACTGCCTTCTTATGATCTCTTTGTGACCTTGCTCACTTTTTTGACAGCGTGACTCCAGTCACAACAGTCACGTGTTAGCCAGCAATAACTGACTGGAGATAATGTTAGCGGACAGCTTGTTAGCGCATGTCCATAGTGTGGGAGGCACGGGTGTCCATCGCCAACGGCTCTTGTTGTGAAGCTCCAGATGTACAGTCAGCGACAGTCAACCGACCAACTGACGTCCCAACAACACGACCTCAACCAAAGACCTGATGTTTCAGGCTCGTCTATACTCAAAATACACCTGGCCAAGGTGACAGGGGACCAGGTGTGTCAGGTGTCTCAGGTGTGGACAGACACTGTAGGCCGTGTAGGGTATGTAACCAATGTAGGCTTGGCAGTACATCACAGAGAAGTTCAATGACGTTAAGTATTAACGTCAACTGACAAACGTCATGGAAACGTTGGCACTTGACTACACGATGTACGGGGAGACTTTCAACTGGCATTCACGTACGTCACTTTGTGTAAGAAAGTCCTACCTGCCTCCGTCAACCACAGTCTTTATATATAAACACCACTCGTGCCTTTGAATTGAATAACCTCACGTGACTTTGTAACCTGCTGCCCGTGACCAGTCGAGCCTCAGCACGTGACTGTCGTTGACCTCAGCAGGCATGGCTGCAGGCGAGTCACGACTACGACGTCACTTCCGGTCACATTTCAGCGCAAAACAAGATTCATCACCACGTGTTATCATGGCGAGAGTTCACCAGGCAGCGTGTACAGAGCCACTCACATCCCCCGTGACGTCACATTTTCTGGTGTCAGGAGCTGGCGTCACCAGGGTACAAAGTGCACGTTTGTCTGTTGTCAGCCTCTTGCACGTTTCTTGTCACAGTTTTCTGTCAGCCTGTGACGTGTTATGCCAGCTTTCTGTCAGCCTGTTTCTTGTCACACGTCCCACGCTGTACCTTACAGTAAAGATGGCGCTGTCGTCTGGCTTGTCTCTACAGGACGAGCTATTCATCTGGGATGTCATATTATTGGTGGCAGTGTGTTATGGCGTGTGACAATGTGTTATGGCATATGACAGTGTGCTATGGCGTGTGACAATGTGTCTGTCTAAATCTGACGTTGCTCACAAGTGAGTTCTTGATGACGATCGTCGACAATGTTGACAGGTGCGATCTGGAATACTTTTCAAGGCCAGCATTCTCAGGTGGGTCCTTAGATATTGTTCATGGACGATGTTCATAGGTGGGTCCTTAGATATTGTTCATGGACGATGTTCATAAGTGGGTCCTTAGATATTGTTCATGGACGATGTTCACAGGTGGGTCCTTGTGGGATAAACAACCTTTACAAGTGGGTCCTTAAATAATACAACGTTCACAGGTGGGCTTTAAATAAGCTAGACAATGTGGGTCGTTAAATAAAGATAGATAATATTCACAGGTGGGTCCTTAAATAAGAGACAGTTCACAGGTAGGTCTTGATAGGTGATGGACAATGTTTACAGGTGGGATGGTACAGGGAATAGTGTTTACAGGAGGATCGCTTTGTTGGTCATCGGTAAGTGTTGGACAACATATTGTAGTTGGACTTAAAGCACTCACTGAAGAAAAGCGGTGTTAAAAAAGCTGGGAAGACAAAATGCGACTGGAATTTGTTGACTACGCGGTTGTGATCAGAATCTTCTAGTGACCAGAGGGAAAGTCACGTGATCGACCCTCAGTCTGGCAATGCTACACAGCCTCTTGTGACAGGCTGATCCCTTGACACTGACACAGGAGTAACGAGAGTGGAATGGGAGGAGAAGTGGAATTCATGATTGTGACGTAGACATGGTACAACAAAGAGATGTCACGGCCGACGTCCACAAGACAGCTACGTCACTACGTGATCAGTAAGCGTTACTGTAAGTGGCGGGTAAGGACGCTAAGTTGCCCCTCGACATTTCCATAGCCAGTCAGCCACCGTCTGTGACGCCCACAGATCGCGTGACCTCACGACATCTCGTGACCTTTTTACATTGTGAACTGTGCTGACAGTGACCTTTACTCTAAGGGACACTTTTGTGAGTGCAGGTCACTCGAGGCCCACGTCACAACAATAAACAGGCGCTTGGTCTCCGCCAGGGAGAGCTGCGCTTGGAACGTGCACAGTCACGCGCGAGTGTCACGCCTCTATCACGTGACGATCTTTGACGTCACGCGCTGGTTGTCCGCGGAACAGTTTTCATAGTGGCACCCTCCCGTCCCGCATTCCCTCCCTCCCCCCCACCCCCAGACACCACCCACACCCTCAGCCCCGGCACGCGAACAGCTTCTGCAACTCGGCCCGGAAGGTTTGGTTCATAAAGGCGTAGATGATGGGGTTGACGACGTTGTAGAAGAAGTACATGTAGAAGACGATGACATGCAGCTTGACAATCTCCAGGGCGATGAGCCAGGCCGGCAGGAAGGAGATGATGAAGACGAGCGTGACGACGAAGAGCATGAGCGCCGTCTTGATGTTAGCCATGCGCATTCTCTCCAGGCGCGTGCGGGAGGTGGGTGCTGCGCGACTGGAGCCGTTGGAGGGAGCGCGCAGCTCCTCCGTGGCCGCTACGTCGTCGGCGCGGATCTTGGTGTGCTCGCCGTTCGCCTGCGACAGCTCCAGCGCCGTTGTGACCTCTGAGGGCTCGCCCTTGCTGACCCCGGGTCCGTCCCACAGGAAACAGCAGGTGGCGGAGCGGATACGGAGCTTCTTGCGGCGCTGTGCGATGACGGAGCGGTAGATGAGGGAGTAGAGCACCAGCACGGCCACGCACGACACCAGGAAGAAGGCGGAGTAAATCCTCTGCAAGGCGTCGAAGAAGGTGATGTCGATGGTGTCCTTGCGACGGTCGCAGAAGATGTTGGTGATGGCACGCACCGTCAGGTTCTCCCCCTCTCCGATGCTCGTCGTTGGCTTTGGTGGCGGCGGCGGCGATGACGACGAGGACGATGACAGGCCCGACGTGAACGACGGCTCGGCGCTGATGTCACTTCCTGCTCCCGCCAGGTGGGCGAGGGAGAAGTTGTAGGCGGGTTGCAGCGTGTGGTTCAGCGCCTGGCCCAGGCCGGGCAGCGTGTGAAAGATGGAGTGGGCCGGGGTGTGGGGCGTGGTCCAGGTGCTGGGGGTGTTGGGCAGGGGGATGTCTTTCTCCCCGTACACCGAGTAGTGCACGCACACGATGGCGCCGATGAGAAAGGTGAAGAGGACGAGAGCGGCGATGATGAGCTTGGCTCGCCGCTCGGTCATCCAGTGCAGGAACGGGTGGCAGATGCACAGGTAGCGGTCCACCGCGATGGCCACCATGACGAACGCCGAGAAGGGCACGGTGGTGGTGATGAGGAAGTGGTAGAGCTTGCAGAAAAAGTCCACCTGGATCCTGAAGTCCAGGGCCTCCATGGCGATGGTGAAGGGGATCGTCAGGAGGCAGGTGAGGAAGTCTGTGCCCGCCAGTGCCAGTATGAAGATGGTGGACGTCAGCTTCTGCACACACACACACACACACACACAGAGTGTACAGGACCACACCTGGGCCGTGAAATCAATGAGTGTGTATATGCATGTAACGTGTGTGTGAGCGTGTGTATGTGTGTGATGTGTGTATATGTCTCTCTATCTGTGTGTTTCTAAGTGTGAGTGTATGTATGTGTGTGTGTGTGTGTGTGTGTGTGTGTGTGTGTGTGTGTGTGTGTGTGTGTGCATGTGCGCAATGTGCATGAAAGCACAGAATAAAACGCGATAGTGGTGATGTTTATGAAAAGTTGTCTGCCCTTTAAGCGAATAAGTTATCTTCAACACAAACCAGCAGGTGAAACTTTCTTAAACACACACATACACTGATGCACACTCACACACACTCTCACACTCACACATTCACACACACAAACACACGCTCACACCCTCACACTCACTCACACACCACTCGTACACAGATACACTTTCACGCACACACTCACACACACATGGTGAGGTAGGAGAGAGAGAGAGAGGGTGAGGACGGGTAGAGGCGATACCTGTTTGAGGTTGGAGAAGACGTAGAGGGCGATGGCGTTGCCCACGGTGCCAGTGAGGGAGAAGACTGACAACATTGCTATCAGCGACCACAGCTCCCCCGTGCTCAGGAAGTGGCTCTCCATGCCGCTGTGGGCCGGGGTCACAGAGGTCGTCGAGTTCATCGCTGTCGTGGCTCTTGTTCAAATCTGCTGCTGGCTGGCCCTGTGGCTGGCTGTCTTGACGTGTGTGTGTGTGTGTGTGTGTAGCTATCCCTCAAGCTTGAAGGGACATGCGGCCAGTCTACTGGCGGTGGTTGTGGTGGTCGATGTCAACGTTGTGGCTGTGGTGACTGTCGTCCTTCCAAACTTGGCTGGAAGGGGATCACTTGTCACTTTGTTCGTCGTCACAGCAAAAGTGGTTAGGCGGTACAGTATCAACAAACCACGTGACTGAAAAGACACAACAAGGAAAGTCATGAGGACACTACTGTTCACTGTCATCAAGACATTCCCACTACTGTTCACTGTCATGAGGACACTACTGTTCACTGTCATCAAGACATTCCCACTACCGTTCACTGTCATCAAGACATACCCACTAATGTTCACTGTCATCAAGACATGCCCACTACTGTTCATTGTCATCAAGACATACCCACTACTGTTCACTGTCATCAAGACATACCCACTACCGTTCACTGTCATCAAGACATGCCCACTACCGTTCACTGTCATCAAGACATACTTACTACCGTTCACTGTCATCAAGACATGCCCACTACTGTTCACTGTCATCACAACATGCCCACTACCGTTCACTGTTATCAAGACATGCCCACTACCGTTCACTGTCATCAAGACATTCCCACTACTGTTTACTGTCATCAAGACATGCCCACTACTGTTCACTGTCATCAAGACATGTCCACTACTGTTCACTGCCATGAAGACATGCCCACTACCGTTCACTGTCATCAAAACATGCCCACTACTGTTGACTGCCATGAAGACATGCCCACTACTGTTCACTGCCATGAAGACATGTCCACTACTGTTCACTGCCATGAAGACATGCCCACTACTGTTCACTGTCATCAATACATGCCCACTACTGTTCACTGTCATGAAGACATGCCCACTACTGTTCACTGTCATCAATACATGCCCACTACTGTTCACTGCCATGAAGACATGCCCACTACTCTTCACTGTCATCAAGACATGCCCCCTACCGTTCACTGTCATCAAGACATGCCCACTACTGTTCACTGTCGTTAAGACATGCCCACTACTGTTCACTGTCATCGAGACATGCCCACTTCCACCACTGTTCACTGCCATCAAGACATTCCCATTACTGTTCACTGTCATCAAGAAATTCCAACCACCGTTCATTATCATCAAGGAATTCTGGCATCAATAGGCGTCACTGGCATCACTCGGACTAAACAGTTTAATATGTGCGCAATTGCGTTCGTGTGTGTGTGTGTGCGTGTGTGTGTGTGTGTGTGTGTGTGAGAGAGAGATAGTGAGATGAAGAAAGACTCATGTGTGTGTGTGTGTGTGAGAGAGATAGTGAGATGAAGAAAGACTCACAAGTGAGCCCACCCTCTTAAGGAAAGTGGATTTATAGTTGAAAAGATCAAGAAATGCATGAGTAGAAGACTTTCTTCACTGACTCCAAACATGTCAGTTATTTCAGGCTCAATAATTCCTAGATGTGCAGTTGACAATAAAATGACAATAGAACGATTAGATATGAGAAGTCAACCCAGGCAATAGTTGATGATAAAGTCACAGACGATTAGGCAGAAGAAATCCACCCAGGAGACGCCTGGTAGCCTCCTCCACCCCTCCTTAGTGGAGCAAAACAAATCTGACTTCTAAGACACAAGTCTTCTATAAGTAGCTCGATATCTGCGAACATCTCCTTGTATACATCCTTCTGTACATCCAACACAGACCCTGTCACTGTCAGCCCACTCAGACATGATGCTATTGTTAGCGACCACCATGTCTGAACGTGCGACAACTGTTCATAGAGGGCGGATGAATGTAACCTGTAACCTGTCACCTGCTAGACTGGTTACTGCGCGAGAAACATTGGGACCTCAGCTAACTGCTTGATGTGCATACCGACCCTGACGCCCGCTCAGCACAAAACACGTGTTCTGCTCGCGCGTGACGTCACTGAAGAAAACGGCCGAGTGTTATGGCACAGGAAATGACGTCATCCTGCTACTACGTGCGTCAGATGCAAGGGGTTCTGTGAACTACGTCATCAGCAGACACTGGAGTCATTCAAACACGAGAAGGAAGATTGTTGTGAAGAACCATCTGGAGTCTTAAGCCACGAGTTTCAGTTTTACTGTTGTGACGTGTCATTTACTGTTGTGACGTATCATTTACTGCTGTGACGTGTCATTTACTGTTGTGCAGCTTTTGTTGTTGATGTTGCGAGATGCGAGATGGCGCTCAGAGCATAACCTCCATGAGACGGAGTGCTATACAAATTACATTTATTATTATTGTTGTTGTTGTTGTTGTTGTTAGTACTAGTAGTAGTATCATCCTCTTTTATTTGTGCTCTTCACATCAACCATTCTCTTCATCTCGACGTGAATAGTCCTTTCATCGCGCGCTTTTATGATTATTTCGTCTCCACCTTTTGACAGAGTGTCGTCTCGAAATTCATCATCCTGTCCTCCCCACCTTTTGAAAGAGTCTTGTCTCAACAATCATCATCCTGTCCTCCCCACCTTTTGAAAGAGTCTTGTCTCAACAATCATCATCCTGTCCTCCCCACCTTTTGACAGAGTCTTGTCTCAACAATCATCATCCTGTCCTCCCCACCTTTTGACACAGTCTTGTCTCAACAATCATCATCCTGTCCTCCCCACCTTTTGACAGAGTCTTGTCTCAACAATCATCATCCTGTCCTCCCCACCTTTTGACACAGTCTTGTCTCAACAATCATCATCCTGTCCTCCCCACCTTTTGACAGAGTCTTGTCTCAACAATCATCACCCTGTCCTCCCCACCTTTTGACAGAGTCTTGTCTCAACAATCATCATCCTGTCCTCCCCACCTTTTGACACAGTCTTGTCTCAACAATCATCATCCTGTCCTGTCCTCCCCACCTTTTGACACAGTCTTGTCTCAACAATCATCATCCTGTCCTCCCCACCTTTTGACACAGTCTTGTCTCAACAATCATCATCCTGTCCTCCCCACCTTTTGACACAGTCTTGTCTCAACAATCATCATCCTGTCCTCCCCACCTTTTGACACAGTCTTGTCTCAACAATCATCATCCTGTCCTCCCCACCTTTTGACAGAGTCTTGTCTCAACAATCATCATCCTGTCCTCCCCACCTTTTGACAGAGTCTTGTCTCAACATTAATCATCCTGTCTTAAGTCATGTCGTCAGGACATGTTTTATGTCCCTTGTGGCTTAAAGAAAGTGAAGCCCTTGCACACATTCTTGCAAAAACAAACACCAATGGTTGTCGATGAGTCGATGAGAGAGGAGAGGATATTTAGACAGCGATATAAAACATTCCTCCATTACAAGTGTTGAGGGCAGCAATCACTCAGCGCCACAGTCACGTGACTGGCGGGACTCAACTCCTCATCTCGCGCTCTCCTCGGGGGGCACTCTTTATCTTCACCTCTCACAGCTCACAAAACTCAAGAAACAAATTTATGCGTTTGCCCTGCACTCAAGGGCTGTGCAGCCTTATAACTGCAGCGTTTTTTTAGCCTCATAATCACCGCATCAGGGGCTCACTTGCTCGCCTCATTGAGTGGCTACTGCATCTAAATAACTGGACATTTACTTACTCGTCATAGTCGCTACCTACAGAGATTACCTGTATGTATGGAGTACACACCTCTCTCTGTGCCATAAGACCTGCAATGGATTATCTCCTGCTGCTGCAGGGCCGACAATCAATGGCCTGACCTTTACCCCTCCCTCTCCCCCCCTCCCCGAGTTCTCCGACCTCCTTCCTGCCCCAGTCGCGCCATCTATCAAGGAACATTATTTCCAGATAGCAGAATGGAGAGTGGGAGAAATAATGGAGGATCTGCATCACCTAGTTACCTCATGGAAGGATAACTGCGAGGATATTTTCGCGTCTGGAAGGAAATACAGTTGGCCTGGCGCCAGAAGCCGTTAATTCTTGTTGTGTGTCGCCACCTGCACAACAACTTGCTGTGCTACCGACACACGGCCAACAAACATGCTTATCGCAAAGTGCAGTGGTTAGAGAGGAGGAGAGAGAGAACACCTCCAGTGATGACAACAAATTGCTTGATGGCAATATTTCTCTTCAGGTTAATTGCTGTTTACAGCTGGGATCATGAGACTTGTTTACAAGTGTAATTGCTGTTTACAGCATGGAACACGAGACTTGTTTACAACATGAGGTGTGATAGCTGTTTATGTGGTCTAATAGCTGTCGTGTGGGATGTTTCAGATAAATAAATATTTTATTGACATACAGTGACAAACCTTTGAGCACACAGGTAGGAGCAGACAGCGAGTGACAGGTTGGCACAAGACGAACTACAGCTTTACACAGGGTGAGCTCACAATGGGTGTGACTGACCGGCCACTGGTCCCCAGCATGTCACTAGTCATGTCACCACTGCCATGTCACTACTGTCATCTTTTTCTTTTCAACGAGTGTCGGCAAACGCGTGACATTTGCTGTAGATAAGTAGCTATCACCAAACAATGACTTCTGGGAAGGAAGGTACTTTGTAGAAAATGTGAATGCGCCGTCACTGTGACTTGGCAATTAGTGTGACTATACAATTAGTGTAGACAAAATGACTGTGAAGAGAGAGTGACTAGACAATACAAATAGTGTAGACAAAATGACTGTGAAGAGAGAGTGACTAGACAATGCAATTAGTGTAGACAAAATGACTGTGAAGAGAGAGTGACTACTAGACAATAGAAGTAGTGTAGACAAAATGACTGTGAAGAGAGTGTGACTAGACAATAGAAGTAGTGTAGACAAGAAGACTGTGAAGAGAGAGTGACTAGACAATACAAGTAGTGTAGACAAGAAGACTGTGAAGAGAGAGTGACTAGACAATACAAGTAGTGTAGACAAGAAGACTGTGAAGAGAGTGATTAGACAATACAAGTAGTGTAGACAAGAAGACTGTGAAGAGAGTGTGACTAGACAATACAAGTAGTGTAGACAAGGAGATTGTGAAGAGAGTGATTAGACAATACAAGTAGTGTAGACAAAATGACTGTGAAGAGAGTGTGACTAGACAATACAAGTAGTGTAGACAAAATGACTGTGAAGAGAGAGTGACTAGACAATACAATTAGTGTAGTCAAGAAGACTGTGAAGAGAGTGATTAGACAATACAAGTAGTGTAGACAAAATGACTGTGAAGAGAGTGTGACTAGACAATACAAGTAGTGTAGACAAGAAGACTGTGAAGAGAGTGTGACTAGACAATACAAGTAGTGTAGACAAGAAGACTGTGAAGAGAGAGTGACTAGACAATACAATTAGTGTAGTCAAGAAGACTGTGAAGAGAGTGATTAGACAATACAAGTAGTGTAGACAAGAAGACTGTGAAGAGAGTGTGACTAGACAATACAAGTAGTGTAGACAAGAAGACTGTGAAGAGAGAGTGACTAGACAATACAATTAGTGTAGTCAAGAAGACTGTGAAGAGAGTGATTAGACAATACAAGTAGTGTAGACAAGAAGACTGTGAAGAGAGTGTGACTAGACAATACAAGTCGTGTAGACAAGAAGACTGTGAAGAGAGAGTGACTAGACAATACAATTAGTGTAGTCAAGAAGACTGTGAAGAGAGTGTGACTAGACAATACAAGTAGTGTAGACAAGAAGACTGTGAAGAGAGAGTGACTAGACAATACAATTAGTGTAGTCAAGAAGACTGTGAAGAGAGTGATTAGACAATACAAGTAGTGTAGACAAAATGACTGTAAAGAGAGTGGCTAGTGTGCACACACGGTGTGATCAGCCTGTGATGGAAGGCCAGACAGTAGTAGACAGCAATGATGTCTGCTGCTTGTGTCTGTTTCATGCCACATCTAGAGAAAAACGGTGATTTGAGCTGATGACACGCGCTGTTTGCTGTCTTGGCTTTGTACCACTGCACCACTCCACCACCCTTGTGCCTGCCGCTAACACTATTCAAGATGGCGCACAGCTAAACAAAAAGAGCTTCTGTCCGGGAGGCTACGTGTCACGTGTTACAACCTTCTTGTTCAGCTGTGGGTTGGTGGCTACAACGCCGGTCACCACGACAGTGAAAATCAAGTGTCGTGGGTTCAAATCTCGCCTCTCGGAGCCCGGCTTTGGTGCTGAGGATAAGTCTCCATAGAAAAGCCGCTACCTCGCACTGCAAGGAGGTATATGGGGTCCACGCAGGATCATTATTGTTTTGGCATTCGGTGTTCCGAGGGCTGCAGCTAGTACAGCAACACGACACTGAGGTCCCCACACCGGGTCTTCAGCCTCGTGCACCTTACGACAGCCGGGTGGGTGTCTACACGTTTCACACCCTCGCCAGTCTAGCCATTGCCACTGTTGCTGTTGCGATCCTGATGTGGATATTTGTCCTTGGAGAGGGTGGGTGCCAAGTACTTCAAGCTGTTTACCTCTTCAAGCCGTACCCCCTCCATGTAGATGTCTGCTTTATCACCGCCAGTGGCCATGACCTTACTCATCTTCGTGCTGCTCTCATGTTGACCTGACAATGACAGTCCTTAGTGGCTGCTAGAACCTTCTGTCATCACCCTGTGTCACTCCCTCCTCTATGGTCCGGCCTTGGCCCTCGATCCAGATCTCACTGTCTTCATCTCTTTCTTGAAGACACAGTTCACTTCTTTCTGTAGGTAAGTTACTTTGGGTTTGTTTTTCCTTTCGCTCTTCAAGGCCATTGTTTGGTCACAAAGATGTAGAAGGATGTTCGTGACCCAGGGCTGCTTCTGTTTCCTATGACAGTAGCACCTCTTTGATGTTTTCAATGAAGTTAACTAAATAATAATAATAATAATAAAAGTGTGCTATTTATAGCGCATAACCAGGCTCAGGAAGTAGCATGCTCTCCACGCTGAAGTAGGCGACAATGACAGAACATGAAGGACACAAAGACCAACAACTATGCAGACATAAAATACGTGGCAATGAAAGACAAAGACAGAAAACACAGAGAAGAATCAGGGAACAAATAATAAGGATGGAGTGTGTTATCAGTCTCAAGAGGAAGACGAGGAGGCGGACAAGTAAATTGACGATAATGACAACTATTGACAAGTCTGTTGATGACATGACAGTAACAACTGACAGCCAGTACAAACATCAGCTGACTCTCTATCTGTCGTCTGCTTACCCCAGTGCATACGGGACCCGATGTCTAGAAAAGCACAACACACATCTCCGCTGACGACTTAAAAGTTTGTCAAAAAGTTCACACAGTTCATGGCCAAAGTCCCTGAGTGCTGAACAACCTGAAGAAATCCGTTTCACTAGTAGTTGTCTGCTTTTCTTGATTAGATTACACACTTGAACACTCCCCAAACAGGTCAGCTGCTCACCAGACTTGCAAGAAATAAACTAATCACATTTTCATCTGCTGCAAATATTTGTCCACTTCACTTTTTTCGACTTTCCCAGAGTTGTCATCACTGCCACCCGTTTTCTACCCACACTGTCGTCTGCTCTCACTATTCTCTCGTCTGCTAAACTGAAATCAACCGTTTTCCCCTCCAAACCTCACGTGATTCAACGTCACACAAAAGTAGCCAATCATTAGCTACATCAGGAGCCAAATGCGGCTATTCGATACCCGGGTACTCATGTTACCCGATGCAGACAAAACTATCAAATCACTCAGGTCATAGGCAGTTCATTAACGGCTCTCAGCTCCACTTCTCGCTCCCCTCACTTCAATGGAATCGTTCAGGTGACATACCTAATGACCCTGTCATGCACTTCAGACTCGCGTAGTTTTGTCAAATTAACGGGATTTAAACTTTAAAAGAAATAAACACAAAGTGGAGAGTGTAACCTGAGGTTGATTTGATGGAGAGCTCGGCTCACAACACTGAGTCAGCTCCATGAATGACTGGTTCTTGCCTGGGAGCAGAATGGGTGAGAGGTGCAGTGTGCAACAGGGATGTAGAGTCCCGCATCCTTGCAACCATCGTCTGCAGCAGCTACATAGCGAGTGAGAGCCGGACCCCTCAACCGCGAGGTCTTGTTCCTACCTGAGTCAGTAGAAGGACAGGTGATGCTTTGTATCACCAAGGAAGTACCCTGTAGGGTCTAGCAATACTTCCCCCTCCCCCCCCACACACCAACCTCCCCGTGACACTAGTCACTGTTGTACAGTTTCTTACAAGTTGCCAGACAAAATGTCTGTCAGTACCAATATTAGTGACCATTCGTGCAAGCCTCTGCTTACTCCTCCGTCACGTGACCTCTCGCCTTGTGTGGCTTGAAAGACGCTGAACACGAGTCACGCAAGGCGCTGGTGTCAGTGTAGCCACCTGGTGAGCAGTGGCCTCCCTACTCCGTGTTTCACCTGTGCCCCTCACTCTGCTGCTGGCTGCAAGGTCTACAAGTGTTACAACAGAAAGTCTCCCCACCATCTGTTATTGACTACAAGGTACACAAGTAGGCAGAATACCCATCACTACCCACATTATCAACCAATCAGCTAGTGCCTACTATAACCTTCCAGGCCTTTAACCGACGGACGTAAAACAAGTTCGCGAGCCAACAAACACACAAAGTTATTTTTTCTTGTCTGTGGCTCAAGATTAAGACTACAACAATGTTCCTAGTCTCAACCTTATCAGTTCTTGTCCCTCTGCTCATGCTCACGATAACAATCAGCTCTTGATTATACATTTCTCATGCTCGTGTTCACAATAACAGATCTTGTTCATACGCCTCCCCACTCTCATGTTGACAATAATAGACCTTGTTTATAGCCTTCTTCCCCACATTCTGTAGTCAGTAGCTGTATTACTGTAGTCTGAATATTTTCTAAACGCTGCCATTAACCATCCTTGTCTACAAGCAGACTGTAATCAAACAATATCATGTTTTGTCAGCAAACTGTAATTTGCACGCACCATTGGCAGACAAGAGGAGATAACACAGCATTTAGTGCTCTGCACTGCCAGCACGCGCATGAATACAGAGATGTTAGTCTGGCACACCCAGTCACCCGACACCCAGTCTACCCACCACATTTCAGTCAAATACACAGATGTACACCCAGTGACCCCCTTCTTCCGACCAACAGATTTTCTCCTCCGGCAGCACAAACAAAATGACATGTTCTACCAATTAACACATTTCTAATTATTAAAACGAAAATACTCATGGCTGTGAGCAAGACTCAAGGATGATAATGACTGTAGCTTGTCACAGCTCAATACTTTATCTCTGAGCCATTACCTGCTTAAAGAAACAGGAAGTAACACAAGAAAAATAGAAGTTTGTCCCAATAAAGCAAAGAGATCAAGTCAGGGACTGGGACAAGTGGCGACCACACGGCAGCACACGCACATAGACGGACACACAGGTGGACACACACACAGCCGGACACACAGGCGGACACACACACAGCCGGACACACTGGCGGACACACAGGTGGACACACAGGTAGATACACAGCCGGATACACAGGTAGACACACAGCCGGACACACAGGTGGACACACAGCCGGACACACAGGCAGACACACAGGCGGACACACAGGTGGGCACACAGATGGACAGCAATCTGTGTAATGTTCACACCTGCCTACCTCTCTTTCAGCAAGTGTTCACGGATGTTATCTCTGTTCACATCGCAAGTCTCTCTTGACTTCTGAGCTCACACACTGTGTAACACGAGCCTGTGTCTCTGGACGGCCGTCTGTCTGGTCACAACAACTCTCAGCCTCTCGCCAGGTTGTATGTTGTCAGGTCTCAGCGAACCATTTCACAGTTTAATATCCAGAACCGCGATACAAGTCTCACAAGTCCACAACAGACTTCAATAAGTTGGTTACTTAGTTACTTTTTATTTCTTTTCTCGCAAACGTCCTCGTCCTTCATGTCCCATGACTTAGCGAGGTAATAAAATAAATACAACAGACAATAAAGCTTGAGCTGCTGTAGCTTCGTCGTTTTCTCTTTTTTTCTCGATGTTGTTGTTTAAACCGGAAGCAAATTTCCACTTTGGCCTCCTTCTACAAATTACTGCGTGAAATGTGTCAGCAGCCCGGGATGTCTGTCTGTGGACTGAAAGTCTTGCTCACTTTCCTGCTGGTGTCCATGTTGGCGAGGGCTGCATGCATTGACCAGCTAATCACGTGTTTTCTGCTTGCCTGTAAGAAATGATGGCGGACTAAAGGGAAAGGAAACTGAATGATTTGTTTTGTGCCACCCGACATGATGCACATCTAACAAATCAACGAAGCGAAAATGCGCGAGTAATTCTCGCCTGGCGCCCGCCATGACAGGGTTGTTCGCCTTCACCACACAAAGTGTTCAAAAATCGAAACTTCATTTAGGTTCTTAAAAAAAAATCCTACAACGGCTAACTGCACACAACTCGTGTAACAAACACGCACGCACATTAGTGTATCTAAAGAAATAGATAGCTGCATGGCTGGATAAAGAGACTGATGGATAGATGGAGGAAAAAATGGGCGAGTGAAGAATGGTGAGATGAGGTCAATGAGCACAATGTGTGCAGTTTATCAGGAGAGACGATTGGCGGAAACCCAAAATATGAGGAGGAAGAATACAAGTGCGATGATCTGAGTGTTGACAGACAGCAGTGCGATGAATGGTCAGCAACAGTGAGTCACGAAGAAGGGAGTCAAGTGTTTATGATGACGTCCCACAAGAACGGCAACTGCAGAGACGACGATGACAATGACGATGACGACGGAGAAGATGATGGCGATGATCCCACAACGAAGCCGACAACAAGAAGCCAACTCAAAATCCACATGCCCATGTCATAGATATTTTAAATTTAATATTTCTACTTTGTCATTCCCGAAAACAAATACCGATATTTGCTTTAAAAATTAAGTAAATGAACAAATAAAAGACAACACAGACGGCGGAGTTCAAAAGTTTACGTAAGGGCATCACTTGATTCAGGCTTTCGTGACATGATTACACTGGAATACTTTCCTTACATTATTACACTTGATAAAGCCTTTTATCACATGCTTACACTAGATCTCGCTTTTCACTAGACTCGTGACATAATGACACTAGGCTTATGACATGACTACACTAGACTCGTGACATGATTTCACTTGGATCCAGCTTCATACTAAAATCATGACATGATTGTAATAAAATCACGATATGATTACACTAGAATCATGACACGATTACATTAAAACCACGATATGATTACACTAGAATCGTGACATGATTACATTGAAATCACGACATGATCACATTAAAATCATGACATGCTTACACTAAAATCATGATTACATGAAAATCATGATATGACGACGTGAAAATCGTGAGATGATTACACTAGAATCGTGAGATGATTACAGTAAAATCGTGAGATGATTCCGCTAGAATCGTGAGATGATTACAGTAAATCACGAGGTTAGTTTAGCTCTTGTCGGTGCTTGTCATGAGGCTTTGAAGAAAATGAAATGTTGATGCAAGGCAGGTAAAGATATTTCAGTCAACTATCTAGTTTCTCCAAACAATGTACAAATATATCACACAGCGACCCACTTGCTCCAAACAATGTACAAATATATCACACAGCGACCCACTTGCTCCAAACAATGTACAAATATATCACACAGCGACCCACTTGCTCCAAACAATGTACAAATATATCACACAGCGACCCACTTGCTCCAAACAATGTACAAATATATCACACAGCGACCCACTTGCTCCAAACAATGTACAAATATATCACACAGCGACCCACTTGCTCCAAACAATGTACAAATATATCACACAGCGACCCACTTGCTCCAAACAATGTACAAATATATCACACAGCGACCCACTTGCTTCAAACTTCGTCTGACAGATTACAATAAGAGGTCAAGGTCGTTTTCCTCATCTTGTTTTTTAGGTCATTGAAGGGTCAGCTCTTGTATGAGGGCGATGTCCATCTCCTACCCCTGGGGCTGCTTTACTTTACCCCGGCCTTCTGTACAGTCAGGTACCTATTCCCGACAGCTGGGTCAGAACTACATCATAATCAGCCTCATTAACCTAATCAGCCTCATCAGCCTCATCAACCTCATCAACCTCATCAGACACACAGGTAAAGTCTTTTAAAAGTAAGACTGAGTCACATGAAGACCACCGCTGATGAACTGCTGGCAGAAGAAGCGCCTGGCTTCAGACCAAGAGAAGCACCTTAATCACAGCGACCTCTACCACAACTTCAAATATTTCAAAAAGACCTTTGACACAGTCTGGCACGAGGCCATGGCACGTGATGCCAACATTCAACAAGGAAGAAGGTGTTTTTCAAGTCCTGGAGGCGCTGTATGAGAGCTCAACGAGCGCAGCACCAACGTGGAGCCTTCTGTCCCTCGACACCAGCGACCTCTCGCTGTGACCCGGCACCACACCATGTGGAAGACTGTCCCTCAAGGCACCGTGGAGGGGGGGGGGTCAACGCCGAGGTGACCAGAGGAGGAAGTGACCTACAGACGTGGAGTGGACTGGTCATCCTGTACAGGACAGGTGTGAGTGGTGGACCTTGTCAACTGCTACGTCTATTCATGAGCTCCCGCCCCACCCCCTCATCGACCTCTATCAGCCAAGGGACGAGTGACTGACTGAAGTGTAAAAAAGATGAAGCAGCGGTCCAGGTACCTCTAAACTGCCGTAAAATAGATTAAACAATGATTCGGTATCTTCTCCTCCCCCCCCCCAACACACACACACACACACACACACACGAAACCAAACATAGTACGGCGTCTGGACTGACTGCACCCAAGCGAGTGTTTTAGCAAGACAGGCGATCACCTGACAACCAACATGTTATCTAGGCCGTTCTCTGGCATGTTATCTAGAATGTATTTGGTAAATAACAGCGACTGCACGAGCGTGAAGGTTGTAGCATGCCCCCCCCCCCACACTCGTGGACTCAAGTCTTGCCATATCTCACACAGTACGAGAGACTGAGTGGACTGACTTGTCCTCAGCGTGAAACATTGACTGACATTGTACGTGAGGACCATCTCTAAGATGAGCATTGTGCGTGCTGTAACTGCTACAAGACCGGTCCGGAGAAAAAAAATCACACAACGATGTAAATAAATGAGATAAAAATAATCTTATTTTCCAGAGGTGACTTAAATAGAAGGTTTACACAATGAACAGTTGAGTAGCCCAATCTGAAACAAAGCCATCGACATTTGAGCGCCATGTTAGTCACTTTGCAGAAGCCAGACTAAGTCTCTGGTCAACTTACACGTGGTCCAAGTCCACAGCCAGTTGATGTCACAGAGGCCAGACTAAGACTCCAGTCAACCTACACGTGGTCCAAGTCCACAGCCATTTGATGTCACAGAGCCCACTCTAAGACTCCTGTCAACCTACACGTGGTCCAAGTCCACAGCCAGTTGATGTCACAGAGCCCAGACTAAGACTCCAGTCAACCTACACGTGGTCCAAGTCCACAGCCAGTTGATGTCACACAGCCCAGACTAAGACTCCAGTCAACCTACACGTGGTCCAAGTCCACAGCCATTTGATGTCACAGAGCCCACTCTAAGACTCCTGTCAACCTACACGTGGTCCAAGTCCACAGCCAGTTGATGTCACAGAGCCCAGACTAAGACTCCAGTCAACCTACACGTGGTCCAAGTCCACAGCCAGTTGATGTCACACAGCCCAGACTAAGACTCCAGTCAACCTACACGTGGTCCAAGTCCACAGCCATTTGATGTCACAGAGCCCACTCTAAGACTCCTGTCAACCTACACGTGGTCCAAGTCCACAGCCAGTTGATTTCACACAGCCCAGACTAAGACTCCAGTCAACCTAAATGTCTTCGAAGTCCACAGCCATTTAAGTCGACTCGAGTCCCAGGCGAGGCAAAAGGATCTTTTTTTTGTTTTCAATTCCTTTTGAAAACTGAGGCTTTGCTGTGTCTGTCGTCTGGGCAAAATCGTTTGAAAGTTGTCATTTGGTCTCAGAACTCATCCCATGAAGGTATCCTTAAAACCTCAAAGTCCAGATGACACTCTCAGGTCACATGAGAGGACGAATCTCACTATCAGTGACACTACAGCACGAGCTGCCTGCACCAACTGTTCAGAGTGTGGGACCCGGTGCTGACTTCCAGATGTGAGCAGCGTAGAGCACATTGATCATATAGTGTCAGGGATAATGTTTGACACACCTGGCAGGCTGACAACTGACCATCACACCTCCCGTCACAACTGACAAGTGTCGTCGACAGGGGAACAACTGGATAGACAGCCAGTGACAAGCTCACCTACATGTCAGTCTTGTGTGGCAATGAGCAGCCAGTGACAAGCTCACTTACATGTCAGTCTTGTGTGGCGGTGAGCAGCCAGTGACAAGCTCACTTACATGTCAGTCTTGTGTGGCGGTGAGCAGCCAGTGACAAGCTCACCTACATGTCAGTCCTCTGTGGCAATGAGCAGCCAGTGACAAGCCCACCTACATGTCAGTCCTCTGTGGCAATGAGCAGCCAGTGACAAGCCCACCTACATGTCAGTCTGGTGTGGCAATAAGCAGCCAGTGACATGCTCACCTACATTCCAGTCTGGTGTGGCAATAAGCAGCCAGTGACATGCTCACCTACATGTCAGTCATGTGTGGCGGTGAGCAGCCAGTGACAAAGCTCACTTACATGTCAGTCTGGTGTGGCAATAAGCAGCCAGTGACATGCTCACCTACATGTCAGTCATGTGTGGCGGTGAGCAGCCAGTGACAAAGCTCACTTACATGTCAGTCTGGTGTGGCAATAAGCAGCCAGTGACATGCTCACCTACATGTCAGTCATGTGTGGCGGTGAGCAGGCTCTCCAGCAAAGGACCAGTCTATCCTTTCTCGTCTGCAGGCTAATTCGTTCTCTTTCATCCTCGTCGTCGACTAGATTGGTGTACACTGTCGATTTAGACTCTTTTGTGATGCTGATGAAGACCGTTGTACACGGCTGATGAAGCCTCTCTGTTGTACAGTGTGTATAAAGGTTGTTGTACAGTGTGTATAAAGGTTGTTGTACAGTGTGTATGAAGGCTGTTGTACAGAGTGTATAAAGGCTGTTGTACAGTGTGTATAAAGGCTGTTGCACAGTGTGTATAAAGGCTGTTGTACAGTGTGTATAAAGGCTGTTGTACAGTGTGTATAAGGCTGTTGCACAGTGTGTATAAAGGTTGTTGTACAGTGTGTATAAAGGTTGTTGTATAGTGTGTATAAAGGCTGTTGTACAGTGTGTATAAAGGCTGTTGTACAGTGTGTATGAAGGCTGTTGCACAGTGTGTATAAAGGTTGTTGTACAGTGTGTATAAAGGTTGTTGTACAGTGTGTATAAAGGTTGTTGTACAGTGTGTATAAAGGTTGTTGTATAGTGTGTATGAAGGTTGTTGTACAGTGTGTATAAAGGTTGTTGCACAGTGTGTATAAAGGTTGTTGTACAGTGTGTATAAAGATTGTTGTACAGTGTGTATAAAGGTTGTTGCACAGTGTGTATGAAGGCTGTTGCACAGTGTGTATAAAGGTTGTTGTACAGTGTGTATAAAGGTTGTTGTACAGTGTGTATAAAGGCTGTTGTACAGTGTGTATAAAGGCTGTTGCACAGTGTGTATAAAGGCTGTTGTACAGTGTGTATAAAGGCTGTTGTACAGTGTGTATAAAGGCAGTTGTACAGTGTGTATAAAGGTTGTTGTATAGTGTGTATAAAGGCTGTTGTACAGTGTGTATAAAGGCTGTTGTACAGTGTGTATAAAGGCTGTTGCACAGTGTGTATAAAGGCTGTTGTACAGTGTGTATGAAGGCTGTTGTACAGTGTGTATAAAGGCAGTTGTACAGTGTGTATAAAGGTTGTTGTATAGTGTGTATGAAGGTTGTTGTACAGTGTGTATAAAGGTTGTTGCACAGTGTGTATAAAGGCTTTTGTATAGTGTGTATAAAGGCTGTTGTACAGTATGTATAAAGGCTGTTGTACAGTGTGTATAAAGGCTGTTGTACAGTGTGTATGAAGGCTGTTGTACAGTGTGTATAAAGGCTGTTGTACAGTGTGTATGAAGGCTGTTGTACAGTGTGTATGAAGGCTGTTGTACAATACCTATAAGACTCTTGTAGGATGTTTATAAAGATCGTTGCACAATGTTTATAAAAAACATCGTATGACGTTTATAACAACTGTTGTAAAGGTTAATAAATATAGTTGTACATTGGTTATGAAGACTATTACATAAAGTTTATAAATACTGCGTAGGGTGGTTATAAAACTGTTGTAAGGTGATTATAAAGACTTCAGTAAATGTTTGTGAAGACTATTGTACACAGTTTGTAGAAACTGGCTTAGAATGTTTATAAGACTTTTGTATAATATTTGTAAAGACTGTTGTACAATGTTTATACAGACTGTTGTAGGATAATCATAAAGACTGTTGTACAATGTTTATACAGACTGTTGTAGGATAATCATAAAGACTGTTGTACAATGTTTATACAGACTGTTGTAGGATAATCATAAAGACTGTTGTACAATGTTTATACAGACTGTTGTAGGATAATCATAAAGACTGTTGTACAATGTTTATACAGACTGTTGTAGGATAATCATAAAGACTGTTGTACAATGTTTATACAGACTGTTGTAGGATAATCATAAAGACTGTTGTACAATGTTTATACAGACTGTTGTAGGATAATCATAAAGACTGCTGACAATGTTTATAAAGACTGTTTACAATGTTCATTAACACTGTTGTAAGCTGTTTATAAAATCGTTAAGATGTTACAGATGTTAACAGAGACTCATGAGCTCAGGTGGGTATGACAGGCACAGTAATCTCCATTGCCTGCTGAGTGCATCTGTGCATGGTGTGTGTGTGTGTGTGTGTGCTGTTGGGAACCTGGTGTCACAGTGTGTTGAGGACATTGTGGTGCCATGAGGCTAATACCACTGTGACATGACAAAGCTATAAAACTATGCAGCAACGAGGATGACAACAACATCTTAACCTTCACAAATGTCGCCAGTCAGGCGTCTGGCCCCCCTCGCCACCCCTCAGCCCTCAACTAGTGAGAGTTACCTCCCCTCGTGTGGACTACAGACCGTACACCACCAACACCATGTGAATGAGAGGCTTGCGACTAGTGATTTTCTAGTTGGCGAAGTCACTAGTGATCGTTACCTGTAAACTAATTCACCTGTAAACTATTCACCTGTAAACTAATTCACCTGTAAACGCCGTGGACGTGCAGGAGCTGCTCTGGAAATGAATGTTGTTGCAAAAGGGTGAGGTGAATTCAGGCGAGAACTCTACAAAATGTCTGCTCCTCTTATATGTGAAAGCTTCTTTACCGCTTACATAAAGGCAAGCCAATATTCTAGAAAATGTCTACTGCTATAGCTCGACTAATTTTATAGTATACGAGACCAGCAAGTAGATTTAAACTTATGTATGTGTATTACCGAAAGGAAATTTTACGAACAATCAATCAAAAATAAACATGGCAGTGATTATACCAAGAATATAAAGCCGTTCAGTCCATGATTACACTATAATCACAAAGGTTCAAGCATACTAGTCAAATTAAACGAGTTCAAAAGAAATAAGAACAGAAAAAGGCTTTCTTTCAAAAATGTATTTAAAAAAAATTAATTCTAGCGGCAGGAGGCAGGCAAGTGATTACCACCACCACCCTACCGCCTCCTCCTAACTTCCATCCCCTCCCCGATATTAATCAGATTCTCATTCAGTCAGAAATTGCCTTGAGGTGGAAGCACTTTTCCCTCTTAAAGACTGTAAATACTATGAGCTGTCACAGACAGTAGCGAGGTGACATCACTGACTGTAAATACTATGAGTTGTCACAGACAGTAGTGAGGTGACATCACTGACTGTAAACACTATGATCTGTCACAGACAGTAGCGAGGTGACACCACTAACTGTAAATACTATGAGATGTTACAGACAGTAGTGAGGTGACATCACTGACTGTAAACACTATGATCTGTCACAGACAGTAGCGAGGTGACACCACTAACTGTAAATACTATGAGCTGTCACAGACAGTAGTGAGGTGACATCACTGACTGTAAACACTATGATCTGTCACAGACAGTAGCGAGGTGACACCACTAACTGTAAATACTATGAGATGTTACAGACAGTAGCGAGGTGACATCACTGACTGTAAATACTATGAGATGTTACAGACAGTAGTGAGGTGACATCACTGACTGTAAATACACTGAGATGTTACAGACAGTAGTGAGGTGACATCACTGACTGTAAATACTATGAGATGTTACAGACAGTAGTGAGGTGACATCAAAGACTGTAAATACACTGAGATGTTACAGACAGTAGCGAGGTGACATCACTGACTGTAAATACTATGAGTTGTCACAGACAGTAGTGAGGTGACATCACTGACTGTAAACACTATGATCTGTCACAGACAGTAGCGAGGTGACACCACTAACTGTAAATACTATGAGCTGTCACAGACAGTAGCGAGGTGACATCACTGACTGTAAATACACTGAGATGTTACAGACAGTAGCGAGGTGACACCACTGACTGTAAATACTATCAGCTGTCACAGACAGTAGCGAGGTGACACCACTGACTGTAAATACTATCAGCTGTCACAGACAGTAGCGAGGTGACATCACTGACTGTAAATACAATGAGATGTTACAGACAGTAGCGAGGTGACACCACTGACTGTAAACACTATCAGCTGTCACAGACAGTAGCGAGGTGACACCACTGACTGTAAATACTATGAGCTGTCACAGACAGTAGCGAGGTGACTGTAAACACTATCAGCTGTCACAGACAGTAGCGAGATGACACCACTAACTGTAAATACTATAAGGGAGACTAGGTGCCCTGTGCCCTGTGCTGTGAAGTATCACCGAGTGCTGTGCTACTATTTTCTCCTCCCCTCATCCCCTGTCCCCAGGCTGTAGCTTTACAAAATTCAATATCTGGCTGTTGAGAAATTTAACCTGCGTCGGCATTTCACTTCCCACATTCCGCGGACTGTTTTTACAAAGAACAATTTCATGAAAAAGACTACAAAACTATTGAAGATTTCCACAGGAGTGTATTTGTTTTGTTTTTATTTGTTTTCTCATTTCCTGTGTGTGTGTGTGTGTGTGTGTGTGTGTGTGTGTGTGTGTGTGTGTGTGTGTGTGTGTGAAAGAGAGGAAAAGAAGAATTGAGTTGACGTGTGCGCTGTATTTAATCGTAGAAAATAAAATTGTTTTCTATGTTCAGTGCCTTTGCTGCCCTCCGTTTATTTTGTTACTTTGTGCAGATTTTCTTTGTGCTTCTCTATCTTTGATTACACGGCAGGTCACATGACACATGTATGGCACCGTGTGTCCAGCACACAGGTCACATGACAGAGACTGGCAGCGGGTACCAGCATGTGTCGTACAGTCACTATACCCGACAAATCTTTGAGAAGCAGGTAAAGACTGAGAGACATGGCGAGTTGGTGTGTCGGTGAGCCAGTGATCACGTGAAGTGATTAGTGAAGTGATTCCTAATAAGACGACGCATGGATTACATCTACCTTTACTATATCATCACACGTACCCGCGTTACATCGTTACACCTACCAACATTACATCCGTACATCTACCAACATTACACATTTACAGTTACCAGCATTATACAATTACACCTACCAACATTACACCATTACATCTACCAGTATTACACATTTACAGTTACCAGCATTATACAATTACACCTACCAACATTACACCATTACATCTACCAGTATTACACATTTACAGTTACCAGCATTACATCATTACACCTACAAGCGTTACACCATTACATCTCCCCGCCATTAAAGGCAAAATCCCTGATCAATATGAAATGCCAACGTTTGACCAAAACTAAAAAAGAAAGAAGGAAGTAAAGGCCTGCTAGTCAAGTGATGTCGTTGTTGTTGTCCACGAGTGGCGGCAGCTGTTGTGTCAGTCTGGCGAGGGGGGGGAGGAGTTTTCTGGTTGTTACTGACATAGCGGTGAACAACCCACATTGTACACATCGCCATCATGTAACGGGCAATTTCTTCCCGTCAGGCACAGGCCGAACCCCCCGCCATACCTTCTGTGAGAAAGCTGGCCACCACACTTCCCTTAAGCAGCCATTCCCCCGCCCAGATTTGCGCATGCGCCATCGGTGTCTTTTCAGAGATCAAAGAAGGAATTGGGTAGAGGAGTGGAGGGTGTGGAGATAGCGGAAAGAGAGAGAAAGAGAAAACGAGAGAGTAAGAGTGAGTGAGAGTAATTGACAGAGTGAGGGAGAGAGAGTGAAGCAGTGAGGGAGAGAGAGTGAAGCAGTGAGAGAGAGAGAGAGTAAGGCAGTGAGAGAGAGAGTGAGGCAGTGAGAGAGAGAGAGTGAGGAAGGAACAGTGAAGGCGAAACAATATCGTCCATCACCAGATCAGCAGTTGTTGATCAAGAGCGACAAACATGACAGAGAGGAATTGGCCGCCATCCCTCCTGGCGACACTGAGGGTTGATGTAGCTGCAGATGACGGTCATCAGGGCACTCCTCCCTTCCCCTCCCTTCCCCTCCCTCCACCTGCTGCATCTGTTTCAACCAGTCATTTAATTTCTGTGTCTGGCGCTGCAAGACACGGTGTGCGCCCGGGACTTCATAACAAAACTCCGATAATAACAGCACGTGGTAATATTCTGTAATAACATGTGATAATAACAGCACGTGGTAATATTCTGTAATAACATGTTGTGATAATAACAGCACGTGATAATATTCTGTAATAACATGTTGTGATAATAACAGCACGTGATAATATTCTGTAATAACATGTTGTGATAATGACACCACGTGATAATGTTTGTTACATAACATGTTGTGATAATGGCATCACGTTATAATATTCTGTAATAACATGTTGTGATAATGAAACCACGTGGTAATGTTCGTTACATAACTTGTTGTGATAATAACAGCACGTGATAATATTCTGTAATAACATGTTGTGATAATGACACCACGTGATAATGTTCGTTACATAACTTGTTGTGATAATAACAGCACGTGATAATATTCTGTAATAACATGTTGTGATAATGGCATAACGTGGTAAGATATTCGTTACATGACATACCGTGATAATGTCAGAATCTTGTAATATTCTGTAATAACAGGCTGTCACAATGGCAGCACATGGTAATATATTCGTTACATGACATACCGTGATAATGTCAGCACCTTGTAATATTCTGTAATAACATGTTGTGATAATGGCAGCACCTTGTAATATTCTGTAATAACATGCTGTAATAATGTCAGCACCTTGTAATATTCTGTAATAACAGGCTGTCACAATGGTAGCACCTTGTAATATTCTATAACAACAGGCTGTAATAATGGCAGCACCTTGTAATATTCTGTAATAACAGGCTGTAATAATGGCAGCACCTTGTAATATTCTGTAATAACATGTTGTGATAATGTCAGCACCTTGTAATATTCTGTAATAACATGTTGTAATAATGGCAGCACCTTGTAATATTCTGTAATAACATGTTGTGATAATGTCAGCACCTTGTAATATTCTGTAATAACATGTTGTGATAATGTCAGCACCTTGTAACATTCTGTAATAACAGGCTGTCACAATGGCAGCATGCTGTAATACTTTGTACATAATAAACTGTGATAAAGGTAGCATCCTGTAATGTTTTGTACATAATGGCATGCTAAACTGGACAGCAAGCTACAATGTTCTGCACAGAACACCCTGCAAAAGCTGATACCCGGAATATCTTGTAGGTACCCAGTGCTGTGGACTGTAACAGTTTTTCTCATGTTGCGATGTTGTCAACATTTCGCTTGCAATGGCGCTGTGCAGCATCGTCCCCCTCTCACGTGGCAGGGCCACTGGCATATGACTTGTAAGGTGACACCATCCGTACAGAGCATCATGGGAAGTAAACGACATGGCAGATAAGTCTGGTGAGTAAGAGGGATGGGGTGGCACTTCAAAGCCACAGTTGGTTGCTTCAACTACTGCAACATGAGCTGAGTGAAGGGGTTCATCATCCTGGAGCAAGAACACACCTGCCCTTAGGTTTCCTCTGCGCTTGGACTTGATTGCTCCTTTCAGGTGTGTAAGTTCTGATGTAGTTTTGTCTACTAATAGTTTTCACTTTTCCACGAGTAAGTCTTCAGAATCCCAAGCTCGCCAGGCCTTGCGCTAGGCTAGCAAACCCCGCAAAGTGCGGCTCCTTACGAGGTGTGAATGGCCTGTAAGGGTTTATTACATAGCAACACCCTGTCATGTTGTGTAGATGGCAGCACCCTGTACATAGCCTACTTAGACATTCTCTAGCCCTGTGTCAAATCACCTGGTAGAACCTTTGTTACAACTTTTCAGGTGCAGGTGGAGGTGTACAGCGCTGGTGGCCATGGAGGCAGTGGAAGTGGTTTACAATGAAAGGCGGAGCTCAACCGTCTCCTTCCACCGCCCTAACTTCCGGTAACCAGCCTCCTTTTCCTGCAAAGCAACTGCTGGGTGGGGGTGCGAGGACCGATTTTTTCAGCCTCGGGCCTGAGCAGGCCTTGAACCAGCCACCTCCCCACCAACGACCACCCGACTGTGTGAATGTGTGGTCAGCAAGGATCGACTGGTGGTGCGGTCTGCTTTGCCACGTGCCTCAATTTTCAGTCTCTCTTGCCTTCGTCAAGTCGTTTCCACCTGTCGACCACTTCTTCAACTACCGGTTACTGCAGCCTGTTATTCGTCCGGACCATCATGTTCTGGATTACTTGCCTCAATTTCTCTGCAATTATGACTTTTTGTGTTTGATCTCTGGATCATGCAATCTTTACATTTTACCATCGTGTGCTTGGTGGCTACACTGTGTGGTTACAGTTGTAGAGGACGTTGACTGCACTCCCGATGACAAGTGTGTTTATTCTGCCTCTTGCTTCATGGATTTTCTTGACCACTCTCTGATCACTCATACTGTTTCGCTTCCAGGACTGACAACCTTCTTCCTCCAGCGGTAATAGTAATAATTATTGCGTCAGCCCACCTTGATGGTGAAGAAAGGCGCTATAGAAATCCTCCTCCTCCTTCTCCTCCTCCTCCTCACCATCATCAAAGACATCACAGCACTTGATCTGTGAGGCAAGGGTGGTATGTATGGCTATCAGAGAGACCAGCAAATCCCGACTATCAGGAAATATCGCCTGTAGCTGAGGACTATGTGTAGTGGGGTCATCTACACTGCTTGGGGTCGTGTGCATGTTCTCTCTTACTGACGAAGGGATCTTGAGTGAAGCATCCTCAGCCTTGTAGAGCTTTACATTCAAACAGTCTTCTTGTCAGCTACTCATGTCTCGTCATTTCGCTGTCCCAGCCTGTACCTCGGGGGTTACTTCTAATTGCCTTAAAGTGTGAACGATGACGGAAGGGGACCCCAGAAGCCACCATCTTAAAAAAAACTGTTTTTAAATTAACCAAGTTGAGGCCGGTCCTGCCCACTACCCACAACTCAATTTGCTCGGCGATACGTCTCTCTTGACAAACACGAGAGCGCATGCCCACCGCCTTCATGCCCGTTAAACTTCCGGTTTCAGTCCGGTTCCGGCTACATTGAGTAGCATGGTCTATAATCGGAAAAGGCATCGAGTGCTTGTCCGTGGATATTGAATGGAAAGAGGGAAAGTGAGAGAATGAGAGAGAAACGCTTTGACTCCTTTTGCGTAGTTATTGACTGGTGAGATAGAGAGAGAGAGAGAAAGTCGTTATTGACTGATGAGATAGAGAGAGAGAGGGAAAGTCGTTATTGACTGGTGAGATAGAGAGAGAGAGAGAGAAAAAGAAAGTCGTTATTAACTGGTGAGATAGAGAGAGAGAAAGTCGTTATTGACTGGTGAAAGAGAGAAAGTCGTTATTGACTGGTGAGAGAGAGAAAGTCGTTATTGACTGGTGAGATAGAGAGAGAGAAAGTCGTTATTGACTGGTGAGAGAGAGAAAGTAGTTATTGACTGGTGAGATAGAGAGAGAGAGAGAAAGTCGTTATTGACTGGTGAGATAGAGAGAGAGAAAGTCGTTATTGACTGGTGAGACAGACACAGAAAGTCGTTATTGACTGGTGACACACACACACACACACACACAGAAAGTCATTATTGACTGGTGAGAGAGAGAAAGTCGTTATTGACTGGTGAGATAGAGAGAGAGAGAAAGTCGTTATTGACTGGTGAGATAGACAGAGAAAGTCGTTATTGAATGGTGACACACACACACACACACACACACACAGAGAAAGTTATTATTGACTGGTAAGACAGAGAGAGAGAAAGTAGTTATTGACTGGTGAGATAGAGAGAGAGAAAGTAGTTATTGACTAGTGAGACAGAGAGAGAGAAAGTAGTTATTGACTGGTGAGATAGAGAGAGAGAGAAAGTTATTATTGACTGGTAAGACAGAGAGAGAGAAAGTAGTTATTGACTGGTGAGATAGAGAGAGAGAAAGTAGTTATTGACTAATGAGACAGAGAGAGAGAAAGTAGTTATTGACTGGTGAGACACAGAGAGAGAAAGTAGTTATTGACTGGTGAGATAGAGAGAGAAAGTAGTTATTGACTGGTGAGACACAGAGAGAGAGAGAAAGTAGTTATTAACTGGTGAGACAGAGAGAGAGAAAGTAGTTATTGACTGGTGAGACAGAGAGAGAGAAAGTAGTTATTGACTGGTGAGATAGAGAGAGAGAAGGTAGTTATTGACTGGTGAGACAGAGAGAGAGAAAGTAGTTATTGACTGGTGAGACAGAGAGAGAGAAAGTAGTTATTGACTGGTGAGACACAGAGAGGGAGAGAGAAAGTAGTTATTGCCTGGTGAAACAGAGAGAGAGAAAGTAGTTATTGACTGGTGAGACAGACACAGAAAGTCGTTATTGACTGGTGAGACAGAGAGAGAGAAAGTAGTTATTGACTGGTGAGACACAGGGAGAGAAAGTAGTTATTGACTGGTGAGATAGAGAGAGAGAAAGTAGTTATTGACTGGTGAGATAGAGAGAGAAAGTAGTTATTGACTGGTGAGATAGAGAGAGAGAAAGTAGTTATTGACTGGTGAGACAGAGAGAGAGAAAGTAGTTATTGACTGGTGAGATAGAGAGAGAGAAAGTAGTTATTGACTGGTGAGACAGAGAGAGAGAAAGTAGTTATTGACTGGTGAGATAGAGAGAGAGAAAGTAGTTATTGACTGGTGAGACACAGAGAGAGAGAGAGAAAGTAGTTATTGACTGGTGAGACAGAGAGAGAGAAAGTAGTTATTGACTGGTGAGACAGAGAGAGAGAAAGTAGTTATTGACTGGTGAGACACAGAGAGAGAAAGTAGTTATTGACTGGTGAGACACAGAGAGAGAAAGTAGTTATTGACTGGTGAGACACAGAGAGAGAAAGTAGTTATTGACTGGTGAGACAGAGAGAGAGAAAGTAGTTATTGACTGTTGAGACAGAGAGAGAAAGTAGTTATTGACTGGTGAGACACAGGGAGAGAAAGTAGTTATTGACTGGTGAGATAGAGAGAGAAAGTAGTTATTGACTGGTGAGATAGAGAGAGAGAAAGTAGTTATTGACTGGTGAGACAGAGAGAGAAAGTAGTTATTGACTGGTGAGACAGAGAGAGAGAAAGTAGTTATTGACTGGTGAGATAGAGAGAGAGAAAGTAGTTATTGACTGGTGAGACACACACAGAGAGAGAGAGAAAGTAGTTATTGACTGGTGAGACAGAGAGAGAGAAAGTAGTTATTGACTGGTGAGACAGAGAGAGAGAAAGTAGTTATTGACTGGTGAGATAGAGAGAGAGAAAGTAGTTATTGACTGGTGAGACAGAGAGAGAGAAAGTAGTTATTGACTGGTGAGACAAAGAGAGAGAAAGTAGTTATTGACTGGTGAGACAAAGAGAGAGAAAGTAGTTATTGACTGGTGAGACACAGAGAGAGAGAAAGTAGTTATTGACTGGTGAGATAGAGAAAGAGAAAGTAGTTATTGACTGGTGAGACAGAGAGAGAGAGAGAGAAAGTAGTTATTGATTGGTGAGACAGATAGAAAGTCGTTATTAAATCTTGAGACAGAGAGAGAGAGAGAGAAAGTAGTTATTGACTGGTGAGACAGAGAGAGAGAAAGTAGTTATTGACTGGTGAGACAGAGAGAGAGAGAGAAAGTAGTTATTGATTGGTGAGACAGATAGAAAGTCGTTATTAAATCTTGAGACAGAGAGAGAGAGAGAGAAAGTAGTTATTGACTGGTGAGACAGAGAGAGAGAAAGTAGTTATTAACTGGTGAGACAGAGAGGGAGAGAGTGAACTCCAACTTGTATTGAACTGGCCTGAGCCCATCTCAAGATAAAATGTACAACCTTCATCATTCCATCTTCATAGAGTGTTGGGAGAAATAAAAGCTGAAAACGAGGTGTAAATAGTATTTAAATGTTGTTTCATAGAAAACAAACAACAACAATCATCCTTTATAGCATCAACACTATGAGAGAGTTGTACTACAAGCTATGGGGTGATCTGTTTGTGGTTATACAGACATGGTTATATTGTGTGGTTATATACACAATATGTGTGTTTGTGGTTATACAGACATGGTTATATTGTGTGGTTATACAGACATGGTTATATTGTGTTGTGATATACACATGGTGTATGTTTGTGGTTATACAGACAGGGTTATATTGTGTTGTGATATACACATGGTGTGTGTTTGTGGTTATACAGACATGGTTATATTGTGTGGTTATGTACACAATATGTGTGTTTGTGGTTATACAGACATGGTTATATTGTGTGGTTATATACACATGGGTGTGTGTTTGTGGTTATACAGACATGGTTATATTGTGTTGTGATATACACATGGTGTATGTTTGTGGTTATACAGACAGGGTTATATTGTGTTGTGATATACACATGGTGTGTGTTTGTGGTTATACAGACAGGGTTATATTGTGTTGTGATATACACATGGTGTGTGTTTGTGGTTATACAGACATGGTTATATTGTGTGGTTATACAGACATGGTTATATTGTGTTGTGATATACACATGGTGTATGTTTGTGGTTATACAGACATGAATATATATTGTGTTGTGATATACACATGGTGTATGTTTGTGGTTATACAGACATGGTTATATTGTGTGGTTATGTACACATGGGTGTGTGTTTGTGGTTATACAGACATGGTTATATTGTGTTGTGATATACACATGGTGTGTGTTTGTGGTTATACAGACAGGGTTTTATTGTGTTGTGATATACACATGGTGTGTGTTTGTGGTTATACAGACATGGTTATATTGTGTGGTTATGTACACAATATGTGTGTTTGTGGTTATACAGACATGGTTATATTGTGTGGTTATATACACATGGTGTGTGTTTGTGGTTATACAGACATGGTTATATTGTGTTGTGATATACACATGGTGTGTGTTTGTGGTTATACAGACATGGTTATATTGTGTTGTGATATACACATGGTGTGTGTTTGTGGTTATACAGACATGGTTATATTGTGTTGTGATATACACATGGTGTGTGTTTGTGGTTATACAGACAGGGTTATATTGTGTTGTGATATACACATGGTGTGTGTTTGTGGTTATACAGACATGGTTATATTGTGTGGTTATATACACATGGTGTGTGTTTGTGGTTATACAGACATGGTTATATTGTGTGGTTATACAGACATGGTTATATTGTGTGGTTATGTGCACATGGGTGTGTGTTTGTGGTTATACAGACATGGTTATATTGTGTTGTGATATACACATGGTGTGTGTTTGTGGTTATACAGACATGGTTATATTGTGTGGTTATATACACATGGTAGGTGTTTGTGGTTATACAGACAGGGTTATATTGTGTTGTGATATACACATGGTGTGTGTTTGTGGTTATACAGACAGGGTTATATTGTGTTGTGATATACACATTGTGTGTGTTTGTGGTTATACAGACATGGTTATATTGTGTTGTGATATACACATGGTGTGTGTTTGTGGTTATACAGACAGGGTTATATTGTGTGGTTATATACACATGGGTGTGTGTTTGTGGTTATACAGACAGGGTTATATTGTGTTGTGATATACACATGGTGTGTTATTGTGGTTATACAGACATGGTTATATTGTGTTGTGATATACACATGGTGTGTGTTTGTGGTTATACAGACAGGGTTATATTGTGTTGTGATATACAGATGGTGTATGTTTGTGGTTATACATCCATGGTTATATTGTGTTGTGATATACACATGGTGTATGTTTGTGGTTATACAGACAGGGTTATATTGTGTGGTTATATACACATGGTGTATGTTTGTGGTTATACAGACATGGTTATATTGTGTGGTTATACAGACATGGTTATATTGTGTGGTTATGTGCACATGGGTGTGTGTTTGTGGTTATACAGACAGGGTTATATTGTGTGGTTATGTGCACATGGGTGTGTGTTTGTGGTTATACAGACAGGGTTATATTGTGTTGTGATATACACATGGGTGTGTGTTTGTGATTATGTAGACATGATTATATTGCGTTATTATATAGACTTGATTATATTGTGTGGTTATATAGACATGGTGTATGTTCATGGTTATACAGACATGATTATATTGCGTTATTATATAGACATGATTATATTGTGTGGTTATATAGACATGATTATATCGCGTTATTATATAGACAGGATTATATTGCGTTATTATACAGACATGATTATATTGCGTTATTATATAGACTTGATTATATTGCGTTATTATATAGACTTGATTATATTGCATTATTATACAGACACAATTATATTGCGTTATTATATAGACTTGATTATATTGCGTTATTATATAGACAGGATTATATTGCGTTATTATACAGACACGATTATATTGCGTTATTATATAGACTTGATTATATTGCGTTATTATATAGACTTGATTATATTGCGTTATTATATAGATTATATAGACTTGATTATATTGCGTTATTATATAGACTTGATTATATTGCGTTATTATACAGACATGATTATATTGCGTTATTATACAGACACGATTATATTGCGTTATTATACAGACACGATTATATTGCGTTATTATATAGACTTGATTATATTGCGTTATTATATAGACTTGATTATATTGCGTTATTATACAGACTTGATTATATTGCGTTATTATATAGACTTGATTATATTGCGTGGTTATATAGACAGGATTATATTGCGTTATTATATAGACACGATTATATTGCATTATTATGTAGACATGATTATATTGCGTGGTTATATAGACATGGTGTATGTTCATGTTTATATAGACTTGCGGAAAAGTTCAGAACTAAATGAGAGCAAATCAATATTTTAAAGAAAAAACCTGGTTACGGTAGTATGCCTGCTGAATATCAAGAAAGAGAGAGAGAATGTGTGTGTGTGTGTGTTTGTCTGTGTGAGTGAGTGTGAGTGTGTGTGTGTGTGTGTGTGTGTGTGTGTGTCACTGTATCTGTGCCGGAAGTGGAGGTGATTGGTGCCGCGACTGATCAGCACGCGGACTGACGAGGGGCCCTGCACGTGCCACAAGATGCACCTTTACGTTGTGAAGCTGGCGGGACGGAGGAGTAAAATCTAATAACGCGGGAGAGTAAAGGTTAAAACAAAGTGGCCGAGGCGAAATCGATCTCTTCAGAATCCAATATTCCACAAATCAATACACGTAGCCTTTTACAAGCTGGCAAGGAGGTGGTCACAAGTGGGTGGGGGTAAGTGGAACGGGTGGGAGGGTCTATCTGAGCGGTGCTTTCATCAACGGCACGTGCGCGTCAAGACCACACTGGTATGGGGGGAGTGGGGGGAGGGGAGATGATCAGGTTTGAGGTTGCCGATGTTCAGCGCAGACACTGCGCGGGTAAAGAAAAGAGTTAGAGGTCGACCTCAATGAAATGTAAACCAAGTTCCTTGTGAGCCGCAGTTTGTAAATAAAAAAAAGGCGAAACACGCGGTGTGGCGGGCAAACAAAACTCACAGCAACCTCCACGGACATGAGCAAAGGCCACGGGGAGGCGCACGACAGCACGAGTTGTGGGTGAGTGCGTCACAGCCTCACAGAAACGTTTTCTGAACGTCACAGCATATCTCAGGGTGAGCGTCACATAGTCTCAAACACGTCTCGCTTGACGATCGCACACCAGAACAGCTGTGATGTCACAGAACAGCTGTGATGTCACCAGAACAACTGTGATGTCACCAGAACAGCTGTGATGTCACCAAAACAACTATGACGTCATCAGGACGTCTATAATGTCGCGAAATCATGTACAGTATGACCAGAACTAAACTGTCTCCACAGCGGCTGTGATGTCATCTTGGAATCTCTCTTACTGTCCTGACGCCTCCTCTCTTACAGTCCTGACGTCCACTCTCTTACTGTCCTGACGTCCACTCTCTTACTGTCCTGACGTCATCTATCTTACTGTCCTGACGTCTCCTCTCTTACTGTCCTGACGTCTGCTCTCTTACTGTCCTGACATCTGGTCTCCTACTGTCCTGACATCTGGTCTCTTACTGTCCTGACGTCCACTCTCTTACTGTCCTGACGTCTGCTCTCTTACTGTCCTGACGTCCGGTCTCTTACTGTCCTGACGTCCACTCTCTTACTGTCCTGACGTCCACTCTCTTACTGTCCTGACGTCATCTATCTTACTGTCCTGACGTCTCCTCTCTTACTGTCCTGACGTCTGCTCTCTTACTGTCCTGACATCTGGTCTCCTACTGTCCTGACATCTGGTCTCTTACTGTCCTGACGTCCACTCTCTTACTGTCCTGACGTCTGCTCTCTTACTGTCCTGACGTCCGGTCTCTTACTGTCCTGACGTCCACTCTCTTACTGTCCTGACGTCCACTCTCTTACTGTCCTGACGTCCACTCTCTTACTGTCCTGACGTCTGGTCTCCTACTGTCCTGACGTCCGGTCTCTTACTGTCCTGACGTCCGCTCTCTTACTGCCCTGACATCCTCTATTTAACTGCCCTGACGTCTGCTCTCTTACTGTCCTGACGTCCGCTCTCTTACTGCCCTGACGTCCGCTCTCTTACTGCCCTGACATCCTCTATTTAACTGCCCTGACGTCTCCGCTCTCTTACTGCCCTGACGTCCTCTATTTAACTGCCCTGACGTCCTCTATCTTACTGCCCTAACGTCCGCTCTCTTACTGTCCTGACGTCCTCTATCTTACTGCCCTAACGTCCGCTCTCTTACTGTCCTGACGTCCACTCTCTTACTGTCCTGACGTCCACTCTCTTACTGTCCTGACGTCCGCTCTCTTACTGTCCTGACGTCCTCTATCTTACTGCCCTGACGTCTGCTCTCTTACTGTCCTGACGTCATCTATCTTACTGCCTTGACGTCTCCGCTCTCTTACTGTCCTGACGTCATCTATCTTACTGCCTTGACGTCTCCGCTCTCTTACTGTCCTGACGTCCTTTATCTTACTGCCCTGACGTCCGCTATCTTACTGCCCTGACGTCCGCTCTCTTACTGTCCTCACGTCCGCTCTCTTACTGTCCTGACGTCCTCTATCTTACTGTCCTGACGTCATCTATCTTACTGCCTTGACGTCTCCGCTATCTTACTGTCCTGACGTCCTCTATCTTACTGCCCTAACGTCCGCTCTCTTACTGTCCTGACGTCATCTATCTTACTGCCTTGACGTCTCCGCTCTCTTACTGTCCTGACGTCATCTATCTTACTGCCTTGACGTCTCCGCTCTCTTACTGTCCTGACGTCCTCTATCTTACTGCCCTAACGTCCGCTCTCTTACTGTCCTCACGTTCGGTCTCTTACTGTCCTGACGTCCGCTCTCTTACTGTCCTGACGTCCGCTCTCTTACTGCCCTGTTTTTGATTGGTTAAAAATCACTTGCAGGACGATGTTCCGCTAGTGACAGTAGTAAAAGGTCAAAGTTCACGGATTAAAGCCTCAGCCATTAAGTTTGTGTGAGACGTGTTCACTCCATTACTCTTGTAGGCGATCAACCGGAAGTGATCGGCGTAAAATATAAGGGAGATAATCGATATGGGACTAGATACGCGTCCTTTCTGGCGGAAAGTGAAGGCAATTGTAGTGAGGAGGATGCCGACACTACCCAGTCTCTCTTGTTTACCTCCGCCTGAATTCTTCATTGCTTTACCTCCCCTTGCACGTCTCTTTTTGTGCCATTATTTTACTCGTGTGGGCTTCTCCTCAGCGTTTTTCTGTAAACGCGTGAGTTGCTTGGAGTGGGAAGAGAAGTTCTTACACGAGCCTGATAATGTGCCGGCAGAGTGACACTGGGGGCGATGCGCGTGCCACGTGCTGTCTCCACACTGCGCCCCATTAGACACGAGTGATGGCGGTTAGTGAATATTTTTGTCATCGTCAACATCTCCCTCACAATTATCTTAGCTAACATCTTCGGGCAAAGTAATAAAGCCATGTGGCAAGCGGACAGTTTTAAAATGTTTATTGCAACAAAAATTTAAAAAAATCTCCAACTCAAGATTGATTTCATCTTTAAAGTCCATCGCTGGTCCACTGTTTTGTGACTCGCGGTCATCACCAGTCATCTCACTACAACCACAACAATGTGTCTGCGCTCTCTACTAGGCTACACCTCTGCTGCACGCGAGTGGTTTCTCCTGGTGTAATGTCCTGACATCACCTCAGTGATTTGTTGACGACCAGTGTCTGCCCAGCCTCGTCTTGACTGACAGACCAAGTAATTTGCCTGCGAAGCGGATGGCGTACCTTCCCGACAAAGACAAATGGAGAGAATGTGAAACACTGACTACTGCTCAGTAGAGAGCAAAAATACCTCCATCATTGATTACAGACCTTTCCAGACCATCCATCACTGAAGCAATTTTAACCAATCAGAGAAGAGCAGGTCTCCACTAGTGTCAGACTGCGCCGTACATGTCTCAGAAATCACGTAATTTTACGTCGCGCAAGTCGCCAAAGAAGCCACAAGACCAGTCTTTAGTTTTTTGTCGTGAAGCCCATGTTTCTGAGACAACAGCTTCATGAGTAAAGGACGGACTTTGTGTTCAAGACAATTCGCTCACTGTGACTGTCTCACCAAGTGCAGCCATTGTTATCACCTGTGACTACCTGACAGCCTGACCACCTTCTTTAACTCCGTGACAGTAGAGAGCTCTTCCCTCCTGTTTGTTTCTCTGGTCCTCTCTTGCCACCACACTGGCGATGGCCGACATTTTGTGCTCAAACTGGTTCAATTAGTTTCCCATCAAATTTCAAGCAAGGAAGCAAGAAGCTGACTAAAAGTTCGTCTTAATCCTGGAATGTCAAGTGAAAAATCACCACATTTGTAAGCCCACTTGTATCTTACATCGTTAAAAAGTGCAACTTTCCTGTGACAGCGGCTTATAAAAAGCTGATTTGTTATTTGCACCAATCGCCTGGTGATTGCGGTGAGAGTTGACAGCCCGTGAGGCGGTCACTGTGGAGGCCTCGCTCCCAGGAGTCCAGGCGGCTGATGAAGATAAATTGTGTACACTCAAAAACTGGTTTTCTCTCCAGTGGCTGAACAATTCCATTAATTTGAAAGATACCGCCATGAAGCTAAGTTGCTGCGCATAATGCTACCGGAAATACTCACAAAACGCCGAACAGACAAAAATCTTTGTTGTCTTGTGAACAGACTCTGTGCCCATTGCCTGGCCTGGCTCTCAAGTTTGTTGTACCCATGGAGGAAGCCACCCCGACTGGCACATGGTGATGAGGCCCAGGGTGAAAGATGTTTGAGTGTCACTTCAAACAACAGCCTCAACCTCAAAGTCGATTTTGATGGCGCAGACAAATTGATGTAATGGAAGTGAACCTTGGGTAAATGATGAAGTATGGTCTGGAGTAGGTAACTGATAAATGCTCTTGACAATGAAAAGAAGTTGCCGCTCGAAATGCTTTGTATGACCAGTAAAGATCAAGGCCATAAAATTATGTATTTCTCTGTGTCCTTCTCTCTCCTCCACCTCTCTCTCTCTCCTGGCTAGTGGTGCTTCGATACAACCTCTTGTTAGTGTTCAAAGGTCTGTCACATTGGTGTTACTCAAACCCAAACTACAGCCTCGTGATTTCCTGTCTGTAGGGGTCCTACCACTACTAACCAGACTGAAATTCAACACAAGTATACTCATCTTTAAAATAATAAGAGGCAAAATGTCCCCGAGACTTTCTACTATCTTCTCCATCAAAATAATAAGAGTGTCTCTCAAGGTCAACATTCCCATACCGAAAATTAACTTACTCAGGACGAGCCTGCCATATTCTGACAGTCTTCTTTGAAACAACCTGCCCTCAGATCTTGCAGGAGCGGACTTGAGGTTGTACAGGTACAAGGTGCGACTACAACACCTGTTCCAACTCCTTTCATTACCTACAGAGGCTTCCTACCCACCAGTCATCTGTTACTGCCACCGACACATGTTGCTAGTGCTCTCACCCAAAACAAAGACAAACATCTGTCACTTCAGATATCTACTTCCATGTTTGTACATATCATATTCTCTGTCTATGATTTTATTGACTTGTTTTCAATTAATGTAGTGTTTTTTTATTTCTTCTACTTAGACCGAGCGCTCGATGTAAAACATAAGTTGTGCTTAGTCTCTAAATAGATATTTGCCATTTGTGTCTGTGTGTGTATAGTATGGTGAAGTGTATTGGCATCTACATCTGGATTTATATTAGTAATTAAAAAAGAGGGAAAATAGTCAGGTATCTGAGAAAGAAAAAACTGAAATATTTGCATAGAATGCAGGCCTTTACCGTAAACTGAAGTCTCCTAGCTTTACTCAATAACACCATCATAGCACAACACTTCCAATGTAAACGAAAGACTAGTGTAACATATAACAACACAAAACAAGAACTGATGTCTCCAATGTAGGAACTTAACTATGGGAGCTTGCAAGTTGTATAGTCTTTACTGTATAGTATATAGTGTTTACTGTATAGTATATAGTGTATGCTGTATACTGTTTATGGGCCCTCCCCCGCTGTGAACTTTTTGAACCTACAGGAGTTACTAACAAGCCCCAACGGAAGGGCCCCCAGTACCCGTAATTAACAACTACGCTAGTAATTAACCCTTCACTTAGCCCCTACGGCCTCACCAAAGAAGGACCCTACCCTCACACCTGGCGCTTCACACCTTATGCCGCACCTCACACCTGGCACCTCACGTCTCACATCTCACAACCAACACCTCACACCCGACTCCTCATACCTCACATCTCACAACCAACACCTCACACCCGACTCCTTATACCTCACATCTCACAACCGACACCTCACACTCGACTCCTCATACCTCACACCTCACAACCGACACCTCACACCCGACTCCTCACACCTCACATCTCACAACCGACACCTCACACTCGACACCTCACACCCGGCCTAGGACACCCGACTCCTCATACCTGGCGTCTCACAACCGACATCTCAAAATTCACACCTCACATCTCGCACCCCCATCATACACCCCACCTCACACACCCTACCTCCCACCTCACAAATCCCAATCCCTGGATTAACCTTGTCTTCCCTCTTTCCCATCACAGCACTCCATCACCGACAGGTTGAACTGGCCTGGAGGAGGAAAGACTCTCACAACAACAACAATAACAGTCTCAACCACATTAGTAAATAATGTCCAAGTATTTCATTTTGTGGTTTGTTTATCGTTTCTTGCGATAGTCGTAGGAAGAGTCAAGTATAGACTGGCTGCTGATTTGTGTGTGTGGCAGCTGACCATATCACGTGACCCAGTCTAGCCATGTAAGCAAAGGACACAGTGCAGCGAGCTCGTAAGCAGATCTCACATCCAATATGTGTATGTATATGTGTGTGTGTGTGTGTGTGTGAGAGAGAGAGAGAGAGAAGAGAGAGAAGGTGAAGGCGGAGATATCGCCATTCTGTAATGAAACTCACTGTATCAGAGAGTGTGTGTGTGTGTGTGTGTGCGTGTGTGTGTGCGCGTGCGTGCGTGTGCATTTTGTAATAAATCAGTGTGTGTATATACATTCTGCAATGAAAGTCATTGTATCAGTGTGTGTGTGCATTCGGTAATGAAAGCCCCTCTGTCTGTGTGTGTGCATTTTGTAATGAAAGTCACTGTGTGTGTGTGTGCGCGCGCGCGCGTGCGTGTGTGTGTGTGTTTTTGTGTTTTGTGATGAAAGCCCCTGTACCAGTGAACAAGGTGATGTCCAGTCAGACTGAGAGGCGGTGAGTGGGCGGGACTAGGACACAGACGATGGCCCCCGTGGGTGTGAGAGCGAGGAAATAGACTGAAGGTAGAGCAGACTAACGGCACAATAGACTGAAGGTAGAGCAGACTAACGGCACAATAGACTGAAGGTAGAGCAGACTAACGGCACAATAGACTGAAGGTAGAGCAGACTAACGGCACAATAGACTGAAGGTAGAGCAGACTAACGGCACAATAGACTGAAGGTAGAGCAGACTAACGGCACAATAGACTGGAGAGTCTGGGCAACTAATGGCAGCACAGTGCAGCCTCACACAGCCAGTCCGCAATGGTCTCTTCCACGACACTCAGACAGGAATTTCTGTAAGGATCACTAAACTCATTCTCTGGTACTCACACTCCAAAGCACACACACACACACACACACACACACACACACACACACACACACACACACACACACACAAGCTAACTAGTCAACACACACTCACACACACACACATGCAGGTGAGAAAGTGTCTGTCAGTACAGAACTAAATGTGGTGTAGACACCACAACACCTCCACCTGATGCCACCACAAAGTGTTTTTGTTTGTAAAGAACAGTTACTTGTAGTTGAAGTAATTTTCTGTCGATAATTTTATTTGTCGTACATCGGCAGCGAGTTGACTGTCGTTACACTCGGCAAACAACAAACTTCCCGCAGCCCTCGCCAATCAAACAAGCAGTTCACTGCTGACTCCACCAGCCAACAAATCTTTTCTCGAGATCCGTCAGAGTTGTTTGTCAGTTGTTTGCAGATAATCTCAAACTGTTACAAACTTTGTTGTGTGTGTGTGTGTGTGTAATCTAATGCCATGGCTGGGAAAATGGCGGTTGTGAACCTCAGCACCGCAATACGAGTATAAAGAGTCTAACAAACTGATGGAGACGGGAAGTTTGTTGGAAGGGACGTGGATGGCAGCTTGTATTATCCTGAAGTCTCCCCGAGTCCCGGTAGACAGCAGCCGCACGTGCACAGCCTGTGGACACAATGTTGTGAGCAGTGCATGAAAGGAAAGTACACACTTGAAAGGAAATCGCCGCTACCATTGGCAAAGTGCTTCTCATTCAACTGCAAAAGGATTTGTGGAGGTTCACACAAAGTGCTGCTTGCTGGCCGCACGTCAGGCCGGGTGGCGGGACTCTAGGCGAGGGGTGAGGCAGCAGACAATAGAGTCGCCACTAGAGAATGGGCTCACTGTAGCATGTAGCTATCGCCCCCAACATTTACTCAGTCTTCCACTTTCTTTTCCTGCCGACCTGATCAGATTGCACTCACCACTGCACTTGGATGAGTTGTCCCCACTGGCCCACACACCACGGGCTTGTCTACCCCCACCCCCTCCCCCCGGCCGTCAGTCCGTTGGTGGGTGGGACTAAAGCTTTCTGTGAGCTGATCTACTTTATCCTCTGCAGTGTCGCACGGCACGTGCTCAAGGGCTGAGCCTTCAAGACGAAACTTTGTGTGCAGCTCCCTGAAACTGTTGCACGATGCTGACCAACTACATTACAAACAGGATGTTGTTAGCTTTTCTCTGAAGCCATCTTCAACCGGTGCATGTATTGCGGTTAGTAAGCTTATAGAATATAGACAGACTTTCTGTCGTGTGGTATACCACTCTCTCGTCGACAGTCATTGTTGGTAACTGTCTGGTGCCAGAATATTTCAGGGAATAGACACCGTGGGACAGTTATTCGAACACCACTAGTTCAGTACTGCTACTAGCCAGCTAGTTCAATGCTACTAGCCATCAAGCTAACTACCCCTAGTCACCTAGGTAAACATTGCCCATGGCCAGCAAAGCTCAGCACCACTAGCCATCAAGCTAACTACCCCTAGTCACCTTGTAAACATTGACCATGGCCAGCAAAACTCAGTATCACTAGCCATCAAGCTAACTACCCCTAGTCACCTAGGTAAACATTGCCCATGGCCAGCAAAGCTCACTACCACTAGCCATCTAGCTAACGACACCTAGTTACCTAGGTAAACATTGGCCATGGCCAGCAAAGCTCAGCACCACTAGCCATCTAGCTAAAGTGAGTTCAGTAGAAGCCTTCACGATAATGAACTCGTCGTCCAGAAGCTAATATAAGCCATGAGAGCTGTGACGTCACTAAGGTATTATCTAGCAGCACACACCAACTGAGGCCCAGCAAAAAGGCCGCATCTGAAGTGATAAAGAAGAATCTGGTGACACAAGAAGGTGGAATAATCAGCTGCCTTCAGTCTGAGTTATTAGGTCGGCGCTTGAGGCCCAAAGCCTGAGAGTCGCGGTGCATCACGAGACAACGACTTGTCGCCGGGCACTTAACAAATGTCAAGGCCATTTACAAGACAGGGGGGTGGGGGGACATCTTAAGCATCGACAAATCCTTTCAACATTTTAGTTCACAAATGTTTCTGTCCGTCTGATTCTCTCTCTTCTCGTTTCGCCAGTCCTACAATACAAGTACATACTAGCCCAGAAAAGATGGCCTCAGTGACATGTCTCCCAGTGCCAGTCATAAACACAACGAGTAGAGACCAAGCCAAGCATTTCAACTCAAGGAACAGACTAGAATGATTAGAAATTAAGTCAGCCATGTTCACCAAGGAACAGAATGTAGAGTAAATAGAAATGAAGCCAAGCAGTTCTACTAATAAACAGACCAAATAAACAACCTCCAGAATGATTTGCCACAGGGTTAATGTGACAACAGCTGACTGTGATAACAACATCAGGTGACTGTGTTCAAACTCCACTAATCAGCTGTGAGAGCACTAATCAGCTGACTGTGATAACAACATCAGGTGACTGTGTTCAAACTCCACTAATCAGCTGTGAGAGCACTAATCAGCTGACTGTGATAACAACATCAGGTGACTGTGTTCAAACTCCACTAATCAGCTGTGAGAGCACTAATCAGTTGTGATAGCACTAATCAGCTGACTGTGCTGGCACTACACAAGCACGTGCTAACTTGCCAGCATGAGAATACCATGTCTAGTAAGTTACATCACAGTTTCTTCATGTCGCGGTCTATGTTACAGCCTTGTACAACGATCGGTGCGTGTGGCGGGTGAGACCAGATGTGACAACCTCCGTGTCTCACGTGCTGAGGATAAGAAAGGCATTCATCTGCAATAACTAGCACACGTTCTTCGGTCGACATGTTGCAGAAAATGACTTTGTGCGGAGATGCACCAGCGATCTGGTGTCGGGGGAAATGTCTCGTCGTTTCCTGTAAAAAGCAAAAATCATAATTGCTCCTTTCCTTTCATCCTTGTTATCTAAAGGCGGGTGGGGCGGGTGGGCTGTGAAGACGCCACGCATGCAGTTGTCAGGTGGTCACGTGCGTGAGCAGAGATGCGCGTTACAGGCAGCCAGGCGCGTGAGGAGCACGATCCTCATCGTCAGTTACGTAAGGAGACGTCAGGTGACAAGAGACACGAATGTCAAATGTCGAGACGGAAAGATTTTTTTTTTTTTTGCTAGCAAAAATCCGAATCGTGGAGATCCATAGATCGTTAGTGGAGGCCGCCTGCACCAGGGCCAGTGAGACGAGGCTGTGGCTGCACCAGGCTGTGGGATTTAGCCTCATGATACTCAAGCCTCTCCGTGTCGCCTTGTCCAGAACTGTCCGAGCGCTGACGAGCAGAGAGTCTGACTACCGACACCCGACAACGAAGCCAATCAGACTACAACACCAGCGCCAACCAACACTCCTTCACTTGGTGTCTAAGTCTCGAGCATCTAGTCTCGGGTAACAAGCTGATATACCCAGTGAACTGATATATACAGCACCCAACTTAACACAATCACATGCACGCACGCACCAATGCACGCGCCTACGCACACACAGAAGAGAAAGAGGAGGTAAAGAGAGGAGAGCGGACAACATGACCTCGTTTCCGACTACAAGATCCCGACATTTAGAGACTGGCTGTAATGGCAGCCAAGTAAGATACCTACTTCAGCCTGTGACACTTCCTGAATGTACCTAGTTCTACTTGAACTATCACCTTCAGCGACTCTTCTCCACTGGTGTAGCTAATAGACTATGTCAGCCAGGTGTGCAGGTGTTTAGTAACAGTCATGATCCATTACAGCTGTGTGCAACTTCCTTAACGTGAACATTATATGTATATATAGAGAGAGAAATAACCACAGTGTTATATCACCATTACTGGGGTCTACAGTCACCTGAATGTTACATCTTCATTACTGGGGTCTACTGTCACCTGAATGTTACATCGCCATTACTGGGGTCTGTAGTCACCTGAATGTTACATCGTCATTACTGGGGTCTACTGTCACCTGAATGTTACATCGCCATTACTGGGGTCTGTAGTCACCTGAATGTTACATCGTCATTACTGGGGTCTACAGTCACCTGAATGTTACATCGCCATTACTGGGGTCTGTAGTCACCTGAATGTTACATCGCCATTACTGGGGTCTACAGTCACCTGAATGTTACATCTTCATTACTGGGGTCTACTGTCACCTGAATGTTACATCGCCATTACTGGGGTCTGTAGTCACCTGAATGTTACATCGTCATTACTGGGGTCTACTGTCACCTGAATGTTACATCGCCATTACTGGGGTCTGTAGTCACCTGAATGTTACATCGCCATTACTGGGGTCTGTAGTCACCTGAATGTTACATCGCCATTACTGGGGTCTACAGTCACCTGAATGTTACATCGTCATTACTGAGGTCTGTAGGTACCTGAATGTTACATCGCCATTACTGGGGTCTGTAGTCACCTGAATGTTACATCGCCATTACTGGGGTCTACTGTCACCTGAATGTTACATCGCCATTACTAGGGTCTACAGTCACCTGAATGTTACATCGTCATTACTGGGGTCTGTAGTCACCTGAATGTTACATCGCCATTACTGGGGTCTACAGTCACCTGAATGTTACATCGCCATTACTGGGGTCTGTAGTCACCTGAATGTTACATCGCCATTACTGGGGTCTGTAGTCACCTGAATGTTACATCGTCATTACTGGGGTCTACTGTCTCCTGAATGTTACATCGCCATTACTGGGGTCTGTAGTCACCTGAATGTTACATCGTCATTACTGGGGTCTACTGTTACCTGAATGTTACATCGTCATTACTGGGGTCTACTGTCACCTGAATGTTACATCGTCATTACTGAGGTCTACAGTCACCTGAATGTTACATCGCCATTACTGGGGTCTACTGTCACCTGAATGTTACATCGCCATTACTGGGGTCTACTGTCACCTGAATGTTACATCGTCATTACTGGGGTCTACTGTCACCTGAATGTTACATCGTCATTACTGGGGTCTACAGTCACCTGAATGTTACATCGCCATTACTGGGGTCTACTGTCACCTGAATGTTACATCGCCATTACTGGGGTCTACTGTCACCTGAATGTTACATCGTCATTACTGGGGTCTACTGTCACCTGAATGTTACATCGTCATTACTGGGGTCTACAGTCACCTGAATGTTACATCGCCATTACTGGGGTCTACTGTCACCTGAATGTTACATCGTCATTACTGGGGTCTACAGTCACCTGAATGTTACATCGTCATTACTGGGGTCTACAGTCACCTGAATGTTACATCGCCATTACTGGGGTCTACTGTCACCTGAATGTTACATCGCCATTACTGGGGTCTGTAGTCACCTGAATGTTACATCGCCATTACTGGGGTCTGTAGTCACCTGAATGTTACATCGTCATTACTGGGGTCTACTGTCACCTGAATGTTACATCGTCATTACTGGGGTCTACTGTCACCTGAATGTTACATCGTCATTACTGGGGTCTACAGTCACCTGAATGTTACATCGTCATTACTGGGGTCTACTGTCACCTGAATGTTACATCGTCATTACTGGGGTCTACAGTCACCTGAATGTTACATCGCCATTACTGGGGTTTGTAGCCACTTAATGACACAATATGCAGTATATTGTAATACAATCATTATGATCTGTGGCGTCTTAATGTCACAATACAAGTGTTGTTTAATATTGTTGTGTTGTTTACTCTTGCTGGCACATTATTTCCTGTTGTTGTCCCTCATTCTTGGTGTTCGACGGCCTCCCAGTCCGCGGTAGTGGTGTACGTGACTGGTTACCGGCGCCTTATGTTACCATCCGAATTTAGCATCCATGAATCTGTGTACATCTACCCGTACATGACTGTACCAACATCATCATCTACAGCTGTCTTTACTATAATGACACGAAATTAAAACATGGAAGACACTAAACTGTGCGGTAACCATGGGAACACTATAGATACCAACCATCTTCCACGTGAAGGCTGAACTGATAAAGACTGGCGACTGTAGCACTCCACACACCAACTCACAGTAAATGAGTGCAGACCGTGTAATGGGTAGTGACTGTAGCTACACACGATTATTACAATAACCGGCTATTGAAGATGTGACTACAGATACACACGATTATTACAATAACCTGCTATTGAAGATGTGACTACAGATACACACGATTATTACAGTAACCGGCTATTGAAGATGTGACTGTAGATACACACGATTATTACAATAACCGGCTATTGAAGATGTGACTGTAGCTACACACGATTATTACAATAACCGGCTATTGAAGATGTGACTACAGATACACACGATTATTACAATAACCTGCTATTGAAGATGTGACTACAGATACACACGATTATTACAGTAACCGGCTATTGAAGATGTGACTGTAGATACACACGATTATTACAATAACCGGCTATTGAAGATGTGACTGTAGCTACACACGATTATTACAATAACCGGCTATTGAAGATGTGACTACAGATACACACGATTATTACAATAACCTGCTATTGAAGATGTGACTACAGATACACACGATTATTACAGTAACCGGCTATTGAAGATGTGACTGTAGATACACACGATTATTACAATAACCGGCTATTGAAGATGTGACTGTAGCTACACACGATTATTACAATAACCGGCTATTGAAGATGTGACTACAGATACACACGATTATTACAATAACCTGCTATTGAAGATGTGACTACAGATACACACGATTATTACAATAACCTGCTATTGAAGATGTGACTGTAGATACACACGATTATTACAATAACCTGCTATTGAAGATGTGACTACAGATACACACGATTATTACAATAACCTGCTATTGAAGATGTGACTGTAGATACACAAGATTATTACAATAACCTGCTATTGAAGATGTGACTGTAGATACACACGATTATTACAATAACCTGCTATTGAAGATGTGACTGTAGCTACACATGATTATTACAATAACCGGCTATTGAAGATGTGACTACAGATACACACGATTATTACAATAACCTGCTATTGAAGATGTGACTGTAGCTACACACGATTATTACAATAACCTGCTATTGAAGATGTGACTGTAGATACACACGATTATTACAATAACCTGCTATTGAAGATGTGACTGTAGCTACACACGATTATTACAATAACCTGCTATTGAAGATGTGACTGTAGCTACACAAGATTATTACAATAACCTGCTATTGAAGATGTGACTGTAGCTACACAAGATTATTACAATAACCTGCTATTGAAGATGTGACTACAGATACACACGATTATTACAATAACCTGCTATTGAAGATGTGACTGTAGCTACACAAGATTATTACAATAACCTGCTATTGAAGATGTGACTACAGATACACACGATTATTACAATAACCTGCTATTGAAGATGTGACTGTAGCTACACACGATTATTACAATAACCTGCTATTGAAGATGTGACTACAGATACACACGATTATTACAATAACCTGATATTCAAGATGTGACTGTAGCTACACACGATTATTACAATAACCTGCTATTGAAGATGTGACTGTAGCTACACACGATTATTACAATAACCTGCTATTGAAGATGTGACTGTAGCTACACAAGATTATTACAATAACCTGATATTCAAGATGTGACTACAGCTACACACGATTATTACAATAACCTGATATTCAAGATGTGACTACAGCTACACACGATTATTACAATAACCTGCTATTGAAGATGTGACTGTAGCTACACACGATTATTACAATAACCTGCTATTGAAGATGTGACTGTAGCTACACACGATTATTACAATAACCTGCTATTGAAGATGTGACTGTAGCTACACACGATTATTACAATAACCTTCTATTGAAGATGTGACTGTAGCTACACACGATTATTACAATAACCTGCTATTGAAGATGTGACTGTAGCTACACAAGATTATTACAATAACCTGCTATTGAAGATGTGACTACAGATACACACGATTATTACAATAACCTGCTATTGAAGATGTGACTACAGCTACACACGATTATTACAATAACCTGCTATTGAAGATGTGACTACAGCTACACACGATTATTACAATAACCTGATATTCAAGATGTGACTGTAGCTACACAAGATTATTACAATAACCTGCTATTGAAGATGTGACTACAGCTACACACGATTATTACAACAACATACTGGTAAAGCTGAGCAGTTTTTACTTAAAGGAGCAAATATGAGAGATTGGGTTACCCAGGCAACATCGATCATTTCAGATAAAATGGGGGGAGAAATTATATTGTCAAACTCCGGTTGGAAAGAATACATTAATATTCATTAATATTCTGTTCTGCTCAGAAAGACCATTCCTATCGCGCACACACACACATACACACGCACACACACACACACACACACACACACACACACACACACACACACACACACCTACACACCACGATTTAATATAACTTTATGAATGACATGTCACTATGTCAAGTAACTGTAACATTCTCGCTCCATGGTTTCAGGTAACTGTAGCAACAACACATGATGATGTCAAGCCTGTGTAACATTATCTTGTCATCATGTCAAGTAATTGTAGATTTCTTATTCCATGATTTCAGGATATTATACCGTTCATGTGCGTGCTGTTGGATCATTTATCATATTTAGGTCGTTGATTAGTACTGAACCGTATATCAAATACGTGTGGTGCAGTGGATCCAAGCAAAGACTCTGCCGCCGAACAGGGGCACATAACTACACAATCATGTCAAGACTCAGTGGCAGGGCAGGTAACTCAACATCCCAATGGTAGACTCGTCATCAGCACCATCCTAGTTTACAGTCTTTTCTAACAGCAGAATTGTCCCAATGATTTTCCAGAAGGGCAGGTGACATAAAATGGCCAACTCTCTGACAGGTCATCGCCATGATGACAGTCGTTGTTTACCAGCGCCGACATTTTCTTGTTTTTGTGAAATTGTCAGGAGTCTGCTGCCAGAGAAATCTTTTTCTTGCAAGCTCTTGTGACCAGCGGGTAGCGTCTGTCCTGATACAGTCGCCAGTGTGTTGTACCTTCCATGTATTTTGTTGGCATATCCATGGATACTGTTGGTGCCTTCAATCGGTTCTCACACCTCCCATGGATTCTGCTGGCTTCTAGAAATTCTAACGAATAAAGGAGATGGATTTGAAATTGCCAGATACAGAGAGTAAGTGAACAAAACTTGTATTCCTGGGGTAAACTGGTGTGAAACTAAAAACAGACCCTGGGTGGCTCTGCTTGAAGACTGCTAGCAGCCACATTGAAGCTGTAGGGCGGCATTGTCTCACTATTTCCAATGCCCTGCCACTACATCTTCTACATTTTATACATGTTTCTTACTGTTTCTATCAACGCTGTGTTTTTCTTTTCCTTCAACTTCCCCAGTTCTTCGATTTTAAAAGATACGAGGTAAGTGTGCGCATTCTTTTGTGGTTGATATGTCAAGTGGTGAAATGACTTGTTGCAGGATGTAGTAAGTTGTGTTACAGCGCATGTAGACACTGTCCTTTAGTTCTACATTAGTTCTACATTTGTTCTACAGTAGCTCTACATTGGTGTCTGACACCACTTGTCTGGTGCTGCAGTGTTGTAGACTGTTGTCCCTATCTGCTCCCTTGGTGTCCACACACATACTGTGAGCTCAGACTCAGACGAGCGGCAGTTTCCTATCTACACTCGTCTCAATGCTAAAGGAATTCTGTAGGGACTCAGAGCTAAGAGACACCCAGAAGGTCGACTCACTTCGAGGCTCAGCGCAATTCAAACAGGATTCAGTTGAGGGCTAAATACACTTGGCTGGTCAGATTAAATATTTGTCCAGGATAAGTCATGTTTATGTTACGGTTTATGAAGAGTTTAATGTAAAGCTTCACGATTAATTATTTAACTTGTTATCGAAACAAGACATTTTACATGTTTACACCTGTGGGATACCACCGCCATCGTGTAAACCACGTTTACCTTCTAACAGGAAGCTCCAGACCAGCTCATGGAGTAACGATTCATGGGACTCATGTCCATCGACAACTGCTGGTGCCAAGACCGAGAATGGTTTGTCATAACACACAAGACTCTCATTTACAGTCGAGGTTAAGAATGTGGAGCCTTAGTGACCTCAGTGAGAATATAATCATGGACACAGCAAGATGTCATGGTGTCTGTGCTGAGAAGAACATGGCACAATGTCATGTCATGGAACAATGTCATGTCTGTGTTGAGGAGAACATGGCACAATGTCATGTCTGTGTTGAGAAGAACATGGCACAATGTCATGTCTGGGCTGAGGAGAGCATGGCACAATGTCTGTGTTGAGAAGAACATGGCACAATGTCTGTGTTGAGAAGAACATGGCACAATGTCTGTGTTGAGGAGAACATGGCACAATGTCTGTGTTGAGGAGAGCATGGCACAATGTCATGTCTGTGTTGAGGAGAACATGGCACAATGTCATGTCTGTGTTGAGAAGAACATGGTACAATGTCATGTCTGTGTTGAGAAGAACATGGGACACTGTCATGTCTGTATTGAGGATAACATGGCACAATGTCATGTCTGTGTTGAGGAGAACATAGCACAATGTCATGTCTGTGTTGAGGAGAACATGGCACAATATCATGTCTGTGTTGAGGAGAAAATGGCACAATGTCATGTCTATGTTGAGAAGAACATGGCACAATGTCTGTGTTGAGAAGAACATGGCACAATGTCTGTGTTGAGGAAAACATGGCACAATGTCTGTGTTGAGGAGAGCATGGCACAATGTCATGTCTGTGTTGAGGAGAGCATGGAACAATGTCATGTCTGTGTTGAGGAGAACATGGCACAATGTCATGTCTGTATTGAGAAGAACATGGCACAATGTCATGTCTGTGTTGAGGAGAACATGGCACAATGTCATGTCTGGGCTGAGGAGAGCATGGCACAATGTCTGTGTTGAGGAGAACATGGCACAATGTCTGTGTTGAGGAGAACATGGCACAATGTCTGTGTTGAGAAGAACATGGCACAATGTCTGTGTTGAGGAGAGCATGGCACAATGTCATGTCTGTGTTGAGGAGAACATGGCACAATGTCATGTCTGTGTTGAGGAGAACATGGCACAATGTCATGTCTGTGTTGAGGAGAACATGGCAAAATGTCATGTCTTTGTTGAGAAGAACATGGCACAATGTCTGTGTTGAGATTAACATGGCACAATGTCTGTGTTGAGAAGAACATGGCACAATGTCTGTGTTAAGAAGAACATGGCACAATGTCTGTGTTGAGGAGAGCATGGCACAATGTCATGTCTGTATTGAGGATAACATGGCACAATGTCATGTCTGTTTTGAGGAGAACATAGCACAATGTCATGTCTGTGTTGAGGAGAACATGGCACAATGTCTGTGTTGAGAAGAACATGGCACAATGTCTGTGTTGAGGAGAACATGGCACAATGTCTGTGTTGAGGAGAGCATGGCACAATGTCATTTCTGTGTTGAGGAGAGCATGGAACAATGTCATGTCTGTGTTGAGGAGAACATGGCACAATGTCATGTCTGTGTTGAGAAGAACATGGCACAATGTCATGTCTGTGTTGAGGAGAACATGGCAAAATGTCATGTCTGGGCTGAGGAGAGCATGGCACAATGTCTGTGTTGAGAAGAACATGGCACAATGTCTGTGTTGAGAAGAACATGGCACAATGTCTGTGTTGAGAAGAACATGGCACAATGTCTGTGTTGAGGAGAGCATGGCACAATGTCATGTCTGTGTTGAGGAGAGCATGGCACAATGTCATGTCTGTGTTGAGAAGAACATGGCATAATGTCATGTCTGTGTTGAGGAGAACATGGCACAATGTCATGTCTGGGCTGAGAAGAGCATGGCACAATGTCTGTGTTGAGGAGAACATGGCACAATGTCATGTCTGTGTTGAGGAGAACATGGCACAATGTCATGTCTGTGTTGAGGAGAACATGGCACAATGTCATGTCTGTGTTGAGAAGAACATGGCACAATGTCTGTGTTAAGAAGAACATGGCACAATGTCTGTGTTGAGGAGAACATGGCACAATGTCTGTGTTGAGAAGAACATGGCACACTGTTATTTCTGTATTGAGGATAACATTGCACAATGTCATGTCTGTGTTGAGGAGAACATGGCACAATGTCATGTCTGTATTGAGGACAACATGGCACAATGTCATGTCTGTATTGAGGATAACATGGCACAATGTCATGTCTGTGTTGAGGAGAACATGGCACACTGTCATGTCTGTATTGAGGATAACATTGGACAATGTCATGTCTGTGTTGAGGAGAGCATGGCACACTGTCATGTCTGTGTTGAGGAGAGCATGGCACAATGTCATGTCTGTGTTGAGGAGAACATGGCACAATGTCATGTCTGTGTTGAGAAGAACATGGCACAATGTCATGTCTGTGTTGAGGAGAACATGGCACAATGTCATGTCTGGGCTGAGGAGAGCACGGCACAATGTCTGTGTTGAGAAGAACATGGCACAATTTCTGTGTTGAGGAGAACATGGCACAATGTCATGTCTGTGTTGAGGAGAACATGGCACAATGTCATGTCTGTGTTGAGGAGAACATGGCACAATGTCATGTCTGTGTTGAGAAGAACATGGCACAATGTCTGTGTTGAGAAGAACATGGCACAATGTCATGTCTGTGTTGAGGAGAACATGGAACAATGTCATGTCTGTGTTGAGGAGAACATGGAACAATGTCATGTCTGTGTTGAGGAGAACATGGCACACTGTCATGTCTGTGTTGAGGAGAACATGGCACAATGTCTGTGTTGAGTAGAACATGGCACACTGTCATTTCTTTATTGAGGATAACATGGCACAATGTCTGTGTTGAGAAGAACATGGCACACTGTCATTTCTTTATTGAGGATAACATGGCACAATGTCATGTCTGTGTTGAGGAGAGCATGGCACACTGTCATGTCTGTGTTGTGGAGAGCATGGCACAATGTCATGTCTGTGTTGAGGAGAACATGGCACAATGTCATGTCTGTGTTGAGGAGAACATGGCACAATGTCTGTGTTGAGAAGAACATGGCACAATGTCTGTGTTGAGGAGAACATGGCACAATGTCTGTGTTGAGGAGAGCATGGCACAATGTCATGTCTGTGTTGAGGAGAACATGGCACACTATCATGTCTGTATTGAGGATAACATGGCACAATGTCATGTCTGTGTTGAGGAGAACATGGCACAATGTCATGTCTGTGTTGAGAAGAACATGGCACAATGTCTGTGTTGAGAAGAACATGGCACAGTGTCATGTCTGTGTTGAGGAGAACATGGAACAATGTCATGTCTGTGTTGAGAAGAACATGGCACAATGTCATGTCTGTGTTGAGAAGAACATGGCACACTGTCATGTCTTTATTGAGGATAACATGGCACAATGTCATGTCTGTGTTGAGGAGAGCATGGCACACTGTCATGTCTGTATTGAGGATAACATGGCACAATGTCATGTCTGTGTTGAGGAGAGCATGGCACACTGTCATGTCTGTGTTGAGGAGAGCATGGCACAATGTCATGTCTGTGTTGAGGAGAACATGGCACAATTTCATGTCTGTGTTGAGGAGAACATGGCACAATGTCATGTACGTGTTGAGAAGAACATGGCACAATGTCATGTCTGTGTTGAGGAGAGCATGGAACAATGTCATGTCTGGGCTGAGGAGAGCATGGCACAATGTCGGTGTTGAGAAGAACATGGCACAATGTCTGTGTTTAGAAGAACATGGCACAATGTCTGTGTTGAGGAGAACATGGCACAATGTCTGTGTTGAGGAGAGCATGGCACAATGTCATGTCTGTGTTGAGGAGAACATGGCACAATGTCATGTCTGTGTTGAGAAGAACATGGCACACTGTCATGTCTGTGTTGAGGAGAACATGGCACAATGTCATGTCTGGGCTGAGAAGAGCATGGCACAATGTCTGTGTTGAGGAGAACATGGCACAATGTCATGTCTGTGTTGAGGAGAACATGGCACAATGTCATGTCTGTGTTGAGGAGAACATGGCACAATGTCATGTCTGTGTTGAGAAGAACATGGCACACTGTCATGTCTGTGTTGAGGAGAACATGGCACAATGTCATGTCTGTGTTGAGGAGAACATGGCACAATGTCATGTCTGTGTTGAGGAGAACATGGCACAATGTCATGTCTGTGTTGAGGAGAACATGGCACAATGTCTGTGTTGAGGAGAACATGGCACAATGTCATGTCTGTGTTGAGGAGAACATGGCACAATGTCATGTCTGTGTTGAGGAGAACATGGCACAATGTCTGTGTTGAGAAGAACATGGCACAATGTCTGTGTTGAGAAGAACATGGCACAATGTCTGTGTTGAGGAGAGCATGGCACAATGTCAAGTCTGTGTTGAGGAGAACATAGCACAATGTCATGTCTGTGTTAAGCAGAGCATGGCCCACTGTCATGTCTGTGCTGACAACAAAACTTACAGCTTGTTCATGTGAACTGCGAGGCATAATCAACACTCTCATCGATTTTCAAAGCCGCCAGCAGAAATAACAGTTTTTTTCTTCAGTGCGTTTTGATTACTAGGCAAAGACAAGTGGTTTCAATCAAAGCTCGCGCGTGTACTCACTGACATGGAATATCATTCATCATCCTCTCATTTCCTCACCATCTCTCTCTTTCTCTCCTCCACTCTCGTCCCTCGGGTAGACCTTTCAGTCCCTGGGAAAGATGGCGGAGAGCCGCAAACATTAACTTGGACCTGGAGTGGGACCGCAGTGGGGCTGTGGTCAACAGGCTGGGGGCCTCATGTTAGAGGGTAGATGTAGACCTACTACAGGACACACACACACTGAGGATGTGTGAGAGGTGCTATAGTACTACTACAGGACACACACTAACTGAGGATGTGTGAGAGGTGCTATAGTACTACTACAGGACACACACTAACTGAGGATGTGAGAGAGGTGTTATAGTACTACTACAGGACACACACTAACTGAGGATGTGTGAGAGGTGCTATAGTACTACTACAGGACACACACTGAGGATGTGTGAGAGGTGCTATAGTACTACTACAGGACACACACTGAGGATGTGTGAGAGGTGTTATAGTACTACTACAGGACACACACTAACTGAGGATGTGTGAGAGGTGCTATAGTACTACTACAGGACACACACTAACTGAGGATGTGAGAGAGGTGCTATAGTACTACTACAGGACACACACTAGCTGAGGATGTGTGAGAGGTGCTATAGTACTACTACAGGACACACACTAACTGAGGATGTGAGAGAGGTGCTATAGTACTACTACAGGACACACTAACTGAGGATGTGTGAGAGGTGCTATAGTACTACTACAGGACACACACACAGAGGATGTGTGAGAGGTGCTATAGTACTACTACAGGACACACTAACTGAGGATGTGTGAGAGGTGCTATAGTACTACTACAGGACACTCACTGAGGATGTGAGAGAGGTGCTATAGTACTACTACAGGACACTCACTGAGGATGTGTGAGAGGTGCTATAGTACTACTACAGGACACACACTAACTGAGGATGTGAGAGAGGTGCTATAGTACTACTACAGGACACACACTAACTGAGGATGTGTGAGAGGTGCTATAGTACTACTACAGGACACACACTAACTGAGGATGTGAGAGAGGTGCTATAGTACTACTACAGGACACACACTAGCTGAGGATGTGTGAGAGGTGCTATAGTACTACTACAGGACACACACTAACTGAGGATGTGAGAGAGGTGCTATAGTACTACTACAGGACACACACACAGAGGATGTGTGAGAGGTGCTATAGTACTACTACAGGACACACACACAGAGGATGTGTGAGAGGTGCTATAGTACTACTACAGGACACACTAACTGAGGATGTGTGAGAGGTGCTATAGTACTACTACAGGACACTCACTGAGGATGTGAGAGAGGTGCTATAGTACTACTACAGGACACTCACTGAGGATGTGTGAGAGGTGCTATAGTACTACTACAGGACACTCACTGAGGATGTGAGAGAGGTGCTATAGTACTACTACACACACTGAGGATGTGAGAGAGGTGCTATAGTACTACTACAGGACACACACACACTGAGGATGTGTGAGAGGTGTTATAGTACTACTACAGGACACACTAACTGAGGATGTGAGAGAGGTGCTATAGTACTACTACATGACACACACTGAGGATGTGAGAGAGGTGCTATAGTACTACTACAGGACACACTAACTGAGGATGTGTGAGAGGTGCTATAGTACTACTACAGGACACACACTGAGGATGTGAGAGAGGTGCTATAGTACTACTACAGGACACACACTGAGGATGTGAGAGAGGTGCTATAGTACTACTACAGGACACACACTAACTGAGGATGTGAGAGAGGTGCTATAGTACTACTACAGGACACACACTAGCTGAGGATGTGTGAGAGGTGCTATAGTACTACTACAGGACACACACTAACTGAGGATGTGAGAGAGGTGCTATAGTACTACTACAGGACACACTAACTGAGGATGTATGAGAGGTGCTATAGTACTACTACAGGACACACACACAGAGGATGTGTGAGAGGTGCTATAGTACTACTACAGGACACACTAACTGAGGATGTGTGAGAGGTGCTATAGTACTATTACAGGACACTCACTGAGGATGTGAGAGAGGTGCTATAGTACTACTACAGGACACTCACTGAGGATGTGTGAGAGGTTCTATAGTACTACTACAGGACACACACTGAGGATGTGAGAGAGGTGCTATAGTACTACTACAGGACACACACACACTGAGGATGTGTGAGAGGTGTTATAGTACTACTACAGGACACACACACTGAGGATGTGAGAGAGGTGCTATAGTACTACTACATGACACACACTGAGGATGTGAGAGAGGTGCTATAGTACTACTACAGGACACACTAACTGAGGATGTGTGAGAGGTGCTGTAGTACTACTACAGGACACACACTGAGGATGTGAGAGAGGTGCTATAGTACTACTACAGGACACACACTGAGGATGTGAGAGAGGTGCTATAGTACTACTACAGGACACATACTAACTGAGGATGTGTGAGAGGTGCTGTAGTACTACTCCAGGACACACTAACTGATGGTACTGATATGAACTAGGCGCTGTAGTACTACTCCAGGACAGTCTAACTGATAGTACTGATGTGTGAGAGGTGCTATAGTACTACTACAGGACACACACTAACTGAGGATGTGTGAGAGGTGCTATAGCGCTACTCCATGACACACACTGAGGATGTGTGAGAGGTGCTGTAGTACTACTCCAGGACACACACTGAGGATGTGTGAGAGGTGCTGTAGTACTACTCCAGGACAGTCTAACTGATGGTACTGATATGAACTAGGCGCTGTAGTACTACTCCAGGACAGTCTAACTGATAGTACTGATGTGTGAGAGGTGCTATAGTACTACTACAGTACACACACTGAGGATGTGTGAGAGGTGCTATAGTACTACTCCAGGACAGTCTAACTGATGGTACTGATGTGTGGGAGGTGATAGGCACCTACTCCAGGACACACTAACTGATGGTACTGATATGAACTAGGTGCTGTAGTACTACTACTACTACAGGACACACTAACTGATGGTACTGATGTGTGGGAGGTGATAGGCACCTACTCCAGGACACACTAACTGTCGTTACTGTGACAACAGAGCGCATTACACCGACAGGATGCAAAAACACGTGAATGCCGCTTGGAGTCCAAATCTCCTAACTCCCCCAAAACCCCCGGTGAGAAGAGTGAATATAATCCTCTTCGCCTAGCATTCTACTTTTAGGGAAGCAAGGTTCGGTACTCGGATGGTGAAGTGTACTTTCGCTGTTGTACAACATTGATAAACGGGTAACATAATTTTTTATTTGGGGGGGGGGGAGCAGCGAGAAAGGCGCTGTTATCAGAAAAACCGACCCCCATAAAAGCAAGCTCTCCAACACCTCCAACAACGACTGAAACTGAGATTTTCTAACAAAAAGGTCGCCTATGTGTCAGACCTTGACTGCCTGCAACACTCCTATGACCCTTTTAGTGCCACACTCTGACTGCCTCAACACTCCTATGACCCTCCTGGTGCCACACTCTGACTGCCTCAACACTCCTATGACCCTCCTAGTGCCACACCCTGACTGCCTGCAACACTCCTATGACCCTTTTAGTGCCACACTCTGACTGCCTCAACACTCCTATGACCCTCCTGGTGCCACACTCTGACTGCCTCAACACTCCTATGACCCTCCTAGTGCCACACCCTGACTGCCTGCAACACTCCTATGACCCTTTTAGTGCCACACTCTGACTGCCTCAACACTCCTATGACCCTCCTGGTGCCACACTCTGACTGCCTCAACACTCCTATGACCTTCCTAGTGCCACACTCTGAATTCCTCAACACTCCTATGACCCTCCTAGTGCCACACCCTGACTGCTTCAACACTCCTAGTGCCACACTCTGAATTCCTCAACACTCCTATGACCCTCCTAGTGCCACACCCTGACTGCTTCAACACTCCTAGTGCCACACTCTGAATTCCTCAACACTCCTATGACCCTCCTAGTGCCACACCCTGACTGCCTCAACACTCCTATGACCCTCCTAGTGCCACACCCTGACTGCTTCAACACTCCTATGACCCTCCTGGTGTCCACAGCATGACATCTGTCACGTGACTGTCAGGTCCTGACTCCAGTGAGCTGGCAGTTGAAACACAGAGAAGTGTTGATGGCCGCGAGGTTGTGACGATGTTCACGCTCTTCACACGAAGAAATGTTTCATGCAAACTGGAAAATATTCTAATATCATTTGCAACTTGGAGAACATTAACATTTTCATTTTTATGTCATTGTTGGGGGTTGTTCTTGTGCTGTATAAAATTCTACCTAAGAACTAAACTGATTTTGATGTATTTATGAATCGTTAATGATGAAGAGAGTCCTTGTGTTTCTGTAATTTCCTGTCTTCATTAGCAGCCCTCTGTGCGAGTGTTTGTACGCGTGCGTGTCTGGGCGCTCATGTGATGTTGTCACTAAAGCCGACTGTCACGTGGGTGAGACAGGATCTTGTGTCTGCTAACAATAGCTCTGCCAGACACGAAGCAGATACTTCCAAGCACGAGGACATAGACTGGTATCTCGGGTAGCCTGATACCCGGTGAATACGCACAAGATGCTCATTGTCAAGCCAGCGAGGCCAACGCCCTGTGAACCATAAAAAACGTTCAGTCGACTCTTGCACACACACACACACACACACACACACACACACACACACACACACACACACACACACACACACACACACACACACACACACACACACACACACACACACAGGAGTTTGCCGAGAAGAAAGGAAACAAAGGCACTAACGGAATGTCAGGGTCACGCTATCATTGTCACACCAGTCACGCGGTGCGCTGGCATGCAACAGGTCTTGGGTGTACATGAGTGCACCCAGTGCGAGCGGCACCACCACGGTGTAATTCTTAGTGGCACCTCGACTGAGTTTAGTGTCATTCTTAGTGGCATCACCACTGAGATTAGTGTCATTCTTAGTGGCATCACTACCGACATTAGTGTCACTCTTAGTGGCATCCCCACTGACATTAGTGTCATTCTTAGTGGCACCACCACTGACATTAGTGTCACTCTTAGTGGCACCACCACTGAGATTAGTGTCACTCTTAGTGGCACCACCACTGAGGTTAGTGTCATTCTTAGTGGCATCACCACTGAGATTAGTGTCATTCTTGGTGGCATCACCACTGAGATTAGTGTCATTCTTAGTGGCATCACCACTGAGATTAGTGTCATTCTTAGTGGCATCACCACTGAGATTAGTGTCATTCTTGGTGGCACCTCGACTGAGTTTAGTGTCATTCTTAGTGGCATCACTACCGACATTAGTGTCACTCTTAGTGGCATCCCCACTGACATTAGTGTCATTCTTAGTGGCACCACCACTGACCTTAGTGTCACTCTTAATGGCACCTCTACTGACATTAGTGTCATTATTAGTAGCACCACTACTGACATTAGTGTCATTATTAGTAGCACCACTACTGACATTAGTGTCATTATTAGTAGCACCACTACTGACATTAGTGTCATTATTAGTAGCACCACTACTGACATTAGTGTCATTATTAGTAGCACCACTACTGACATTAGTGTCATTATTAGTAGCACCACTACTGACATTAGTGTCATTATTAGTAGCACCACTACTGACATTAGTGTCATTATTAGTAGCACCACTACTGACATTAGTGTCATTATTAGTAGCACCACTACTGACATTAGTGTCATTCCATTATTTAGTGCTGGCGGATTCACCACTGTGCGGCTCAGTCTTATTTCCAGCTAACATTTCAGGCGCACACACACGTACACACACACATGCGCGCACACACACACACACGTATACACACATGCGCGCACACACACACGCACACACACACACAGGTGTGAATGTGGAAACAATACCTAGAGAAGTCCTGCTCTTTGTCAGTTGTGAGTCTGTTACCAAACTGAGTTCTCTAGTGAAGTATATTAACTCCTCTGTTGCCATGAATTGTTGTAGCTGTTGTCCGGTGACGCCGCCATGAGCTGTTATAGCCATGAACTCTGACAGTGCTGCTAGTTATAGCCATGAACTCTGACAGTGCTGCTAGTTATAGCCATGAACTCTGACAGTGCTGCTAGTTATAGCCATGAACTCTGACAGTGCTGCTAGTTATAGCTATTAAGGCTCCTAAAAAAGTTTCTCTTCAAAAGGTCAAGAAGATGGCAACGTGCATTTTATGTTACTTAACATTTGACGAAGATGCATTTAGCTGCAAATGGTGCTCACGTGTCAGAGTGTCAGTCGCTCTCTGATATTTACAGATGTTGAGTCTTGAGTACCTGTATGGTACTCAGATGTTTAACCTTTCCTAGCCCCGTAACACTCACAGGTCTCGAGGTTTGTGTATCACCTCTCTGATACTGATATTCAGGTGGAGCACCCCTGTGGTACTTACAGGTGCAGAGATTGAAGGGTGATTAGGGAAGGAAGTAAGGATGCTGTGGATGTGCACAGAGACCAGCTGGGAGTCTTGTGTGTGTAGAGATGTGTGATTAGAGACAGGCACCTGGGATAACGAAGCTGTAAGAGTGTCTGGAGCAGCGGTGGTAGGTGTCTTTGCTGGAGTCAATACCGGTCTATCTCATGGCTGTGCCTACACCGCCAGCCAGCTGTGCAGCGCCCTCTTGTAAAAGTCAGTTGCATGTAAAAACGCAATAGAGGAATCTTAGGACGAGGCGGTGTGTGACATTGATCAGGTGTTCTCACAGAAAAGCTCAGCAATCGCTGCCAGGTGTCTAGACTAAAAAACAACTGCATTTCTAGTGGAGCCAGGCAAACAGGTAAGCACGACAGCAAACAAATTATCTTCTGTGGAAATTGGTTTGCGCTGATTGAATACAGCCCAGCATGTAGAGGCTTTCAAAAACCCAGTGAAAGAAGCAGAAAAGTGGCATGGATCACTAGACAGGTGGGACAACCTGAAAATCACGAGCTGGCTTGCTTGTCCTACTCCTACCATCCCCCCTCTCACTGAATAAAACTCACAGGTACAGCAGTCTGGTCACACAGGTGCAGCGCTCTTACCCACAGATACACAGTTTGCTGACAACAGTCGACCAGTCTTACCCACAGATACACAGTTTGTTGACACCAGTCGACCAGTCTTACCCACAGATACCCAGTTTGTTGACACCATCGTTACAAGTGAAAACCATGAACACACCATTACAAGTGTGAAGCATGAACACCATCGTTACGAGTACTGTTACAAATATAACATGTCAACAACTTCTGTTTAAGTTTAAGCACCGTAACAAGTGTAATGCATTAAGACTTCTGTTCATTTTCAGGCTGCCTCTATTTACCTTATTAAAAGTTTCTTTGTACAGATTCCGAACTATGTGGCACAAATAAAAGTTCTTTGAATGGCGACTCTGTTGTTCGTGGAAAACTAAACACAGGTGAAACATAAATTGATCTGCGTGTAGAATGGAACATATATCGACCTGTTTAGAGTGCGGAGGTGTTGGGAGGCATTCACTACCAGACACCAGACGCGGGGCCCATTGAGTTGGAAGATGAGGTGATCCGCCCACTGCTGGCTGCTGGCGAACATGTAGACTCCTGCTGGCCGACATCTCTCTCTCTCTCACTGGTGTTACCCCCTCTAGTCACTACAGCCCTCCATAACAAGCACAGCCCCCATATCACAAGCACAGCCCTCTATCACAAGCAAAGCCCCCATATCACAACCACAGCCCTCTATCACAAGCAAAGCCCCCATATCACAACCACAGCCCTCTATCACAAGCACAGCCCCCTGTCACAGCCCCCATATCACAAGCACAGCCCTCTATCACAAGCACAGCCCCCATATCACAACCACAGCCCTCTATCACAAGCACAGCCCCCTGTCACAGCCCCCATATCACAAGCACAGCCCTCTATCACAAGCACATATCACAACCACAGCCCTCTATCACAAGCCCCCCATATCACAACCACAGCCCTCTATCACAAGCACAGCCCCCTGTCACAGCCCCCATATCACAAGCACAGCCCTCTATCACAAGCACAGCCCCCATATCACAACCACAGCCCTCTATCACAAGCACAGCCCCCTGTCACAGCCCCCATATCACAAGCACAGCCCTCTATCACAAGCACAGCCCCCATATATCACAACCACAGCCCCCCATCAAAGGCATTACTAGTGTCGGAGAGGAAGTCATAGAGAAGTGTGTCTAGTCGTAGGACCTTCAAACAAACTAAAAGTATTGGCAGCGATCATCAATCTTCGATCATATGCATCTTTGACAAGAATTATTTTATTTATGTTTTGTAATATAACGGCGACCTGTTGGTGGTGTTATGGCCCCCAAGGTTGGAGACTACTCTGAGGTCTGAGGTCGCCCACCCTAGCGTGTCTTTGACTTGTTCAGACAGTGGCAGGTATCTGTGTGAGTGCACTCACAGCCGGCGTCGCCCCGACCCCCCATCCCTGCCATTAACGATGCTTAACCTTAACGACCAGCACGTTTTTACGACCTTGACCTCACATCTTTACGACCTTGACCTCACATCTTTACGACCAGCGCTGGCGGCGTCCTCGCTGTACCATTGGCTGATGTCTCACTTCCTCAGCATCTTAACTCACCGCTTATCCTCCCAGCTTCGGTGCACGTGAGCAGTGAGGGGCAGTGATTTGAGCGGATGAAAGACGATAAAAGAGACATCGACCGTGCGAGCTTCCCTGCCACACCACAGTTTACTGCTTGAAATCACACACACACACACACACACACACACACACACACACACACTCACTCACACACGCACTCACGGATACACACACACGCACACGTGGAAGAATTAACGCGGACTAAGTTGGGATACCATAGAGATATACACAGTTGTTCCCCGGCCATTAGTCTTGACCTCACTAACCCCTGTCATCTACCTGCTGACTATGTAGGTGTCTCACTGTCACACACATCCCAAGGGAGCACAAGTTTGTTTACCTTCTGTGTGTTGGCGGTGGACTACAACTTGAGTTAAGCTTCGGGCAGCTCTCCTCTCTTCTCAACACCTTCAGTCCTGCTCATTAGTCTGTCGTTAAGGCGAGAGTGATGTCGAGTACGCTGACAGGTGTGTTGGTGAGTGTGTTGGTGAGTGTGTCGGTGAGTGTGTTGGTGAGGGTGTCGGTGAGTGTGTCGGTGAGTCTGCTGGTGATTGTGTTGGTGAGTGTCTTGGCGAGTGTGTTGGTGAGGGTGTCGGTGAGTGTGTCGGTGAGTCTGCTGGTGATTGTGTTGGTGAGTGTGTTGGTGAGTGTCTTGGCGAGTGTGTTGGTGAGGGTGTCGGTGAGTGTGTCGGTGAGTCTGCTGGTGATTGTGTTGGTGAGTGTGTTGGTGAGTATCTTGGCGAGTGTGCTGGTGATTGTGATGGTGAGTGTGATGGTGAGTGTGTTGGTGAGTGTGTTGGTGAGTGTGATGGTGAGTGTGATGATGAGTGTGATGGTGAGTGTGTTGGTGAGTCTGCTAGTGATTGTGTTGGTGAGTCTGCTGGTAATTGTGTTGGTGAGTATCTTGGCGAGTGTGCTGGTGAGTGTGATGGTGAGTGTGATGGTGAGTGTGTTGGTGAGTGTGATGATGAGTGTGTTGGTGAGTGTGTTGGCGCCGTGTCAAGCTCGCTCGCGCAGCACTAGTTTCTTTCATCCGACAGCTGCGTTCTGTACGGTCGCTAGAACTGCCGCTGGTGTTACAGTCTAATGACTAAATAAATGAAACGCTTCACCGTTTGCAGACTTTAGGCCCCTGGGCTGACAGCCAGCCATCGGCGTGGAATAACAAGTGTCTACATCGCCATCACCACTACCTCCGCCCTCAGCCGCTCTACGTGTACGGTGCGCGCAGCTGGTCAGCCTCTGTCTGTCAACAAGGTGTGCAACTGGTCAGCCTCTGTCCGTCTACAAGGTGTGCAACTGGTCAGCCTCTGTCTCTCTACAAGGTGTGCAGCTGGTCAGCCTCTGTCCGTCTACAAAGTATGCAGCTGGTCAGCCTCTGTCCGTCTACAAAGTATGCAGCTGGTCAGCCTCTGTCCGTCTACAAAGTATGCAGCTGGTCAGCCTCTTTCCGTCTACAAGGTATGAGCTGCGTGCAGGTCAACATGGCGAGAAAAACAAACAACACACCATCGCCAAAGTGAGCGGAGGGCATACTGTGGGATTTGAACCTTAACGTTTGAAGTCATGATCTGTGAAAGCACACGGCAGTGACTAACAGCTCGTCACCAACACACCAACATGCACTGTCACTCTCAAGTCCTTCCATCCTCACACTTGGAGTCCGACAAGAAAACCATTCGTGCGATCGTCTACTTTCAAATATCTTCTTGACATCAGAAGACTCCAGTTCTCTACAAGACTTCTGAAAATCACAAGTCGGTGTATGTCTATGTTACACATTATTTCAGACAAAGTGTGTTGATGAATTACTCGCATGTAGATAAAACATAATGGCAAAAATATTGAAAGTTGTCACCAGTGGACAGATGTATTTTATGTAAATCATAATGAATGGCCGGACGTGAGGCCATGCAGTTTTACACCTTCAAAAAAAAAAAAAAGAAATGTGAGAAAAATTGTTAAACTGTGTAAACTACACGCTGAGCTCCGTGTGTTGAAACTACACACTGTGCTCCCTCAGTAGCACCCTTCAGTATGTGCGGGCTTACAATTATTAAATTAAATTAACAGTAAGCTCAGTGTCTTTAAGATGCAGTCTTCCTGAAACTTTCAAAACCGGAGAAAAGATATGTACAGTGTGTGTGTGGCATGAACTGTGACTGCGGGTGTCTTGTGACAGAATGTTCAGTTGTGATTTCAAGACAAATGCAGTCACGTGGTACTCGGTAGTTAGCGGCACACATTTATCACCACAGCAATAATTTAGCCCCGTGCTGCCGTCTAGCGCTGCACCATATTAACCCCTGAGGTTGATAATGGACTAGGGACAGGAGTCGTATCGAACGAGCAATGCCAGCATTATCAAGAGCATCATCATCAAACAACGATGCGCCCCCCTCATCATCTCGTGAAATACCAGACTCCCAGTAATTTTGACAAATCATTTCACAGCAGAACGCGGTTAACACTCGGAGACAAGTTCATCTGTTCATCGCCCCTTGTGTGTGTGTGTGTGTGTGTGTGTGTGTGTGTGTGTGTGTGAGGATATTGGACCTGAAGCTGTTGATTGAGTCAGCACACAGTCACTGTGGAGGTTACTGTCGAGCGCCTCATCAGGGAGGTTCTCTAAGCGCAAATGGACTGAGTCCTCAGAGACCAACAACTAATCTGGCGACCCCCATCTTGTCTTTCATACAAAGTTTCTATCACAAGATGTTCCAGTTTTCCCTTCAAAACTAGGGCCCTGGGAATCATCGGATAGACCCAAATAACGAGGGAATGTCTCCTGTGGTTTGATTTCTCAATAGACAGAGCCTGGCCCTACATACCCTCGCAACATCTAGAATAATCTGCTCCATTATCCTTACCAGACAGCATCAGCCGGAATTTAGCTGACTTCTTTGTCACTCACGACAACAGGTAATCACTGACAAAACATCATGCTGCTAATTCAATGCCCATGTGTCGGTCACGTGATCATAAATCATAATGAAGCTTGAGAGCAGACACTGTTATGATGTTTTCTGCTTCACTGCACCGAGCGCAACGTCCGGCTTTACTTACAACAATTTGCTTTAGCATTTTAGCTTTTGTGTATGTCATTAATAATCACATTGCTTTTACTCTTCTTCATGCACAGCTTTTACATTTGTCAGTGACATTTCTAACAGACTTTGGCTCATAGTGTATTATGGTTGATTGACCGCGCCACTCTCCGTATCACGTGACTATCATCCTGTATAGATGATTGACCACTTCACTCTCCGTACCACGTGACTATCATCCTGTATAGATGATTGACCACTTCACTCTCCGTACCACGTGACTATCATCCTGTATAGATGATTGACCACTTCACTCTCCGTATCATAGCCACGTCTTACAAGGTGGCGGAAGACACTGTCAGAGGAATGCAGGGAGGCCAGTCACTTACTGTCTCGACACATCGCCAATAAACTGGTGGACAAAGACCACCATTGTCTCAAACACCGGCACAGAATGCAAGTTACTGTTGTCTGGGAAACACTCAGCGCCAGCAACACCTCAACATGACAAGTAGTCACCGTCCACAAATGTTATGAGGACAGACAGTAAGTAGCCCCAATATAGCCCAGCACGGGGGGCAAGATAAGATTTCTCCGTCCCGCTCATCACATCCTCTTAGTATGCAGAACGAATGGAAGAAGGTGGACAAGGTCTGGATGTAGCAAAAGACATGCAGACAGCGTGCAAAAGCTGGCAGACACACTGTCAACTGCCAGAGACAGTGGAGGCTGAAGGAATTGCTGCCACTTTGCTGCTGTGACATCAAGAAGCCTCGTGACAAGCCATGGCTGTCATCAGATGCCAGCGACCTTAAACGGATTACAGTGGAAACAGTCAAACCGCCCACATTTCATACATAAATAAATTTTGTTTATAAATGTAAAGCAGCCCAAAATACCTCGAAAACATTTTGTGAAGGATGAAAAAAAGAAACTTGTCATGAATAAGCGCCTGTCACTGTAACACTGCCAGCCACAGTGACATGACCTTAAAGGTCACCAAGAACACAAAGCAGGAACAGTAAAGGACAAGACTTCGTCAAGAAGAATTGAATGTATTTAAATATTTTATTCTTGTTTCTTGACCTCAGATATGACAGTTTGATGCATGTTTACGACACAATGTAAAATTAATTGTTTATGAAGATTTGTACCAATGCTGTTGTAGAAAATGTGGAGCGCAGTCTATCGTCTGCTCCCCAGAGTGCCGTGGCACTGACTGCTTCTTAATAACTAGGCTTTATCAGCAACATGCCAACAGAGCTACAAAACATAAATCAACATTATCTTTGACAGAAAATTGCAGACGTGTAATGCAAAGAAAACTGGAAGAGGTAATACTTAATTTTACATCAGCCGCTTATGCTGCAGAAGATGAGGGGAGGGAAGGGAGGAGAGCGACAGACACAAAGAGAGAAGAAAGAGGGGAGGCAAACACAGTCTTGATGCAGACAGAACTCCACCCGCAAAAAAAGAAAAACTAGCACTCGAGGGGCTGGACTTCTCGCCCGCATGTGCAGAATAGGAAAAGCAAACCTTTTGGTGAATACAGACACTTGTGGGCTGCTCGCTTGCTGGAGTGAGAAGCCGTTAGAGGTGAAGACGTATGTGTGGGCATGCGCCAACAAAATGACGGCCACTAGGTAGGGGTGGGGGTAGTATTTGTAGGGCGGGAGGAGGGAAGTGAAGCCTCACTGTCTCAAAAGTTCAGGTTTTGCAGGTCCACATCTTGCCTGGTCGTCCCCGGCGACTGCTGTGCTACAGACAGCGATGACAGTCCGAGAGACTGGGCGACCTGCAGTTGTTAACTCCTTCTTACAACATCTAAAATATGCCAACAGCTTGTACACAACATTTAGCAAATATTTACAGGTAGTTTACACAGGTCCCTGCCTATACTGCTGTCTCCCAAACATTCAGTGGTAGACTGTTCTGTCAGGTCTTCACGAATCCAAGCAAATATTTTGTGTCTCGCGTATTGTTGATTTCTTTAGTATATTGCATATTGTTGATTTAAATCCATGACTAGAAAGTTTAAAACACAGAGTGAATATATTTCATGTAGTTTGCCTAAAACCTCAGTTTCGAAGAAGTGGACTTGAAAACAAAAACTTGTTGTCAATAAAGTAGACAACCCTATCCTGAACTATTGATGCCGATACCTACAGCTCATCGCTGTCTCTGTATTTATCAACCGACTGAATAAAAAAAATGTTCATGAATGAGGATGAAGATGTAGGAAGTCTGTTCTGCTAGTTGTTGCCACTGGCAAGTTTCATTGTTAGGCCGTCAGTCTTTGGTCTGAGTGCCTACCACCCGAGGTAGAGTGAGTAGAGGGTGTGGAGAAAACGGTAGAATGGTATGAGGTAGCACAAGTAGTCTTTCCTTGAATGATTCTAACGGCACTAAAGGTTTGACTGACTATCATTGTGACAAAGACCATCACCTGCTGACATACTGACACACAGTGCAGGTGACTGAGGTGTGGACAGTAAACTCTCAGCGTGACAAGTATTGAGGGTGAGGGTAGTCTATCATCACACCCAGCCATGCTTACACTAGCCTTGTAGTCCACAGATGTTGGCACCCCATTCTGAACGTTGACGACGATGACAATGTAAATGACGAGGAAACGAGTGAAGACAGATCACTAGTTGGGGAACTTATATTGTTTACACATGTTAAGCAACAAGGATCGCTAGATGAGAATGAACACTAGCAGTGGACTGTGCAAGTGAATTGCCAGACTCACGAATGCCACTTAAAATAACCACAGTTCAACATACTCCATAGAAATCTGCAAAACAACGGGGTCTTGACTAGAAAAGGTTGATAACTCTCCCCAAGGCATTGCGGCAGACAATGAAAAGATGATTAGGTATCTGATGTGGCCATGGCAGTGCTGTCAGCTTTTTGCCACCAGAAGTTCTGTTTGTTGTCAGATAAAAGCGAATGGAAATACAACATTCTTCACAAGAATACGTTTGTCTGGCAATATTATTATTTCATAACCGTTTGCAAATTAATATATAAATATATGTATATACACACATACAAATAGACACACTGCTTACATACTTTAAAGAGTAGAGATCTGGAAAACAGTAGAGAATTACCAGGAACTATGTAGATAATTGTAAATGATAATAATAACTTTCTTCTGGCTTATTTTTATAATTAAATTGTGTTCTTGGTAAGCAAGTGACAGCACAGAGCCTCGGAGATATAGTCTCTCTGTCTTTTCCTCTTCTCCTAACGAGGAACAAAATGTGAGAGGGCTTACGTTGAAAATTAAAATGTAAACAAACATTGTTGTCGACTGCCTGCATCCTGATCCCAGCTAAATTTCGAGACAACCTTTGCACACACACACACACACACACACACACACACACACACAGGCGCGCGCGCGTGCATGGGTACCAACTGATACTGAGAACGTGCAATGGTGTTAAGATGACAAGAAGAAGTGGAAAATACAAATTATTACAAAGAAGCTACAGGATACTGTCGAGGACAATATAACAGAAGATCGTGATTTCCAATTTAATTCTACTGTAAGCAAGATTAGCAGGTGAACTCATAGTAATGACTGTTGACTATTAGTACAGCCACATACAGTTGTAATTCAAACACGTGACTGTATGCACGCCGTGCATGATGATCAGCCGGGTGACAGTCACGTGGCGGAAATGACCTGTTGCGGCTGCGCGCTTTGTATCGTTGGCCGTCATTTCGAAAGAAAGTGGAGATCGTGAGACTTGCATTGTGAAGAAATGACAGCACCAAGACCTGGGTGGTGACCACACACTACAGTCGTGTTGTCTGACCATAACCCCGTGTTATTCTAACCCCGTGGTTGTCACAAGGCCGAACTTAGCCCCCGCCTGGACTGTGGACAAGGTGCTGGGGGGGGGGTATCGTCCCCCCTGTTCTACCTGAGACACTTCAGTAACAAAGCTGAGCATGTTGACTGCAGCTTGATGTCTCTATCTCTTAGTTCACACCACTTTCTGGTTTATGTGTTTCCTCTTCGATATTATTTACTTTCATTTGTATTTAGCAAACAAGTCACACACACACACACACACACACACACACACACACACACACACACACACACACACACAACCTGCCTGTGATGTCAGCTGTGAATGACAATGCAGGACGGGATATTCATGACAGCCACCCACATCTGTGTGCACGGATCTGCGGATAACACTTCTGACCAGCAATTAAGTGCACAAAGTGCAATCCATCTTGTCTTCCACAGCCTGCAGACTGTCCTGGTGCCTGCACGGTCTCTGTGACAGGACTAGTCATGTCCACACAGCCTGAGACAGGCCTGTCTACAAGTACTTCTCCTGTGACTATAGTTGTTCAGTCTGTGTTTTGAGAATAGAGTCTGTTAGCTGGGTGTGTCTGTGTTTTTGTCACCTGTGTCAATTCGTTTGAAATGCTGCTGCAGACCACAATATCTGTCTGCTACTCTTTAACCAGCGAATATGCTAATGGCAGGTCAGTCAGCTCCACCGTCTATATGTCAGTGAGATACAACATTGTTGTTGATAATAACACAGTGCATTCATGTAGCACCTTCCCCAACAACCGAACCCTGGGCTCCATGCACTTTAGGTCGGCCCGTGAGTTTCCACTCTTGTCCGTTTGCTAGTCTGAGCTGTGGCTTTCCTATGTCAGAGGCATACTGAGGAAAGTATGTAGACACGTTGATGAAAGTATACGGGCCATGTGAGAAATACACAACAATTTTGTTTTGTTTAAGATCGGAAGACTGTCGGAACAAAGATTGTTTCTCACAGCACACATAGTAAGGACAAGCAGAAGTAAAAACGTATTAACAAGCAGAAAATCGAAAAATACAACTTCGGCGAAAAAGAAATGATTCTTCGATTTAAAAAGAAAAATTAAGTAAAGAAATAGCAGGCAGAGGTAAACATAAAAAACTACAAAATACAAGGAAAGAAAAGTGAAATGACTTTGTTTGCCAGAGAGTTTAGAAATAAATCGTCTGTCTAGCATGAATCACAGACTGGCCACAGCAGGTAACATCACAGGAATGAAAAACAAGACTCAAAGAGGAGGCGAGAAAAGACTGGTGACGTGCACACAACGCCTAGAGTTACCTGCCCTTCATCTTGAATCCTGTCACAGGAAGTGACGTCGGCGAGAAGATCTCTGGTCACGGAGGTGATCACAACTTACGGTGATCACGTGGTCACAGCTACAGGCCCTGTCAGTTTGCTGTGTGTTGAGTCTTCTTCTCACAAGTGTCGTGGTGGCGCCCACTTAAGAGCCGCAGCTGGTGCTGCTGCTGGTGTTGCTGCTGCTGGTGCTGGTGTGCAGAGCTGTGTGGTGCTACACTCCTGACCCCCACTTCTCGCTGTCTACCCAAGTCTGGCAACTTGAGCTGCACTTTCAAACTCCAGAGTTTGATAATGAGCTTTTGAGTCTGTCTGAAGCTAGTGTGTGCCGTGGCTCAGTCTCACTCAATTGAGCTCCAGTGAGCTTAGCCTTATAATACCAGGACTGGGACGTTCCACCACCAGAATGCTAACTGTGCGAAAACTGTCTCATGCCTTATTGTTTGACCAAGCAGCTGCTAAGTACATGCATGTAGACATATAACTGATTGGTGCAGGTGACGTGTCACTTACAGGTGAGCCTAGACAAGAAGAGTGCACCTGTAGGCGGTCAGTCCAATCTGTTGCGGGCTGTTCACACACGCTACATGATTCACCTGCCCACCCCTTGTCAGTGGAAGTCAACCTCACCAATTATTGGCACACAACACCACCACCTGATGTGCTGCTCAGGTCTCTGGACGTCCACCTTGCTTGGTGTCAGTCAAAGGACTGAGGTGTCATACGGGTGTTTAGTTCCTGGTATTAACCGAATTTGCTGACGAGAATGTTTATTGTGTCCACAAAATGGTTTGTCCACTCGTTATTTTCTTGTTGAGAACATCACAGCTACCTCGCGAAGGTCCCCTGGAAAAGAAAGTTTTTTTTTCAGCACTCTTAAGTTATTTCATGAAGGTTTTGTTCAGCACAGTACAGTTACTTCATGAAGGTTCTGTTGAAAAATATTCCTTCTAGTTTCTTTCCATCTTCCCCAAAACATCCTTGAGTCGTGTTACTTGCTTATCTTCTGAAGCGTCACCAAGCCACAAGTGTCTGTCTCTCACCTGGAAAACCGCAGCGTAAACCAAAGCGAAAAAGTCTCCAGCGCAGTCCAGTGATTAGTCTTCCCCTGGACCGGCAAACGGTGTCCGCAGGTGTGGGATTAGCAGCGAGAGGAGAATCAACTGGCAGCCTCGCTCTGGACATCCATGGTTGTTGCTGTGTGTGCTGCTGTTGTCGTCTCTCGAGGGCTTTGTAAGGCGGCTCTTAGCGGCGGCGGCGGCGGCGGCGTTCATGCAGTGGCGTCACGTGTGCTTCCCAGTCTTCACCGCGCTCTCTCGCCCGCGCGCACTTAGCAACGACGCCGTCGACACCCACCGCCGCTTGCACGCCACCACCACCACTACCAGCGCAGCGGGCGGTGGGTGGGTGTGCCGATCGTGCTGTGGGACGAGCAAGCAGCAGGCCTCTGATGGGGTTGGGAAATCCACCGCAGGCAGCCGTCAACCGCTGCTCATGATCTCGTGTTTACCTGATGGACAGAAGAAACGAGACGTTCTTACCAGTCTCAACATCTGTCTTCAGGGTGTAACAACACCCTTTGACATCATTTGACATCAACCTCAATTTTGTATTCACAAACTCTTTGAAACACTGACGATACAATTCTACATTTTTGTAAGTTTGAATTTTAGTCTGATTCAATGTCCACTTTGTGCTGGTCACCGCACGCACGCGCACAAACACCAGAGTCCATCGCTTTGAACGTACAAAGATGGTCGCCTGCAAACAAGTGACTGGCATCGGCTAGCCCTTCATCCAGTCATCCCTCCGTAGGGCCTTCCATCCAACCCTTCTGATCCCATACGGCACTACATCCACTCCTCCCCTTCACGTGGCACTCCATCCTCCGCCCTCCCCCAATGTAGCTTGCTCGTGACACCAACACGCGCGTGACCAAGTCTTTAGTTGTTAAATCATCAGGACCTCGCTGAAAACCGGCCCGTGAACTGTCCTCAATTATTACTGACTCGGTATGTCTACTCCAGACATTAGGTGTGATCTCCTTCAATACAACGCAAAACATGCGCCACAGGTAAAGTGTCATCTCCTCCTCAAATACAAACCCCAAAAGTCAGCGCTAAACGTCACGTGTCATCTACTATAATACAAAGTATAGTAGTCTAGACGTCACGTGTCGTCTCCTATAATACAAAGTCTAATAGTCTAGACGTCACGTGTCGTCTCCTATAATACAAAGTCTAATAGTCTAGACGTCACGTGTCGTCTCCTATAATACAAAGTCTAATAGTCTGCACGTCACGTGTCGTCTCCTATAATACAAAGTCTAATAGTCTAGTCACGTGTCGTCTCCTATAATACAAAGTCTAATAGTCTAGACGTCACGTGTCGTCTCCTATAATACAAAGTCTAATAGTCTAGGCGTCACGTGTCGTCTCCTATAATACAAAGTCTAATAGTCTAGACGTCACGTGTCGTCTCCTATAATACAAAGTCTAATAGTCTGCACGTCACGTGTCGTCTCCTATAATACAAAGTCTAATAGTCTAGACGTCACGTGTCGTCTCCTATAATACAAAGTCTAATAGTCTGCACGTCACGTGTCGTCTCCTATAATACAAAGTCTAATAGTCTACACGTCACGTGTCGTCTCCTATAATACAAAGTCTAATAGTCTAAACGTCACGTGTCGTCTCCTATAATACAAAGTCTAATAGTCTAGGCGTCACGTGTCGTCTCCTATAATACGTCACGTGTCGTCTCATATAATACAAATTAGAATTGTCCACACGTCACGTGGCGTCTCCTACACTTTTATATTTGATATGAATATATATTTCTCTTTAAACTGACACCATGATTTGTGGAGAAAACAGGAAGTGACGAATGTATTTCTAAAAATAGTGCCGTCTGCACTAGGTGAAGGGGAAGAGAAAGGATGCAACCCTCGGTAAAATAAAACTGAGCAGGACACGTTGTGCTGTTGCGGAATGTTCTCTTCCACACTCAGAGGGAGTGAGTTTGTACTCATGAAGGAAATCCTACAGATAATGGCAGCACACGCCAGCCGATTACCTTTGTTCACAGATGTGAATGTATGTGTATATAATATATATGTCTATATATTATATGTGTATATGTGTGCATATATGTGTATATAATATATATGTCTATATATTATATATGTGTATATGTGTGTATATATGTATGTGTGTATATATGTAAACTTGGTCCCCACACCGCACTCAAGAATTTGCTGAAAACATTTCCCAATGGATTGTTATCCAGTGACTTATAGTATACAGTACAAGCAAGTCTTGGACTTTCAGTAAACCGAAGAAATGTTATTGCTACAGCAGTGCTTACTATACAACAGCACGAGATGTTACAACAACTACGACTGCTGGTAGATCAACACCAGATATACAACATCGACAGTTTCTACACCGTCTGGTCTACAAGTAACATCGTGTGACAGTCACACAAACATATCATTAGTCGTGTCCTTATTCAGCACAATGCTTACTGAGAGTGTGAGGACCCCACTGATGTGTGAGGACACCACTGATGTGTAAGGGCACCATTGATGTGTGAGGACCCCATTGATGTGTGAGGACACCATTGATGTGTGAGGACACCATTGATGGGTGAGGACACCATTGATGTGTGAGGACACCACTGATGTGTGAGGACACCATTGATGGGTGAGAACACCATTGATGTGTGAGGGCACCATTGATGTGTGAGGACACCATAGATGTGTGAGGGCACCATTGATGTGTGAGGGCACCATTGATGGGTGAGGACACCATTGATGTGCTGCTAGAAACAGCTCCACAAAGTATATTTTTAACGGTAAAGTCATTATCAGCAGTCAGTTGTAACTGTAAAATAAAAACGCAGTTCTGGAAATTAAGCATCAAATAAAAAAGTCTTAGAAAAACGGACATTGAAATGTGTTTATATTTTATTAACAATAATACTTGTGGAAGAATGAACTCGACTGTGTCCACTTAGTGACAGACTCAGTAATAATACAAGGTAGACTGCAATGTCTGTGATTGTTGCCCATTAAATTGTGATGTGGAGAAGATTTACTTACCAGTCTGTTGAGTGAAATCGGTTTGAACCTTTCTTTAAAACTTCAGTGGCCGCTTGTCTGAAGAGCTCTATCTCAACATCAGCCATTTCATTTTGGGGCTAAAAATCGCTTCTTGCACATGAGAACCTAAGTGATGCTTCTTCTTGTGACTGGAAGACATGCAATGATTTGCCGAACTAAGCCACACTCACTGTTACACATGCTAGTGATACTACTGGCGCGGGACAACTCTTCGTGGAGGAGAGTAACTTGCTCCTGCTTTCCTAGTGGCAGGTGAGAATGTCGATGTTTGAAGACTTATTTCTGGAAAACTAAGCATAATTATGTACTCATAATTTGTGAATTATTATTTTAAAATGAACTTAGCCCGATCATAAAGAAAAAATGTTGCACTCGGCTTGTCCTTTAACTATAAGCAAGACTTGTGTCAGCTTCAAGTTACTCTCTTTAGTTTAGGTATAACCGGCACTTGTGTCAGTTTCAACTTACTGTATTTACTTTAGCTATAACTGACACTTGTGTCCGTTTCAACTTACTGTATTTACTTTAGCTATAAGCGACACTTGTGTCCGTTTCAACTTACTGTATTTACTTTAGCTATAAGCGACACTTGTGTCCGTTTCAACTTACTGTATTTACTTTAGCTATAAGCGACACTTGTAAAGTTACTGCGTTTTTTCGAGTGTCATGGATCAGTGGGATTAATATTGCCACGTTCTTGAATATCACCAGAAGTTGGTCAGGTTACTATGACCTCAGCTATGACATCAACTACATCAGCTACATCACCTATGACATCAACTACATCAGCTACATCACCTATGACACCAACTACGACATCAGGTATGATAGCAGCTATCAGAGGGCCGCAGTTTGTCAACAGGAAGCTCCGCGTGTTTGTGTTGTTGAGACTGATTACAGCTGACTGTGTGATATGTGTGATTGTGTATCAACTGGCGGTGTTGTAGACACACATTGTCGACGTTGTCAACACTTCCAGTGACTGTTAACTTTACATGCGATCAGTCCTATTATTTTATCTCCTCCATTTTTTTTTTTAAACAGACAAGACTCACACATCACTGGCCTGTGAGCCCTATTATCTCCCCTTACAGCTCTGCAGCAAACGCCATCAACATCAGCAGCAAACATTCAGGTAGACGGAAACACCTTCTGTGTACGATGACGTGTCAGACAGTCAAGAGCAGGAATGGTAGTAATAGGATAATACCAGACACCTTACAATGATGTGTCAGACTGCAGACACTTGTGTCATGACGCACTACAGCTGGCCAGCAGTTGTTTCCCCTGCTGGTCACTACGCGCATTAATTGCCACAGAGTTCACAGAACAGAGGTCAGGTCAAAGGTAGGAGGTGAGAACAAGTTGAATTTACTGACAGCAGTTGCACTTGTGCGTGGAAACGGCGAACGATACAGTCATGAGAGAGAGTTTGTATCAGTGAGGGAGAGTTTGTATCACTGAGGGTGAGGGAGAGTTTATTTGAATGAGGGAGAGTTTGTATCAAGAAGTCAGAGGTTGTATCAGTGATGGAGAGTTTGTATCAGTGAGGGAGAGTTTAGTTCAATGAGGGAGAGTTTGTATCAGTGAGGGAGAGTTTAGTTCAATGAGGGAGAGTTTGTATCAATGAGGGAGAGTTTAGTTCAATGAGGGAGAGGTTGTATCAATGAGGGAGAGTTTAGTTCAATGAGGGAGAGTTTGTATCAGTGAGGGAGAGTTTAGTTCAATGAGGGAGAGGTTGTATCAATGAGGGAGAGTTTAGTTCAATGAGGGAGAGTTTGTATCAGTGAGGGAGAGTTTATTTCAATGAGGTAGAATTTGTATCAATGAGGGAGAGTTTATTTCAATGAGGGAGAGTTTGTATCAGTGAGGGAGAGTTTGTATCAGTGAGGGAGAGTTTAGTTCAATGAGGGAGAGTTTGTATCAATGAGGGAGAGTTTAGTTCAATGAGGGAGAGGTTGTATCAATGAGGGAGAGTTTAGTTCAATGAGGGAGAGTTTGTATCAGTGAGGGAGAGTTTAGTTCAATGAGGGAGAGTTTGTATCAGTGAGGGAGAGTTTAGTTCAATGAGGGAGAGGTTGTATCAATGAGGGAGAGTTTAGTTCAATGAGGTAGAATTTGTATCAATGAGGGAGAGTTTAGTTCAATGAGGGAGAGTTTGTATCAGTGAGGGAGAGTTTATTTCAATGAGGTAGAATTTGTATCAATGAGGGAGAGTTTATTTCAATGAGGGAGAGGTTGTATCAGTGAGGGAGAAAATGGGCAGGGAGTTTCTATCAGTGATGATCATCTTCGTGTGCACCACTTCCTTCTAACATAACAAAAATGTCAACAAAGAGCGAGATTCATCCCCCACCCTGTGTGACTGGGGGAAAAGGAAGTGGACGTCCCGAGAACACGTGGTAGTAGGGAGGCATGTGTTATACCCCCCGCCTTGTCTCCAAGACCATCCAGTTCTTTTGACACCAGCATCCGTCGTCTCTCATGTGGTGCTTTACCCACCTCCCCCTCCCCACTAATAACCCAGGCGGGTGTCCACCCTGGTGTCCAGACGGGTATCCAGCCGCCTAGTCAACACGGTTTGGAGTTTGGACCTCACAGCTGTAATCAATAAGCTACTTTCTGTGTGACATGACTGTGTCACGACATAAGGGAGTCATGGTGTCACGACATGAGAGAGTCATAGCGTCACGACATGAGAGAGTCATAGTATCACGACATGAGAGAGTCATAGCGTCACGACATGAGAGAGTCATAGCGTCACGACCTGAGAGAGTCATAGTATCACGACATGAGCGAGTCATAGTATCACGACATGAGCGAGTCATAGCGTCACGACATGAGCGAGTCATAGTATCACGACATGAGCGAGTCATAGCGTCACGACATGAGAGAGTCATAGCGTCACGACATGAGAGAGTCATAGCGTCACGACCTGAGAGAGTCATAGTATCACGACATGAGAGAGTCATAGTATCACGACATGAGCGAGTCATAGCGTCACGACCTGAGAGAGTCATAGTATCACGACATGAGAGAGTCATAGCGTCACGACATGAGAGAGTCATAGTATCACGACATGAGAGAGTCATAGTATCACGACATGAGAGAGTCATAGTATCACGACATGAGAGAGTCATAGTATCACGACATGAGCGAGTCATAGTATCACGACATGAGCGAGTCATAGTATCACGACATGAGAGAGTCATAGCGTCACGACATGAGCGAGTCATAGTGTCACGACATGAGCGAGTCATAGTATCACGACATGAGCGAGTCATAGTATCACGACATGAGCGAGTCATAGTATCACGACATGAGAGAGTCATAGCGTCACGACCTGAGAGAGTCATAGTATCACGACATGAGAGAGTCATAGCGTCACGACCTGAGAGAGTCATAGTATCACGACATGAGAGAGTCATAGCGTCACGACATGAGAGAGTCATAGTATCACGACATGAGAGAGTCATAGTATCACGACATGAGCGAGTCATAGTATCACGACATGAGCGAGTCATAGTATCACGACATGAGAGAGTCATAGTATCACGACATGAGCGAGTCGTCGCGCTTCCAATATTGTTGATTTCCTTTGTTTTTGCTGGGTTTTGTAGGGGAAGTTACACTTATTAAATATCATGATAACAGTCTGTAGTCTGTACACCAGTAGTAAATATCATGATAACAGACTGTAGCCCTGTACACCAGTAGAAAATATCATAACAGTCTGTAGCCCTGTACGCCAGTAGTAAATATCATGATAACAGTCTGTAGTCTGTACACCAGTAGTAAATATCATGATAACAGACTGTAGCCCTGTACGCCAGTAGTAAATATGATGATAACAGTCTGTAGCCCTGTACGCCAGTAGTAAATATGATGATAACAGTCTGTAACCCTGTACACCAGTAGTAAATATGATGATAACAGTCTGTAGCCCTGTACGCCAGTAGTAAATATGATGATAACAGTCTGTAGCCCTGTACGCCAGTAGTAAATATCATGATAACAGTCTGTAGTCTGTACACCAGTAGTAAATATCATGATAACAGACTGTAGCCCTGTACACCAGTAGAAAATATCATAACAGTCTGTAGCCCTGTACGCCAGTAGTAAATATCATGATAACAGTCTGTAGTCTGTACACCAGTAGTAAATATCATGATAACAGTCTGTAGTCTGTACACCAGTAGTAAATATCATGATAACAGACTGTAGCCCTGTACACCAGTAGAAAATATCATAACAGTCTGTAGCCCTGTACGCCAGTAGTAAATATCATGATAACAGTCTGTAGTCTGTACACCAGTAGTAAATATCATGATAACAGACTGTAGCCCTGTACACCAGTAGTAAATATCATGATAACAGTCTGTAGCCCTGTACGCCAGTAGTAAATATCATGATAACAGTCTGTAGCCCTGTACACCAGTAGTAAATATCATGATAACAGTCTGTAGCCCTGTCGCCAGTAGTTCTGTCGGTAATTACTGAAAGGATGTACAACAGCCATATTGACCATCTGAGAGGAGACAAGAGGTTGCACAGGTGTGAGGAGACTGTCCCAAACATCACAGCATCCACAGGACAGGTAGAGACTGCAGCACCTTTGTGCCCGGTGATGTACAGCAACTACAGTCTTCTCTTGGCAGCCATGGAGACAGACAGACTACGGGCAAACACAGCTCACTATGTTCTTTTATTATCTTTTGATGGATTTTCTTCTCGGCAACCCCAGCCGTGTAATAAGGATTCGGGAAGTAGAGCTGGGGCTTCCTTCCAGCCAGTGCGCGCTGCGCGATGGTGACGTCAGGGTCAATATGCAGTCCTATTGGTCAATCTCACGCTGGCTTAGCAGTCGTGTGTGTGTGTGTGTGAGTGTGAGTGAGTGAGTATGTAACTGTGCTCATCTCACCACATGTCTGTCTATAAGAGACCGCATTCTGTCCTTGCAGTTCACGTGTCGGTTATTTCCGTCTACAGTGAGTCTCTCAAGCTAAAGAGTCAGCGCTTTGCGTCACCATGGCAACTGTACAGCATCTCTACTCTTCTCGTTGATCATTTGTAACTTCAGTCAGAACTCCCTGAGTACCCCGATATTGCTCGTGTACCCGAGGATTTGACAGTACAGCCCAGTCATATTGACTTCATCATACTGAGACCAACATCCTGCAATAAAAGTCTCTCTTAACCCTCAAACCCTTTTATGACAGACACTGTTTCATCAAAATATACTTTAAAATACAATAAATAATCAAAAAGTAAAATAAATAAGAACAGCATCAAGAGAGCAGACCGAGATCTCGCCATCTTTGCTGTTGCATGCTGGGAATGGCGCCCCTCCCCCTATTTACCGGTTTAGCGAGAGCAGCTGTGGGCAGTTCTGTCTGAAGCCTGGGAGTCCAGGAAACTGTCCTCACATGACGATCGTCTGTTAGAGAAAAGACTTTGTCACTTACAGCCATGTCTTACAGGATTAGACAACTGTGACCTCTGACTTATTGTTATTGTCTCCACCAGTAGCCCCCCCCCCGCCCCCGACTGTAGATGCAAGTCTGTTGTTGACTAAGTTACCAGAGCTGCCAGTATCAGTATTCATAGCCACGTGTACAAGATTATACAAGAAGCTCTCTACAATGCTCGTCACATTTAAAAAGGATTCAAAATGTTGAGGTCGCTTGCGGCTCGTCCCCCCCTCCCCCAACTCTGGCAGAATCTCGACTTTATCAAACAAAAAGGATCGACCAATATTAATTAATCTACAGATGAAGATGAAAATGATGGTTCGATGCTGACTAATGACAGTGTCCTGTGGCGACAGATTGAAACTAGAGAGCACGATCACGTGACTGACGGCACGAGGGCGGCAATGTGTGGCCTAGGACAGACAGACAGACAGACAGACAGACAGACAGACAGACAGACAGACAGACAGACAGACAGACAGACAGACAGACAGACAGACAAACGTGGAGCTTGATTGCAAGCTGGAGTCGGGGATGACAAATTCGATCAGTCATCGTTTATTAAACTGCTAGTAAAGAAGAAGCCTCTCCAGCCAGGCCCTGTTCGGGTGGATCGGTGGCTCGACCTCTCCCCTTGATCTGGCACTATGGGGGGTGGGGGGTGAGGGTGAAAGGACCTTTGCAGTAGGTTGCCAGTTGTTTGACTTTTAACCAAAACACCACCTGCTCAATACCCGTATGGCACCTGAATTTATCCCAGTTTACCAACTGTCGTTAGTGGGTACCCGACTCCACAAAAGGGTGGAAAAAAGGAAAGCAATGAGAGGGAGAGCAGATAGGCACTGCGCACGCGCAGAGAGAGAGAGAGAGAGAAATAAAACAACTCGATGGCTAGACTAGATAGCTAAGTTTGAAAACAAAGAAAGAAGGAGAGAAACGGGAGCCAGAAATATCTGCTCAGAGAATCAGACTATGGAAGAAGTTAGCTGGAAAGACCAGAGAACGAAATTTCATCCAAGAAATTCTGCGCAAAACAGAAAATTAATTTCAAACGACGACAACAACTATACACAACCACCCACAACAAGCACAACCACAACGACAAAAAAACCTCTCTCCACTCGTTGTTCTTTCAGTCAGACCGCAGCCCTTGAGGCCAGCCAGGATGAGAAGAAAAGTTTTGTGACAATTAGAGAATATATGGCACTTCTTGTACACGTATCCAAAAAAGGTGAATGCAGATGGAAGTGAAGGTCTAGACTGAGTTGATGAAGCTTGCAAGGTTTACATCTATTCACGGCTCACCACTCCAGTACAGCCCTCCTAGCCATTACTTGAAAGTGCCACACTCACTGAGATACCGGGACTGGGGTCAGGGGCAGTCTTACTCATTGACAGACTTGACAGAGTTGCCAGTAATTGTACGTCACCTCATAGTTTCACTGACAAAGCTTATAAGACAGCCAAGGAGTTCCACTAAAAGTAAGAACTGTAATTAACATTTGTAGTTTAAAATCTGAAAATCACTTCAAGCTCCGAGGTGTCAGTGAAGAAGCTCAGTAGCTCGTATCACAGTGGCCAGTGTTTTGCTGGCATGTCGCCTTGACTACATTTCTTTGCCTCATCAATGTTGGCCTGGTATGTTCATGGAGTACCTGTCTTCATCACCAGTCACATTTCCACAGATGACTTGTTCAGTTTGTGTCACTTCCTTCTGTCCGTCTGCTTTGACAGTACAGGTGGCGGTTACTTGTACAAAGGATTTATTTTTAAGAACAAAGCTGAGCTCCTATGCTGCCATGAACATTTACATTTCCAGCTGTGGTCAGACGCACGACACGTCACCAGAGACTATGTGGGTGGTCGTGTGGGGTACCACTGTTTCCCTAATGACTGCACCAAGCTCACAATGATAGTATTTCCCAAATCGGACTGAACACCTCTTTGTGTTCTTGAGATGCGAGCCTGCAAACCTCACTAGACTTTTAGAACTCCAAGCACTACCGAAAATAATAACAGCGCCGAGCGCCCTTTTCCTGCCAATTAGTGGCGGCCTCGGCGGATCTGCAAGGTGTCAGTGGGTCTCGAAGACTTTCCCTAGTCACGCAGCACGAGTGTGGTGACGATGACCACTTGAGACATCACGATGTCAGGACACTAGCACGATGTTAAGACACCAGCACGATGTCAGGACACTAGCACGATGTCAGCACACTAGCACGATGTTAAGACACTAGCACGATGTCAGGACACTAGCACGATGTTAAGACACTAGCACGATGTCAGGACACTAGCACGATGTTAAGACACTAGCACGATGTCAGCACACTAGCACGATGTTAAGACACTAGCACGATGTCAGGACACTAGCACGATGTTAAGACACTAGCACGATGTCAGGACACCAGCACGATGTTAAGACACTAGCATGATGCCAAGAAACTAGCACGATGCCAGGACACTAGCATGATGTCAGGACGCTAGCACGATGTTAAGACACTAGCACGATGTTAATTAAGACGCAAGCAAGAATTCAAAACACTAGCATGATGCCAGGAAACTAGCACGATGTTAAGACACTAGCACGATGTCAGGACACCAGCACGATGCCAGGACACTAGCATGATGTCAGGACACTAGCACGATGTCAGGAAACTAGCATGATGCCAGGAAACTAGCACGATGTTAAGACACTAGCACGATGTCAGGACACCAGCACGATGTCAGGACACCAGCACGATGTTAAGACACTAGCATGATGTTAAGACACCAGCACGATGTCAGGACACTAGCACGATGCCAGGACACTAGCACGATGTTAACACACTAGCATGATGTCAGGACACTAGCATGATGTTAAGACACTAGCACGATGTTAAGACACTAGCATGATGTCAGGACACCAGCACGATGTCAGGACACTAGCACGATGTTAAGACACTAGCATGATGTTAAGACACTAGCATGATGTCAGGACACCAGCACGATGTCAGGACACTAGCACGATGTTAAGACACTAGCATGATGTTAAGACACTAGCACGATGTTAGGACACTAGCACGATGTTAAGACACTAGCACGATGTTAAGACACTAGCATGATGTCAGGACACTAGCACGATGTTAAGACACTAGCATGATGTTAAGACACTAGCACGATGTCAGGACACTAGCACGATGTTAAGACACTAGCACGATGTTAAGACACCAGCACGATGTCAGGACACTAGCACGATGTTAAGACACTAGCATGATGTTAAGACACTAGCATGATGTCAGGACACCAGCACGATGTCAGGACACTAGCACGATGTTAAGACACTAGCACGATGTTAAGACACTAGCATGATGTCAGGACACTAGCACGATGTTAAGACACTAGCACGATGTTAAGACACTAGCATGATGTCAGGACACCAGCACGATGTCAGGACACTAGCACGATGTCAGGACACTAGCACGATGTTAATTAAGACGCTAGGAAGAATTCAAAACACTAGCATGATGCCAGGAAACTAGCACGATGCCAGGACACTAGTAAGATGCTAGGACACTAGCATACAGCACTCACATGGAGAGTAAAAATGGTCGCACATCTGCTGTGTCGATTTCATGACCATGTTTAACCTGGGTGTGACGGAATAAATAACGAAATAATTACAAATATATGCATTAAAGGATAAATGAATGAGTAGCATGACCATTTAATAAAAAATAAATAATATCCAAATTATGGAGCAACTATTGGCCTTTTTATCGCGAAATCTATGAAGTGAGAAAAGAACATTTGAGAGCGCACACACACACACACACACACATGGCGGGCAAATATGGTGCTTTAAAGAACAATCACAGACTGTCAAGTCATTATCTGACCTTTAGAACATTCCAGTAGGTTGCCAGTTATTTGACTTCTAAGCAAACGGAGTAAGCAGCACACTCACTTGATCTGCATCGCTCCTTGACAGAACAAGGAGAGACAGGGAGACCAGTTCTCGTCTAACCCCCAGGCTTTTGCCAGAGTCAGACATCGAGAAAACAACGTGAAGCTACAATATTGGGGACTATCTCTGTGTCCAGTAGTAGAAGACACTAGGAACTATCTCTGTGTCCAGTAGTAGAAGACACTAGGAACTATCTCTGTGTCCAGTAGTAGAAGACACTAGGAACTATCTCTGTGTCCAGTAGTAGAAGACACTAGGAACTATCTCTGTGTCCAGTAGTAGAAGACACTAGGAACTATCTCTGTGTCCAGTAGTAGAAGACACTAGGAACTATCTCGGTGTCCAGTAGTAGAAGACACTAGGAACTATCTCTGTGTCCAGTAGTAGAAGACACTAGGAACTATCTCTGTGTCCAGTAGTAGAAGACACTAGGAACTATCTCTGTGTCCAGTAGTAGAAGACACTAGGATCTATCTCGGTGTCCAGTAGTAGAAGACACTAGGAACTATCTCTGTGTCCAGTAGTAGGAGACACTAGGAACTATCTCTGTGTCCAGTAGTAGAAGACACTAGGAACTATCTCTGTGTCCAGTAGTAGAAGACACTAGGAACTATCTCTGTGACTAGTAGTAGAAGACACTAGGAACTATCTCTGTGACTAGTAGTAGAAGACACTAGGAACTATCTCTGTGATTAGTAGTAGAAGACACTAGGAACTATCTCTGTGACTAGTAGTAGAAGACACTAGGAACTATCTCGGTGTCCAGTAGTAGAAGACACTAGGATCTATCTCGGTGTCCAGTAGTAGAAGACACTAGGAACTATCTCTGTGTCCAGTAGTAGAAGACACTAGGAACTATCTCTGTGTCCAGTAGTAGAAGACACTAGGATCTATCTCGGTGTCCAGTAGTAGAAGACACTAGGAACTATCTCTGTGTCCAGTAGTAGAAGACACTAGGAACTATCTCTGTGTCCAGTAGTAGAAGACACTAGGATCTATCTCGGTGTCCAGTAGTAGAAGACACTAGGAACTATCTCTGTGTCCAGTAGTAGAAGACACTAGGAATCTAGTCTCTGTGTCCAGTAGTAGAAGACACTAGGAACTATCTCTGTGTCCAGTAGTAGAAGACACTAGGATCTATCTCGGTGTCCAGTAGTAGAAGACACTAGGAACTATCTCTGTGTCCAGTAGTAGAAGACACTAGGAACTATCTCTGTGTCCAGTAGTAGAAGACACTAGGAACTATCTCTGTGTCCAGTAGTAGAAGACACTAGGAACTATCTCTGTGTCCAGTAGTAGTAGGAACTATCTCTGTGTCCAGTAGTAGAAGACACTAGGAACTATCTCTGTGTCCAGTAGTAGAAGACACTAGGAACTATCTCTGTGTCCAGTAGTAGAAGACACTAGGATCTATCTCGGTGTCCAGTAGTAGAAGACACTAGGAACTATCTCTGTGTCCAGTAGTAGGAGACACTAGGAACTATCTCTGTGTCCAGTAGTAGAAGACACTAGGAACTATCTCTGTGTCCAGTAGTAGAAGACACTAGGAACTATCTCTGTGACTAGTAGTAGAAGACACTAGGAACTATCTCTGTGACTAGTAGTAGAAGACACTAGGAACTATCTCTGTGAGTAGTAGAAGACACTAGGAACTATCTCTGTGACTAGTAGTAGAAGACACTAGGAACTATCTCGGTGTCCAGTAGTAGAAGACACTAGGAACTATCTCTGTGTCCAGTAGTAGAAGACACTAGGAACTATCTCTGTGTCCAGTAGTAGAAGACACTAGGAACTATCTCTGTGACTAGTAGTAGAAGACACTAGGAACTATCTCTATAACTAGTAGTAGAAGACACTAGGAACTATCTCTGTGTCCAGTAGTAGAAGACACTAGGAACTATCTCTGTGTCCAGTAGTAAAAGACACTAGGAACTATCTCTGTGTCCAGTAGTAGAAGACACTAGGAACTATCTATCTCTGTGTCCAGTAGTAGAAGACACTAGGAACTATCTCTGTGTCCAGTAGTAGAAGACACTAGGAACTATCTATCTTTGTGTCCAGTAGTAGAAGACACTAGGAACTATCTCTGTGTCCAGTAGTAGAAGACACTAGGAACTATCTCTGTGACTAGTAGTAGAAGACACTAGGAACTATCTCTGTGTCCAGTAGTAGAAGACACTAGGAACTATCTCTGTGTCCAGTAGTAGAAGACACTTGGAACTATCTCTGTGTCCAGTAGTAGAAGACACTAGGAACTATTTTTGTCTGTGTCCAGTAGTAGAAGACACTAGGAACTATCTCTGTGTCCAGTAGTAGAAGACACTAGGAACTATCTCTGTGACTAGTAGTAGAAGACACTAGGAACTATCTCTGTAACTAGTAGTAGAAGACACTAGGAACTATCTCTGTGACTAGTAGTAGAAGACACTAGGAACTAACTCTGTTACTAGTAGTAGAAGACACTAGGAACTATCTCGGTGTCCAGTAGTAGAAGACACTAGGAACTATCTCTGTGTCAAGTAGTAGAAGACAGTAGGAACTATCTCTGTAACTAGTAGTAGAAGACACTAGGAACTATCTCTGTGTCCAGTAGTAGGAGACACTAGGAACTATCTCTGTGACTAGTAGTAGAAGACACTAGGAACTATCTCTATAACTAGTAGTAGAAGACACTAGGAACTATCTCTGTGACTAGTAGTAGAAGACACTAGGAACTATCTCTGTAACTAGTAGTAGAAGACACTAGGAACTATCTCTGTGTCCAGTAGTAGGAGACACTAGGAACTATCTGTGACTAGTAGTAGAAGACACTAGGAACTATCTCTGTAACTAGTAGTAGAAGACACTAGGAACTATCTCTGTGACTAGTAGTAGAAGACACTAGGAACTATCTCGGTGTCCAGTAGTAGAAGACACTAGGAACTATCTCTGTGTCCAGTAGTAGGAGACACTAGGAACTATCTCTGTGACTAGTAGTAGAAGACAGTAGGAACTATCTCTGTGACTAGTAGTAGAAGACACTAGGATCTATCTCTGTGTCCAGTAGTGTGGCTAGTTGTAGAAGTCCGTACGATTTAGGAGGCGACAAGACACCGTTCAGTAGAAGTGACATGCACGCACCCCCCTGCCCCTCCTCCCACGCAGCAGCCTTGGGAGGGTAAGAGGAAGACGTTGCTGTCTCTGGCTGTAAGCGCCGCTTATGCTGGTGGTCACAGGACAGCGTGACTTGGAGAGAGAAGCGGCTAATGGCGGCTGGAGCTGGTGTCTTAAGTGATTCGTCACACGCCACTTTTACGGCCTCGGCCTCTTCGTTCCACTTGTCGTCAACCGGAAACGCTGTGCCGCCTCACCAACTGATCACGTGACTGAAGCAGGGCGTAACGAGCGCAGTTGGCGCTGTAGGCCGGACAAGCGCGTGCCGCCATGGTAAAGAACTCGGGGGGTTATTTTTGTTTGTAAACAGTAAAAATTGCTTGCGGACAGAAACCGCCTTTCCCGTCGCCCCCTCCCCTCCTCCTCGTTCATTGTCATCTCGGAAAGTAAGTTCGCAATGCGATTGGCCACATTAGTAATGACGTGCTAAGCAAGGGGACGTCACCCCCAAGATGCAACAGCACGGAGCGGAAGTAATGGGAGGAAGTATGTTGAGGTCAAGGCAAGCTAGTCGCTGGCAGTTTTGGCAGCTCACTCACCTGCATTTTTCTGACCCTGTGCGTGTTTGTGCGTGCTGTGCGTGACGCACGTGCTGTGCGTGACACTGGCGCTGCCTGCCTGACGAGTCCGCGTGGCCCCAGCGACAGGAAGGGTGGAGGCGAGGGGGGAGTTTGGTGGGGCGAGGAGGTGAGAGAAGCCCGTCTTAGCGATGAAGAAGAATGGCGGGTGCTCAAGATGATGACATTTCCCAAGGGACAGCGCTGCGCACTTGTCTGGCGGGGAAACTGTCCTGACCCTGCTTAGCAACTGATATCCTGACCCCAGGATAATCCTTTGGCTAGCATCCATATCTGGCTTAGTGAAGACCAACCTGAATGGTTTGCGTTTGTTGCAGATTCGGTAGACAGAGGCGATATAGACCTAACCTGTAAATATCAGCCTTTAAAACACACCGTTAATTATCCGCTAGCAAAGTACGCGATTCTCACCTGTGATCAACGAGCGCCGCTAACAGTGTATTACGTCACACTAGTACACAACATTGAGAGAAAGAATGAGCGACAGTTGTGATTATTCACCTGAAAGTCTGTATGTCTTGTGCTAAAGAAACAGTTTTTTAGAATCACGAGAAATACAGACTTTTAGTGTCAGAATAACACGAGATGTCACTCATTCTCTCTCTCTCTCTCTGTCTCTTTGGTGTTGGCTGCTGTCAGTGCTGTGAATGGTGTACTAGTGTGACGTAGTACACTGTTTGGTGTTGACTGCTGTCAGTGTTGTGAATGGTGCACTGGTGTGACGTAGTACACTGTTAACGGTACTCGTTGATCACAGGTGTGAATCGTAGCGGATAATTAATTAACGGATGGGTTTTGGAGGCTGACATGTACAGGCTAGTCTTAAATCGCCTGTATCTACCGATATCTGCACAAAACGCATATGACGGCAACTGTTTCTCTCACACTGTGGCGCCCTCTGTACTCTCATTTTCCGGTAAATCTCACCACTTCCGTCGGAAGCGGTGACATGGATGCCACTAGAAGACGAGTGTGGAAAGGCAGTAGAAGTGGCTGTGATTGAAAAGGTCAACAAGACAGGTTTAATGAGAAAAAAGTCAATGAGATTAGAGAAAAGCACACAACCAGCGGTAGTGAAGGAGGTGACTAGCGGTAGTGGAGGAGGTGACTAGTTGACGTGACCAGGAAATTAGCGGCAGTGGAGGAGCTGGGTGTAAGAACTCTCGGATGTTGTTGTACTGAGTTCTGGAGCAGACAAGCTCTCTCGGAGTTGTGGTGTCATCAGGTGGGAGGGGGCCTTCTTGCCCACCAACTCCCCCCCCCAACCCTCCACGTGTAATTCGAGAACATACTTCACGTGCAGCCACGTGACAGTCTACTGAACCTGCAACTGTCTCATGATCACGTGACTGATGCTGAGTGTTGGACTTTGAGACTTGGCGGTCCCACCACAAATCCCACAATTTCGCCAAGTCCGCGGACATTGGTGTGTAGACGTGTCCAGTAAGACAAGTGTCATGACAGAGTGTCCAGTAAGACTAGTGTCATGACAGAGTGTCCAGTAAGACAAGTGTCATGACAGAGTGTCCAGTAAGACTAGTGTCATGACACCTGGCGACAATCCAACACACAGCCCTCGAGTAACTCTCGGCAGACTTTTGCACAGAGAGAAGAATAAAGAGCTGCATGCTTGGGCCCAGGACTGAGATGAGGAAGAGATGAGGCAGAGGAGAAGACTATACACTGGGTGCCATGCCAAGGCCCCCCTCCCCACCATGCTACACTGTCCATGTCGCCGACTTGGAGACTGTGAAGACAAAAGACACAAGTCGACATTCACATCCACCTCGAGCGACCAGGTCTAGAGTGATGGGGAAAGTCTGAGGACTTTCTTTCTATTCCCCACATGTTTTGAGCGGGGGAGTGATTTGTGTCACAACTGTGTAAAAACAGGAAGTTAGGAGCAGAAGTGGAGTAAGCTGGCTTGTCAGGCAGCCATTCAAAGTGTAATTACTCTCATTCACCCTTTGCCTCCAGCAACCGCAACTCTAGGAAATGACAACAGCTGCGTCAGGGCAGGACATTAAGTTGTCATGTACTCACATACGAGCACGCACACACACACACACCGTCCCACACACATATATACGTATAGTCACACACACACACATAATTATATACACACACAACATCACACCCCCCTACCACTCTCATAAATACTACACACACACACACACTTCTGCCTGCAAACACCACGTACCCTACACACACACACACACACACACACGTAATCTCTATCACACACACACACTCTCTCTCTCTCACACACACACACAGACACACTGCCATTTTCACATATGTTTGCACTCAAGATGGTGAAGGTCTAAGCCACAGTTACACACACACACACACACACACCTCATTCAAAGATCAGGACCTTCCCTGACATCGTCTGATTATCAACTGGCACTAACTGCTTGTACTGACTGCTTGCACTGACTGCTTGCACTGACTGACTGCTTGTACTGACTCTTGCACTGACTGCTTGCACTGACTGACTGCTTGTACTGACTGCTTGCACTGACTGACTACTTGCACTGACTGACTGCTTGTACTGACTGCTTGCACTGACTCTTGCACTGACTGCTTGTACTGACTGCTTGCACTGACTGACTGCTTGTACTGACTGCTTGCACTGACTGACTGCTTGTACTGACTGCTTGCACTGCTTGCACTGACTGACTGCTTGTACTGACTGCTTGCACTGACTCTTGCACTGACTGCTTGCACTGCTTGCACTGACTGCTTGCACTGTAGAGAGACATTAGGAGACAAATATCTGGGATGTTTGTGAAGTCAAAATACTAGAATACAAATGTTGAAGTGTTTGTGGTGAACGTACGAGACTAAAAACTGTTTTGTTTCATCTGCAGACGTGCAAGTGACCAGGACAGAGTTCTAACTGAGTGACATGTTGGTCGGGTAGGTCCTCGACCGTTTGATCGGGTGATATGATAGTTACAAGCCATTCTGCCAGTGGTGATGATAGCAGCAGACAAAGACAATACAAACTATTCTACAATATGTGTGCACGAGGACAACATGGGACCAAGATGATAGTTACATGTCATTCTGCCAGAGCCAGCAGTGTACCCGGACTGATTTGTTGTACACGGTGACCATGTGGCTCATAAATATTCGGTAACCAGTCAGACCTGCCTCTTCCTTGTTCTGGAGAAGAAGATAGAAATTTCTAATGAGAATTTTCATTAAAACTCTGGGTTTCACTTGTCGGGTGCTATTTAATCAGATACCTCGTGTTGTGTTCTTTTTTCTCTACAACCCACCCGCATTTAGCCGAACTTGGAGTTCACAAAAAACTTGTCTTTATTCTACAAGTGTCTTCTCTACCGTGGGTCATTCACCTGTCTTCTACATCTTCTACACCAACATCAAAATCAACCTTAAGCACGAGGATCAGAAGCATTTTCAGCAACTCTGAGACAACTTAGAACATCGAATTGAAGAGTTTTAAAAGGGGGGGGGGGTGAGTCTGTGATGCTTCGCGAGAACTGCCATCCAGTAGAACGAGAAATCTGTATGACAGTCAGTTTCTCTCGTACCACAGGTGTATGCAGATGTAAGTGAGCTCATGTGTGATAAGCAGCTATTTGTTGTACACACAGGGTGTAGGTAAATGCAGGTGTGTCTGTGTGCGAGAACTGCCATCCAGCAGAACTAGAAATGTTTATGACAGTTAGGTGTCTCTCCTACCACAGATGTCTCTCCTACCACAGATGTCTCTCTTACCCCAGATGTCTTTCTTACCACAGATCTCTCTCCTACCACAGATATATTCAGAAGTATGTGTGTTCCTAGGTGCGAGCCGCCACCCTGCAGTACTAGAAGTGTTGACAACATCTCACTGTGTCTCCACACACACGGTCTGTAAGTGTTGGGAGCTACGCTAGCTACCTGCTTTCTATCCGGAATCGTGAGTACAAACCCTTGGCAGGACATGCTTTCTACCCAAGAGCAAGATGCCAACATCCAATTTCGACCCCTATATTTATACTGGAAGTTGGACCCTAAGGCATCAACCTAAACGTCAACCCCGCCATTCACTGCCCGAGTGGACGGAGGGGGTGGCAGGGTACAACAGTGGGGGGAAGCCAGGCACCACCAGCGATACTTACTCTCAAACAATAACAACATACAAACATGATAGCTACAGGCCAGTTTGTCATATCGTTGTTAGAGGATAACAACAAACAAACATGGTAGCTACAGGCCAGTCTGTCATATTGTTGTTAGACGATAACAACAAACAAACATGATAGCTACAGGCTAGTCTGTCATATCGTTGTTAGACGATAACAACAAACAAACATGATAGCTACAGGCCAGTCTGTCATATCGTTGTTAGACGATAACAACAAACAAACATGATAGCTACAGGCCAGTCTGTCATATCGTTGTTAGAAGATAACAACAAACAAACATGATAGCTACAGGCCAGTCTGTCATATCGTTGTTAGACGATAACAACAAACAAACATGATAGCTACAGGCCAGTCTGTCATATCGTTGTTAGAAGATAACAACAAACAAACATGATAGCTACAGGCCAGTCTGTCATATCGTTGTTAGACGATAACAACAAACAAACATGATAGCTACAGGCCAGTCTGTCATATCGTTGTTAGACGATAACAACAAACAAACATGATAGCTACAGGCCAGTCTGTCATATCGTTGTTAAAACAAACAAACATGATAGCTACAGGCCAGTCTGTCATATCGTTGTTACAACAAACAAACATGATAGCTACAGGCCAGTCTGTCACATCGTTGTTAGACGATAACAACAAACAAACATGATAGCTACAGGCCAGTCTGTCATATCGTTGTTAGACGATAACAACAAACAAACATGATAGCTACAGGCCAGTCTGTCATATCGTTGTTAGACGATAACAACAAACAAACATGATAGCTACAGGCCAGTCTGTCATATCGTTGTTAGACGATAACAACAAACAAACATGATAGCTACAGGCTAGTCTGTCATATCGTTGTTAGACGATAACAACAAACAAACATGATAGCTACAGGCCAGTCTGTCATATCGTTGTTAGACGATAACAACAAACAAACATGATAGCTACAGGCCAGTCTGTCATATCGTTGTTAGACGATAACAACAAACAAACATGATAGCTACAGGCCAGTCTGTCACATCGTTGTTAGACGATAACAACAAACAAACATGATAGCTACAGGCCAGTCTGTCATATCGTTGTTAGACGATAACAACAGACAAACTTGATAGCTACGGACCAGTCTGTCATATCGTTGTTAGAGGATAAAAACAAACAAACATGATAGCTACAGGCCAGTCTGTCATATCGTTGTTACAACAAACAAACATGATAGCTACAGGCCAGTCTGTCACATCGTTGTTAGACGATAACAACAAACAAACATGATAGCTACAGGCCAGTCTGTCATATCGTTGTTAGACGATAACAACAAACAAACATGATAGCTACAGGCCAGTCTGTCATATCGTTGTTAGACGATAACAACAAACAAACATGATAGCTACAGGCCAGTCTGTCATATCGTTGTTAGACGATAACAACAAACAAACATGATAGCTACAGGCCAGTCTGTCATATCGTTGTTACAACAAACAAACATGATAGCTACAGGCCAGTCTGTCATATCGTTGTTACAACAAACAAACATGATAGCTACAGGCCAGTCTGTCACATCGTTGTTAGACGATAACAACAAACAAACATGATAGCTACAGGCCAGTCTGTCATATCGTTGTTAGACGATAACAACAAACAAACATGATAGCTACAGGCTAGTCTGTCATATCGTTGTTAGACGATAACAACAAACAAACATGATAGCTACAGGCCAGTCTGTCATATCGTTGTTAGACGATAACAACAAACAAACATGATAGCTACAGGCCAGTCTGTCATATCGTTGTTAGACGATAACAACAAACAAACATGATAGCTACAGGCCAGTCTGTCATATCGTTGTTACAACAAACAAACATGATAGCTACAGGCCAGTCTGTCATATCGTTGTTACAACAAACAAACATGATAGCTACAGGCCAGTCTGTCACATCGTTGTTAGACGATAACAACAAACAAACATGATAGCTACAGGCCAGTCTGTCATATCGTTGTTAGACGATAACAACAGACAAACATGATAGCTACGGACCAGTCTGTCATATCGTTGTTAGAGGATAACAACAAACAAACATGATAGCTACAGGCCAGTCTTTCATATCGTTGTTAGACGATAACAACAAACAAACATGATAGCTACAGCCAGTCTGTCATGTCGTTGTTAGACGATAACAACAAACAAACATGATAGCTACAGGCCAGTCTGTCATATCGTTGTTAGACGATAACAACAGACAAACATGATAGCTACAGGCCAGTCTGTCATGTCGTTGTTAGACGATAACAACAAACAAACATGATAGCTACAGGCCAGTCTGTCATATCGTTGTTACAACAAACAAACATGATAGCTACAGGCCAGTCTGTCATATCGTTGTTACAACAAACAAACATGATAGCTACAGGCCAGTCTGTCATATCGTTGTTACAACAAACAAACATGATAGCTACAGGCCAGTCTGTCACATCGTTGTTAGACGATAACAACAAACAAACATGATAGCTACAGGCCAGTCTGTCATGTCGTTGTTAGACGATAACAACAAACAAACATGATAGCTACGGACCAGTCTGTCATATCGTTGTTAGAGGATAACAACAAACAAACATGATAGCTACAGGCCAGTCTGTCATATCGTTGTTAGACGATAACAACAAACAAACATGATAGCTACAGGCCAGTTTGTCAAATCGTTGTTAGAGGATAACAACAGATAAACATGGAGTTCCTGCTCCTGGATGCTTTGTGATCGCGTGCTTTTCATACTTTCATTTGTTTGTTTATGTTGAGATCCTTGTTTACAGAACTTTTTGCGGTCACTGAAGTGTGCTTGGATGTGTCACTGTCAGGTACAGACCTGTGAGAAAACTGACCAATGATGACTGTTTGCTGACGACACCGCAAGGAGGCGAGTGGAAGTCCGTTTGATGTGATTCTCATGGAGCGACCTCTGGTGGCACAGTTACACAGCCTGAAGTGTTTGCAGGGTGAATGCCAGCACAACTTCTTCCCAAAGGTTATCAACACTGTTATCATGCATGGATCTTTGGTAAACAATCGCTATGAGCACTGCTCACGTCTGCTTTTGTCTTGACAGTTTGCGGTGAATGATGTTGACTGGTGTGTCTCAAGCCCAGCACATTGATTGGGGTAAACACACACACACACACACACACACACACACACACACACACACACACACACACACACATCAAACACATCAACACTTGTCTGCGGGCAGTTGGAATGGTTCAACTCCGTCTCACATGCTGCCTTCTCCTCTTAAATTTGTCTTGGGAGTGGGGGGAATACAAAAGGCATCCTCAGCATGAAGCCTGAGTGTCTGTGGTGACCAATAGTGTGTGTGTGTGAGGGGTGGGGTGGGGGGGAACAAATAAAGTGCCCTCATGGTGTCATCATGAGACAGTCGTCCCTAGCGGCTTATGGTCAGCACAGTGCGGCTACAGACGACAGCACCTTGTGCTATTCCAACTGACCACCTTCCTAATGACGATGAACACTAACGATGAGGTCTATGAAGGCTGATTATAAGGCCTATGATGATGTTTAGTGACTGGTGTAGCTCACTCACTCCACGCCCTGTCCTCAGGTAGACAGCTTATGGTGCCGTGACTCTGAAGTCACGTGATGTTGTGACACTAGTTTCGAAACCAAAAGAAAGAAAACAAAGTCAGCACTGACTCTTGTCTAAGCCCCTTTGCCACTAACTTCAAACAGAAGCGTTCCTTTCTCTCTAGAAATAGGGGAGTAGTTAAGGATGTAAGGGGAAGCAGAAACCCTTGAGGTTCGATACCCGTGTGTCTCAGCGTGAACATAAAGTTGGTAGATGTAAGTAGGTAAAGAGAGACAGCAGAAGTAACCAGCTGATGAAAGATCTACTTACAGAGAGAGAGAGAGAGAGGTGTACTTAAAGAAACACGCAGACTGACAGGGTCACGAGATGCAAGCCTGGCCTGGTCACGTGTCCTTGCGGTGGACGCACGACTGGATGGCTCGGTCTGTGGTTACAATCTGATTGCCGGATTGACAGCGGCCTGCACCCCAAGTGAACATGCAAGTGCTAACAACTGCGGACTTCACTGTCTGGTGTTTGTCACATGAAGCCATTGCCACGTCTCCTCACAACATTTTGGTTTGATTTGATCTTCTTTCACAAAAGAGTTACACAAACCACGTGGGCTGTAGCCTAAACCTTAGGACACGAACCTTCGTGTCATGGTCTGAATTTGTGTTAAGTAACAAACATTTTTTTTACGAAGCTACATGACAGTGTGTACTGAAGTCTGTTCTTCAGGACCAAAGGGTGACCCGGTGGCGCAACGGTTAGTGCCTGTCATCGATACAGTGAGGGTTGGTTGTCCCGGGTTCAGCTCTCGTCTCGGGCACGCTGTTTTTTTTTCTCCGAGTGCGGCGTCTGTTTACAGGGCTGGCTGCCTTGCTGTGATATGGTCTTAGCTGCTGCCTCGGCGTAAAACAACAAACCCCCCCTGCCTCCACCCTTCTCGTGACCACGTGACATGGTCTGTACTGAGGTCTATTCTTCAGCCCTGGCTTTAAATTAACTTTTGTCTCTTGTTTCCTTGGCGATGTTTTCTGAAGACTTTTTTCCTCACCTCGTCCACCTCTACCTTCTCCGCCTTTTTTCTTAATCACGTGTTTGTGGCATTTTCGTTCCTGATAGACACCTTCGTAAATATTTTCTCTGTAATTCTTTGTGATTTAAGCTTTGCGGCTCTCCTCCGCTTAGGGAATAATTTTATTTGTCTTCTCCTCTTTCCGAATACATTGTTAGTTTTGTGTTCCTACTGGCAATCTAAGCAGATTGGATTTTTTCTGTTACACCCTTGTTTGGACGATCGTTATTTTTCTCAGTTTTAAGTAAAGTGTAGGCGGTTTAAAGATCAAAAATGTCTTTTACTTTTTTCACTCTTTTGCTTCTGTCGGTAAACATTTTCATCTAAGCTGTAGTAAAGAGGAGATGTGTCTAATAGACGTATCATGAGGAAGATCTGTGTCACATTATCACATACCTGTATAATAAGAAAGGTGTCACATTCTCGCATGATCGGAAAGATTTGTGTCACATGTATATTTTGGTAATCGATTGCTTGACAGTGTGCTGTGTGACAGGGTGTTATCTCAACATCCTCTGTCTGACAATCTGTGTTTGATAATCCGCTAACAGACCTTCGTCTGACAGACTTATACATAACAATCAGTGGTGTGACAGTCTCCTGTCTGACAGTTGGCTCAATATTGGCTCAACATCAGCTGTTGACCGTGAAGCCAAACAAGTAGATGGCTGTTGCTGGAACATCCTAGAAGCCAGGGCTATAATTAGACTTGCATGATGACTTGTAAAAATAGCCGCCCTGTTGTTTGCCGGACTTGTTTTTGTTCGGGTCAGAGACAGTGGAAGGGCATCTAGTAGCTGCTGGTGGCAAGAAGTGCCAGTGGTAGTGCAGGAACAATCGCAGATTTCTCTACAGGGGTGGCAACAATACATCTACTTCAAGGCCTTATTACATCATTAGGTACCGGCGCCATTTTCAGGTCTAAAAATAACCTTTTGTAAGATGAGGATGAGAACAAACCTGGCGCCTGTCACACGGACAACAAAATGTTCTTCAAAACAGTTTAAGTACTTTACAGGAACCGTGTTTCACAGGGTTGTCCTGTCTGCTGTTCATCTGTTGTATACATTTGTTTAATTACTGTTTTAACGTGTTTTATAGAACAAAGAAATTCGTTCAGTATGAACTTAAGCAGATACTTGTTTTGTGAAAATAAGCTGTAGACACAAGAATATTGTGTCTGGAGTAAACATTTTCTAGAGTGTCAGGAGTTATGTTATCATCGATGCATAATTGTTGCACATCAATGTCGTCTGCGAGTCGAGGATCAGCCACATCTGACCTTTCCTGTCATTCCCCCCCCCCTACCAAAAAAAAAAAAAAGCTCTCGTCTGTATTCAGTTGTGGAGGCTGGTAAGTGCTGCTGTCTACTCGTAGACCTCCCTAACCGTGTACATCACCAGCTTCTAGGACCCAGAGTGATGGCGGTCGTCTTGTCTAGAAGGTGAACAACAGACTATGCTACACCTGTACAGGTTACACTCGACAGTCACACCTCACACTGAGTGCAAGACTGCTACAGCAGCTGGTCCCCAACATACCTGTCTGAGCTACCTATACAACCTTCTACAGGTTACACTCTACACTCTACAGTCACACCTCGCACTGAGTGCAAGACTGCTACAGCAGCTGGCCCCCAACATACCTGTCTGAGCTACTTATACAACCTTCTAAAGGAAACATACAAAAATAACTCTGCACGAATCAAGTTGGTCTGGTGTGGTCATGTGACCCGCACGACACTGGGACACAACCCTGATAATTGTGTGTTTGCTGAACAAAGCATGCAGATGAATGCACTCATACACAGCAACCTTTATAATACTAATAATGTGTACTTGTATAGCGCAGCATCACGACCAAGAGAGATCGCACTCCTTGTGCTGACCAGTGATGAGAATTGAACATTGGATAACAGACAGTGGAGGGTGAGATATGTATAGACACACTGACCAACATAAAGATAACAGACAGTGGAGGGTGAGATATGTATAGACACAGTGACCAACATAAAGATAACAGACAGTGGAGGGTGAGATACATATAGACACACTGAACAACATAAAGATAACAGACAGTGGAGGGTGAGATACATATAGACACACTGAACAACATAAAGATAACAGACAGTGGAGGGTGAGATATGTATAGACACACTGAACAACATAAAGATAACAGACAGTGGAGGGTGAGATATGTATAGACACACTGAACAACATAAAGATAACAGACAGTGGAGGGTGAGATACATATAGACACACTGAACAACATAAAGATAACAGACAGTGGAGGGTGAGATATGTATAGACACACTGACCAACATAAAGATAACAGACAGTGGAGGGTGAGATATGTATAGACACACTGAACAACATAAAGATAACAGACAGTGGAGGGTGAGACACACTGACCAACATAAAGATATGGAGACACACTGAACAACATAAAGATAACAGACAGTGAGATACGTATAGACACACTGAACAACATAAAGATAACAGACAGTGAGATACGTATAGACACACTGAACAACATAAAGATAACAGACAGTGAGATACGTATAGACACACTGAACAACATAAAGATAACAGACAGTGAGATACGTATAGACACACTGAACAACATAAAGATAACAGACAGTGAGATACGTATAGACACACTGAACAACATAAAGATAACAGACAGTGAGATACGTATAGACACACTGAACAACATAAAGATAACAGACAGTGAGATACATATAGACACACTGAACAACATAAAGATAACAGACAGTGAGATACGTATAGACACACTGAACAACATAAAGATAACAGACAGTGAGATACGTACAGACACACTGAACAACATGAAGATAACAGACAGTGAGATACGTATAGACACACTGAACAACATAAAGATAACAGACAGTGGAGGGTGAGATACATATAGACACACTGAACAACATAAAGATAACAGACAGTGAGATACGTATAGACACACTGAACAACATAAAGATAACAGACAGTGAGATACGTATAGACACACTGAACAACATAAAGATAACAGACAGTGGAGGGTGAGATACATATAGACACACTGAACAACATAAAGATAACAGACAGTGAGATACGTATAGACACACTGAACAACATAAAGATAACAGACAGTGAGATACGTACAGACACACTGAACAACATGAAGATAACAGACAGTGAGATACGTATAGACACACTGAACAACATAAAGATAACAGACAGTGGAGGGTGAGATACATATAGACACACTGAACAACACACAGACAAGGTACAAGAGTAGAACATAAAGGTATGAAGGGATGTAGGTACTGTACACGGTGTGAGATAGTCATTACATGATGGTTAGCATGACAGACAGTAGTGACAGGGAGTTCAGAATAGTATTTCAGGGAGAGTACTTTGTGAACAGATATGTTTTCAGAGAAAATTTGAATGTAGCCTTGTAGTCCGAGTGGTGAATGTGAAGTGTAAAAGAGTTCCACTGGTTAGCAGCACAGAGGGAGGATGTCTGTTGTCTGTATGTGACTGTCCGTGTGGGAGGGAGGATAGAATGCAAGAGTCTGATGTGGTTTCGAGCATGAGTCTGAACAGAAAAGATCTCAGTAGAGACGGAATCAAAGAATCCATAGACTAGAGTTGAGAGCTTGTAGTCTATTCTAGCTTTAGCTGGGAGCCAATGAAGAGAGTGAAGAAGTGGTGCGACGTGTTCAGACTCCGGAAAACAGACCTTTATGTTTGCTCATACACACCAGCCTTCATATTACACGCAGGCATGGGACCAGACTTTGGCAAGCCTTCAAGACAAGGGGGTGGTGGCAAAGGAGGGCGATCGCTGAGCCGAACCCGCGGACTCGCTGTGAGGACAGAGTGACGTCATGCTGACCCGTCCGTCAGAGGGCAAAGCGGTCCTGGAGCACGCGCCCGACTCGCAGACACAGATGTATCGTCTGACATCACACGCTTGACACTCGCCCAAGACTCTCCACACTTCTCCAGACAAAAACCGGAAAAAAAACTAAGAGAAAACCATCCCCACCCGCCCACCATTCACCTCTCGATCGTGCAGCCCCGTGCAGGCGGCTAATAGAAGTGTCAGGGCGCGTGGCCACTGCTGACAAACGACCGGCCGGGACAGCGTCAGACAGCCCAGCACCGGACGCCAGCAAGAGGCGAAAGACTCGAACCTTGCAGCACACCGCAGCCCTCGCTGACTGCGGGTGGAGATGGAGCGACAGCGACCACACGCCATCTCCATCAGTCAGCCATCACGGCTAATTGCGGTGCAGACAGAGCATCATGGGAAGGGGGCCTGGACACCAGTGTGTGTAGGGGCTAGGGGGTGAGTAAGAGGGGGGGTCAAGTGACATCGTCATTTATCATCTGTATATAGTCTGGTCAAACGCACTTCAACCAGTTTTTCTTTTTTTCTTTGTCTTTAGATCATGATCAGAACTGGGTCTGGTGACCATTTGATCCACTGACTGACCGGAGTAACACGTGCAGGCGTCAGCTGTTGATTACAAGTGTAAACAGCTTACAGACGGTACCACACAGACCCCAACATTGGACTCACACAGACCCCAGAATTGAACTCATACAGACCACAGCATTGCACTCACTGAAACCATAGCATTGGACTGAGACATCAGTGTTATACTTACACACAGCCCAGCATTACACTCACACAGACCCCAGTATTGTACTAATACAGACCCCAGTATTGTACTTATACGGACCCCAGTATTGTACTCACACAGACCCCAGTAGTGTACTCACACAGACCCCAGTATTGTACTCAAATGGACCCCAGTATTGTACTTATACGGACCCCAGTATTGTACTCACACAGACCCCAGTATTGTACTCAAATGGACCCCAGTATTGTACTTATACGGACCCCAGTATTGTACTCACACAGACCCCAGTATTGTACTCAAATGGACCCCAGTATTGTACTTATACGGACCCCAGTATTGTACTCACACAGACCCCAGTATTGTACTCAAATGGACCCCAGTATTGTACTTATACGGACCCCAGTATTGTACTCACACAGACCCCAGTATTGTACTCAAACGGACCCCAGTATTGTACTCAAACGGACCCCAGTATTGTACTCACACAGACCCCAGCATTGGACCCACACAGAACTCGGCGTTGGACTCACGTACGCTTCATTCCCGCAACTCGCAGCATCAACTATTACAGCGACTTATCTCCCAGAATACACCAGCGATGTGATTACTTATGACTGTCACTGCCACATGTGACCCAACACACGAGAGAACCAGTTAGGTAACCACTGGCATCCACTGGTTTCTACTGTCCTGTGCCAAAGAGTCTGGGAGCGCAAGGAATGCCCCAGAGAATGGACGCAGTCATACCCCTTCCAAAGAAAGGAAACAGCAAACAGTGCCAGAACTACAGAACCATTAGCCTTATCAGTCACCCAGTCATGCTGAAGGTCACACAGAACCGCATGAGAACCACCGCAGAAGAGCTGCTAGCAGAAGAACAGGCTGCCTTCAGACCTCGTAGAAGCACAATGAGCAGATCTTCAACTGTCATCTTCTTATAGAAAAACATCTTCAGTATCAGCGGGACCTTTACCACAACTTCATTGACTTTAAGAAGGCATTTGACAGACTCTGGCACGAGGGGCTATGGCATGTGATGCGGAAATTCAACATTGAAGAAGGGCTTGTTCAAGTTGTTGAAGCGCTGTATAACAGCTCAACGAGTACAGTTCTGCTCAACAACCAAATAGGAGCTTACTTTCACACCACAGTAGGGGTACGTCAAGGGTGTCCCCTATCACCTGTGCTGTTCAATATATTCTTGGAGAACACCATACTCGAAGCTCTTCATGACCATCATACCTCCATTTCAATCGGTGGAAGACCAATCTGCAACCTACGCTTTGCAGATGACAGAGATCTGTTAGCAGGTACTAACAGACTGACAGACAGCTCAAATGCTTATGGAATGGAGACCAGCACTGAAAAGAGCAAAGTTTTGATCAATGGCAACGGCAAGGCAGAGATCTTTATGAACGGGGTACATCTCGAGGAGGTCAGCAGCTTCAAGTACTTGGGAGCCACCCTCTCCAAGGACGGCAGTTCCAGGCCAGATATCCACATCAGGATCGCAACAGCAACAGCAGCAATGGCTAGGCTAGATACGATCTGGCATAGCCACAAGATCAGGTTCACTACCAAGTACAGGCTGTACAAATCACTTTTAGTGCCGATCCTGCTCTACGGATGCGACACGTGGACTCTGCTCGCCGACACGGAAATGAGAATCCAGGCATTGGAGAACAAGTGTCTGAGGAGGCTGCTCCGGATCTCATACAAAGAACACAAAACCAACGACTTTGTAAGAAACAAGATGGCCACACTGGTAGGACACCAGCAACCTCTACTATCAACAGTCAAGCGACGTAAGCTGGTCTTCTTTGGCCACGTGACCCGGCACGACACCTTGTGGAAGACTGTCCTTCAAGGCACCTTGGAGGGTGGCCGATACCGCGGTGGTCAGAGAAAGAACTGACTTACGAACGTCAAAGACTGGACTGGTCGTCCTGTACAGGACCTGCTGACTATCGCCCACAATAGACAAGAGTGGCGGCCCCTGTCAGCTGCCACGTCTATCCATGTGATCCCCCCACCCACAGGTGCCAGTACTCAGTGACCCCACTCCCCATCCACAGTATATTGGAAACAAGTCAATCATCTATAAAAATATATATTAATTATAAAAAAGAAATAGCTAAATATCGAATTAAAAATAAAATATGTCAGGAGCTCTAAATGGTTCATGACATTATTAACCATAATATTAATAAGAGGCTAATTATAGCAATACCAGTCAAGGTATGATACGTCTACAGTTAAGAACTACAACCCACAAACTCATGAATGGACCTGCCAGCATTACGGTAGAGTAACAACAACATAAACGTGAAACTATTTTGCATAATAATTAGTCTTGACAAATACAGTTTCCAAAACAAAATGGAAGTCTAGGAATAACGCCATATAAAGGAACTAGCAGTCTGTGTAGCACAGCATCACCCAGGACATGGCAGGCCGCCCGGAACCTCACAGCTGGCAACAACAACTGGAGGACGGCAACAACAACAACAACAACAGATACTAACACCTGCAGCGTTACACAACAGCGACCCTCCCCCCACACATATCTAACCCCTTCCCCCTCTCGTCACTATTCCCCTCCCTCGTATACCCCAGACAGACATTCCCCTTCCCACAGTGCCAAATGCCCTTGACCTTGACACACTTTCCCCTTTCAAACTCAAGGACAGCAGTTTGATTGGACGCTACTTGCTGCCCCTCTCGGCTATAAATAACAACCGAGCTGGACCTCCTTCAGTAGATGAGAACTAGCCAGTCATCGATTAATTACTAGTTCTCTTGTCACCCCGAAATCATTTCGTAACCAAATCCATTTTAATGACCACGACACCGATAATGATGATGACGACGACGATGATGATGATGATGACGACGCACAGATGTCTGCTGTCTGCATTTGCCGCTGGTAGCTTACAAAATAACATGAAGAACGTGAAAGGGTTGATGGTCTGAGGCTAGAAGGGAGGGCAGGGGAGAGAAATCAGTGACCACCTAGAGAAACAGCCACTGTAGGCGAGGTTGGTGGGTGATCTGCCCCTAGAAAGAGATGCTGGGCGCCGGGCGGCGCTTTAATGGCCCTGATGGCCCCGGCTGAAGCTTGAGCGGTGTTCCGGCTTATGACGCATTCATTTTTAATGACACAAACACCAAACATTGCAGCTGCTTGTTACCTTCGTCTTCTGAGCCGCGCGTGTTTGTTGTCGGTGTGTGTGGTGATTGTGTGACCACAAGTGACAGACCAAGAGCACCACACACTTCGTGGCCTCACAACCTGGCTACAGCGGCAACAATGGCAGACGTGTTCCTTTGTTAAAAAAGCATCATCGCATCCCCCACCCCCACCCCCACACACACACACCTTCAATCAAGATGAGACCATCGCCTGTCGTGGAAGCCCTCGTATTTTCTCTCGACATAAAACATGGTGTAACTTTTTATGACGTAGAGCAATGCGGGTGTTTGAAAATACTTCTCCAAAAACCGACGTGAATTTAGTGAGCACAGAGCCCCCCCAGCGAGTAATTACAGAACAAGATCAAACGTGTGATGTTTGCTGTGGGCATGTGCGCATGTCTTGTGGTTATCATTAAGTTTAGCACACGTGCCTGGCGGTGATGTGGTCACGTGGTCACGGCAAAGTGTAGCAGACTTGGCCGTGATGATACACCATCGTGTGCATGTCCAGGCTTGGTGTCCACTAAGATGCCCACAAATACCCTGTCACAATAAGAGGGTCAGAGGGCAAGAGGTTAGGGAGGACACAGTTCTCACGAGTGTCGACAAGAGAAGTGAGTGGAGGAGTGAGCAGCACTTCAGGCAGGCAAGGAAGATCCTGACTGGTCTCCGCCCACAAGCCTGCAGAAGATGGCACGGGGTTAGTAGGTATGCTGAAGGTTGTTATGATGGTATGTTGTATGTTGGTATGATGGTATATTGTTTGGTGGTGTAGAATATGTCGGTGTGCTATATTTCAGGGGTGGCCAAAGTTTCTTTTTGTTGACCGGTCGTAAAATTCTGAAGTATGCGGCGCGCCGGTGACATAACAAAACCCCAGACCACGTGACTCTACAACAAACCTCGTGAAACTGGAGTGAACGATGTGAATATCATGGTGTTTACTTACCGAATGTCAAGTGAACAGTGAACCTGTTTGAATTCGCTCGTGAGCCTTTGAAACCCTAGCCACATGTCCGATGTGACAATTCCCACAACTGCCGCCACTACTCCTCCGTCATCCGTGAACGCACATACGGCGATGCAAACATCCCCACCATCCCCTTGGCACATTCTTTTCAGTTCGGAAACATGTCCTCGCTTAGCGATTTGAAGACCTGAACAATGTCTCTGGGATGAAAAGAATCCCTCAACGCCGTGTTGCGCTGTAAATCGATCAGAATGCAAATCGATCAGCTCACGTTTGTGTTGTAGGAAACATCTTTGTGATTGGCTTCAACGTCCTGGAACAACGAGATAAACTGCCGCTGGTTGAGTCCTCGTGTTCTCATAAAGTTCACGATCTTCACCTTTTTTACTTTTTATTTCCTCCTCTCGACTGTCGATGTCGATTGGAGCAGAAAGTACTAAACCACAACAGGACAGCAGTCGTCGTCTCTCACAACAATTAAAACGGTTGCTGCTGCGCCGCTTGTGTGCTAAAGCAAAGAGCTACTATTTTTTTATTTTGAGAAAAAAGTGAAGTATGAGTCAATATCATAACATGAAAAAATAAGACAGTGTGTTGACAGCGCCATCATCTGAAACAGCGAGTACAGTACGTGTCTTTGTGAATTGTTGTCAAAGACGACTGCGGTACCTTGATCTGAGGGCCACGAGATTAAAGACAATGTGAACAACACACCTAGTGTTAGACTTGTCAATACACAGCGGTACAGCACACCTAGTGTTAGACTTGTCAATACACAGCGGTACAACACACCTAGTGTTAGACTTGTCAATACACAGCGGTACAGCACACCTAGTGTTAGACTTGTCAATACACAGCGGTACAACACACCTAGTGTTAGACTTGTCAATACACAGCGGTACAGCACACCTAGTGTTAGACTTGTCAATACACAGCGGTACAACACACCTAGTGTTAGACTTGTCAATACACAGCGGTACAGCACACCTAGTGTTAGACTTGTCAATACACAGCGGTACAACACACCTAGTGTTAGACTTGTCAATACACAGCGGTACAACACACCTAGTGTTAGACTTGTCAATAGACAGCGGTACAACACACCTAGTGTTAGACTTGTCAATACACAGCGGTACAACACACCTAGTGTTAGACTTGTCAATACACAGCGGTACAACACACCTAGTGTTAGACTTGTCAATACACAGCGGTACAACACACCTAGTGTTAGACTTGTCAATACACAGCGGTACAACACACCTAGTGTTAGACTTGTCAATAGACAGCGGTACAACACACCTAGTGTTAGACTTGTCAATAGACAGCGGTACAACACACCTAGTGTTAGACTTGTCAATACACAGCGGTACAACACACCTAGTGTTAGACTTGTCAATAGACAGCGGTACAACACACCTAGTGTTAGACTTGTCAATAGACAGCGGTACAACACACCTAGTGTTAGACTTGTCAATACACAGCGGTACAACACACCTAGTGTTAGACTTGTCAATACACAGCGGTACAACACACCTAGTGTTAGACTTGTCAATAGACAGCGGTACAACACACCTTGTGTAAGACTTGTCAATACACAGCGGTACAACACACCTAGTGTTAGACTTGTCAATACACAGCGGTACAACACACCTAGTGTTAGACTTGTCAATAGACAGCGGTACAACACACCTAGTGTTAGACTTGTCAATACACAGCGGTACAACACACCTAGTGTTAGACTTGTCAATACACAGCGGTACAACACACCTAGTGTTAGACTTGTCAATACACAGCGGTACAACACACCTAGTGTTACACTTGTCAATACACAGCGGTACAACACACCTAGTGTTAGACTTGTCAATAGACAGTGATACAACACACCTAGTGTTAGACTTGTCAATACACAGCGGTACAACACACCTAGTGTTAGACTTGTCAATACACAGCGGTACAACACACCTAGTGTTAGACAAGGCGGTCCGGTGGCACAACGGTTAGCGCCTGTCACCAATACAGTGAAGGTTGGCTGTCCTTGGTTCGTTTCTCGACTCGGGCACACTGTTCTTTCTCTACATGTGATATCTGTTTACAGGGCTAACTGGATTGCCGTGATATAGTCTTAGTTGCTGGCTCGGCGTAAAACACCAATAAAAAATAGTGTTAGACTTGTCACGAGAAAATATTGAAGATACGCGGACAAGCGTTTGTGGTTTCTGCTGTTACCGGTTGGTACAACAACGTGTAAAAGCTGATAACACACAGTGTCAAAACTAGTACTGCACGATATAAAAGCTGATAACACACAGTGTCAAAACTAGTACTGCACGATATGAAAGCTGATAACACACAGTGTCAAAACTAGTACTGCACGATATGAAAGCTGATAACACAGTGTCAAAACTAGTACTGCACGATATGAAAGCTGATAACACACAGTGTAACAACTGATACTACACAGTGTGGTGGCTGGTATTACACAGTATGAATACTGACCAATCACGTGGTAAAGGGTGGTACAACGCGGGCAGAAGACTGGTACTTCACTGGGTACATTGCTGCACTACATGGGAAAATGGTTCAGTCATTACAGGGTACACAGGGTACACAGGGTAGCTACACGGTGCAGTTGGTGACACTACACAGGGTACACGTGGCACTAGATAAGGCGCCTATGTGCTTCCCAAGACAGACGATGTTGTTGAAAGTCAACAGCTTGATAACATTTTGTTTTGACAAAGTCAAGAGTTTATGTTTCTCTCTCTCTCTCCTTCTCTCTCTCTTTACTTCTCTCTCAAATGTTATGACCACTCCCACCAAAAAATAAATTCTGGTTACTAGGCCTGGGGACGGACATGAAAACATCAGAAAGTGACCTTTAAACGATGAGGGTATCTGACCATGACCTCAGCTGACCCTACAGGCCACAGGTCATGACGTCATCCCATCATGCCCCGCGCCACACGCCCTCCGATGCCAGATGAGGGCCGGAAAGCGTTCTCAGTGCCATTTGGTGGCAAGTGATCGAATTTGTCAGATTTTATAGTCTTTCGTGCTCTGCGCGGACAGGCGCGTCACTTCCGGTAGAAAGCGCGTGGGGGATGAGAGTAGATGAGACTGGCCGGGCAGGGAGGGCAGGGCAGGGCAGGGCAGGGCAGGGAGGAGCGGAAAACATTTCAGGCACACAGCGTAATAACCACAACAACCTTCTTGGGCGAAATGTTTGGTGAATAAATCATCTTTTGCCACACAACCGCCTTCAAGTAATAACCAGGCATGGCCGCACATTACACGTGACGTCATTGTGCATGTAGATGAGGATTGCCGGCTTGTCTGACTTTGTTGTTGTGACGTGCCTGGTATATGAGGATTGTCTGACGTTGTTGTTGTGACGTGACTGTTATATGAGGATTGTCTGACGTTGTTGATGTGACGTGCCTGTTATATGAGGATTGTCTGACGTTGTTGTTGTGACGTGACTGGTAGATGAGGATAGTCTGACGTTGTTGTGACGTGCCTGTTATATGAGGATTGTCTGACGTTGTTGTTGTGACGTGACTGGTAGATGAGGATAGTCTGACGTTGTTGTGACGTGCCTGTTATATGAGGATTGTCTGACGTTGTTGTTGTGACGTGACTGGTAGATGAGGATAGTCTGACGTTGTTGTGACGTGCCTGTTATATGAGGATTGTCTAACGTAGTTGTTGTGACGTGACTGGTAGATGAGGATAGTCTGACGTTGTTGTGACGTGCCTGTTATATGAGGATTGTCTGACGTTGTTGTTGTGACCTGACTGGTAGATGAGGATTGTCGGCTTGTCTTACTCTGTTGTTGTGACGTGCCTGGTATATGAGGACTGTCTTACTTTGTTGTTGTGGCGTTTCTGTTATATGAGGATTGTCTGACGTTGTTGTGACGTGTCTTTTATATGAGGATTGTCTAACATTAATGTTGTGACGTGTCTTGTATATGAGGATTGCCTGACATTGTTGTTGTGACCTGTCTTGTATATAAGGATAGTCTGACGTTGTTGTGACGTGTCTTGTATATGAGGATAGTCTGACATTGTTGTTGTGACGTGTCTTGTATATGAGGATTGTCTAACATTGTTGTTGTGACGTGTCTTGTATATAAGGATAGTCTGACGTTGTTGTGACGTGTCTTGTATATGAGGATAGTCTGACAATGTTGTTGTGACTTGTCTTTTATATGAGGATTGTCTAACATTGTTGTTGTGACGTGTCTTGTATATGAGGATAGTCTGACAATGTTGTTGTGACTTGTCTTTTATATGAGGATTGTCTAACATTGTTGTTGTGACGTGTCTTGTATATGAGGATAGTCTGACGTTGTTGTGAAGTGTCTTGTATATGAGGATAGTCTGACATTGTTGTTGTGACGTGTCTTGTATATGAGGATAGTCTGACATTGTTGTTGTGACGTGTCTTGTATATGAGGATAGTCTGACATTGTTGTTGTGACATGTCTTGTATATGAGGATAGTCTGACATTGTTGTTGTGACGTGTCTTGTATATGAGGATAGTCTGACGTTGTTGTTGTGACGTATCTTGTATATGATGATTGTCTGACATTGTTGTTGTGATGTGTCTTGTATATGAGGATAGTCTGACATTGTTGTTGTGACGTGTCTTGTATATGAGGATAGTCTGACATTGTTGTTGTGACGCGTCTTGTATATGAGGATAGTCTGACATTGTTGTTGTGACGTGTCTTGTATATGAGGATAGTCTGACGTTGTTGTTGTGACGTATCTTGTATATGATGATTGTCTGACATTGTTGTTGTGATGTGTCTTGTATATGAGGATAGTCTGACATTGTTGTTGTGACGTATCTTGTATATGAGGATAGTCTGACATTGTTGTTGTGACGTATCTTGCACAATTCTTACTTTTACATTTAACTCCACCCTATATTTAATCATGTTTGTAAACTAATGTCATTACTTATCTGGTATCATTTGTAGTTGGACCGTAAACGATCCAATGAAAAACATGTTGAGTGATAAACAATGAAACCGTCACGTGATTCGTAATGTGTGTGTACCGATAAAACCGTATATCACCAGCTCAATCCTTTAACTTTGTAATTAAGTTTGTTTTAAGCTGGAGTGTCAGTGTCTGCCCACAAATTATGATGTGCCAACAGTTACAATCAGGCTTTGCTGCCATGAAAACACCTTGCACTCCATGAAACCCGAGGAGCAGACTTTGGAAACTTAAAAACATCTACCAGCAGTTAATGTCGGTCCTGCTTAATAATGTATGTGTCTTTGATATTTATCGACACACTTTGTTACAAGGTAAAAGTGTTATTACCTGTTGAGAAGTAGTCGAGATTTATTTCTCAGCAAGAAAAGACTTTTCAATGTTAACACAGTGCGGCTGACACAAATGAATTTTATTGTGAGTATTATTATGTGCACAGCTCTTGTGGGTTGTTTTCTTAACTTTCACTTTGTTCATACACCTGATAGTCCACACCTGTAAAATATGGACAGTTAGTGATAGCAGGCTATTGAAACCAGTAAAAGTGTAATGGTTATAGGCTCCTGAAACCTTCTTACAGCTGAACGAACAGCAAGACAGGTCATCATCTGACGATAAGTGAAGGAAGATAGCACACCTGGACACACACACACACACAAGGAGGAGGATGCTGATGAAAATACTGTAGAGGTTACAAGCATGGTGATGTTTGGTGTATGTAGAGAACTGGCTACAATAAGGATGACGATGTTGATGTGACTGACTTGTCGCCTCACACAACATGTAAGATTTGTTTACTGTACTGTTTGTTTAAATCACGTGATCCCATGGTGATGCCCATGTTCAGGCTCGATGGAATTGTTGCTGTAACTGCAACACGTTCCTTCAAACACTAACTATATATCTACAAATAGCTATCTATATATCTACCAATAACTATATATCTACCATAGCTATCTATTTATAGAACTAGATGTCTATCAAAAGCTATCTACATATCTACCCATAGCTCTATATCAATAGCTATCTACATATTTACCATTAACACTACATAAACAATTATTTACATATCTACCACTAACAACACTAAATATATATCTACCAATAGCTATATACATATCTACCCATAACTTTATATATATATGTATTACTAACTATATATATATATATCAATAGCTACTGTCATATAAACTCATAACTTTATATCAATAGCTATGTCTATATCTATTACTAACTATATATATATATATATCTCAATAGATATCGTCATATCAACCCTTAACTTTATATCAATAGCTATCTACATATGTATCACTAACTATATATCTATCAATAGCTATCGTCATATCTACTTATAACTATATATCAAAAGCTATCTATATATTTACCTTTAACTCTATATCAATAGCTATCTCTATATCTATCACTAACTATTTATGTACCTATAACTCTACATCAATAGCTATCTATATATGTACCTATAACTCTAAATCAATAGCTATCTACATTTCTACCCATAAGTCTAGACCAATAACTATCTATATATCTACCTATAACTCTATACCAATAGCAATCTACATATCTACCTACAACTCTAGTCCGATAGCTATCTACATTTCTACCCATAAGTCTAGACCAATAGCTATCTACATATCTACCTGCAACTCTATACCAATAGCTATCTACATTTCTACCCATATGTCTAGACCAATAGCTATCTACATATCTACCCATATGTCTAGACCAATAGCTATCTACATTTCTACCCATAAGTCTAGACCAATAGCTATCTACATATCTACCTGCAACTCTATACCAATAGCTATCTACATTTCTACCTGCAACTCTATACCAATAGCTATCTACATTTCTACCCATATTTCTAGACCAATAGCTATCTACATATCTACCCATATGTCTCGACCAATAGCTATCTACATATCTACCCATATGTCTAGACCAATAGCTATCTACATATCTACCCATATGTCTAGACCAATAGCTATCTACATTTCTACCCATAAGTCTAGACCAATAGCTATCTACATATCTACCTGCATCTCTATACCAATAGCTATCTACATTTCTACCCATATGTCTAGACCAATAGCTATCTACATATCTACCCATATGTCTAGACCAATAGCTATCTACATTTCTACCTATAAGTCTAGACCAATAGCTATCTACATATCTACCTGCAACTCTATACCAATAGCTATCTACATTTCTACCTGCAACTCTATACCAATAGCTATCTACATTTCTACCCACATGTCTAGACCAATAGCTATCTACATATCTACCCATATGTCTAGACCAATAGCTATCTACATATCTACCCATATGTCTAGACCAATAGCTATCTACATTTCTACCCATAAGTCTAGACCAATAGCTATCTACATATCTACCTGCAACTCTATACCAATAGCTATCTACATTTCTACCCATATGTCTCGACCAATAGCTATCTACATTTCTACCCATATGTCTCGACCAATAGCTATCTACATATCTACCCATATGTCTAGACCAATAGCTATCTACATTTCTACCCATAAGTCTAGACCAATAACTATCTATATATCTACCTATAACTCTATACCAATAGCAATCTACATATCTACCTACAACTCTAGTCCGATAGCTATCTACATTTCTACCCATAAGTCTAGACCAATAGCTATCTACATATCTACCTGCAACTCTATACCAATAGCTATCTACATTTCTACCCATATGTCTAGACCAATAGCTATCTACATTTCTACCCATATGTCTAGACCAATAGCTATCTACATATCTACCTATAAGTCTAGACCAATATAGCTATCTACATTTCTACCTATAAGTCTAGATAAATAGCTATCTACATATCTATCACTTTCCGATGATTTCGATCCCCGAGCGAGCCTCCTAGTCGACTGGATGACTTGTACTCGCTGACCTGTCAAGAAGACTGTTGAGCTGCCAGTGTTGTCTTAGCGGCCACAAGATGTCTGCTGGCCGGCCCTTTAAGGTTAGCACTGCCAGCCAATTCCCGCCATTGATGCGGCACTTTCATCTCTGTATCTCTGCGGCAATAGGTCACGTGGCAGCCTCCATTTTCAAGCCGGTCTCGTTACAAACACATCGCTTTGCATATTCAGCAAGAGAGGGGGAGGGAAGGGGGAGGGATCGCCATCACAAGGCAGGCGGGGGGGGAGAACAAGAAAAACAACTCGCTTTGGCCCGAGTTATGCCGGGCTGTTGTTTCAGGAGAATGGATCACCTCCCGATAAGAGCGGATATGCCGCAGAAAAGATTAAAAAATCATCAGTTTTTATGTTAGAAATTATGGACGTTTTGTACACGTGGTAGATGTGGTTGTCATGTCACACAAAGCACAGATAGACTCAGTGACGACGAAGTTGGTTTAATTTCTTCAGTTTGTTTGACAGTTTGGTGCAGGAAGGTGGCGACAAACAGGAATCAACTGAAGAGTTAGACATCGGACTTCAGTCCGTAAAGTATTAGAAGACATTACAAATTAGCTTGACTGCCGGAAATAAGTAAAGCTTCTAGAAACTGATAGAAGGTCTGCAGCTGATAATACACCGACCTGCGGAAAGTCAGCGGCCTCATCTGAAGCCACTTGAAGCATCTATTGATTTCTGAAACTAAAGGAATTGAGCAATATACTGCAAGATAAAAGACAAGTACTTTGCCATCGGGTTACACGGAAGTTGGCAGCGAGTTATGCGCCCCTCGAGCGGTAATCATCGCTAGGCGGCGGGAGCGGCGGGCTGATCACGTGGCGGATTGACGCGATTGTGCAATGTGCCACACTTCGCCTCAGTGCCTTCAAGCACGCAATCACGTTCCAGGAACCTTTTGCCTGCTTGACAAGAGCAGCTCATCGCACCCAGTCATGTTCACCGGGTCAAAATGTGGAGCTGAGCACAAGTTGTTGTCAGAGAAGAACACGGATAAGGTCATAACAACAAATAAACAACGAGCAGCAGCAAACACTTGTGTAGCCTAAAAATAGCTGTCACGTGACATACGACACCAAAATATCGCGATTTGAAAAAACAAAACCTCAAGCAGAGCGTGCTTCTACCAGCAAAGTCACTTACTGGTCACGTGGTATTGTCACAGCTGGCGGACAGCCTTGATTCTGTTGTGAAGATAATCAGTCTTTAGCAAAGGGCGAGCCATAGGCTCTTTGTAGCACATCGTCCGACTTATCAAAGTGTGGTATGACCACTCTACGAGGGCTGTACTTCTCAACAAACCTGGTGGGTGACAGCAGGTAGGGGACAACAGGTGGGTCAGCTCTTACCCCTGACGGAGGGGGTGTGCCCACGGACGTGTACAGGGTGGATTGCTGTCTGTGTGCCGAGACCAACGCTGAGCCTCTTGCGAAGTTCTCCGCTGTTAGTCTCAGCGAGCCTTAACAATGAATGTGAATAAACTGAAAGCTATATCGTCCAAAGCCTCGTTCTAGTAGTTAAACAGAAACGTGACTAAGCCGGAAGCTATTTGTAACCAGCCTCGTTCTATGACTTCACTGAAAATATCGTCTGCAAGCAGCCCAGTAATACAAGTCCGTGGTGTGCCAGAGTTGCCTTCTGTCCCCAGTGTTGTTTAACACCTTCTTCCGGTCCCGCCGATGCCAGTGAAGGGAGGAAGAAGAAATGTGGACTCACTGTTATGTCACACATCTTGTAGGACTGCAAATGGTGACTAGTAAATGCTGAGATTCTGAACACCTAGACAACGCCGGTCTCCTGTGTTGCCAGTCTGATTGCCAGTCTGATTGCCGGACAGTGGCAAGGCTGGGAGTAATGGATGGCTACACACGACCAGTCACTCACCGCCACGGACTACACAGTCACGTGACGCACTCTATCCTGACACCTCACCTACAAAGCCAGCTAACTGGTGGTCTATTCTTTTTACTCCGCGGTTAACCAATTACTTTTAAATAGTTTCTCTGTAAAGACTCTTAATTATGAGCACTGTGAGCTTTTGACCTATAGTCCCAATAAATTAGTCCACTGATGCGCAAACTAGTCTCACGGGTAAACCGGTAACCCGGGGGAAAGTTCGTGTTCTGCTGAAATTATCCAAATCTTGACACCAGGTCTTGACACTCGACACTCGGACTCTCGGTGCTGAGCAGCTTAACAGCAGCGATGACCAAAGATGCTTCACAACACGCGTGTTCATGAGGTTTACATGTGTAATGTTTTATTGTCTGTGTTTTTCTTCAATACATACATGTTTACGAACACAATAAATAAATACAGAACTCAGCAGTGTTAGAGTCATCATTCAACATTCATCAGCAAAGTGCGCCAACCACGACTGAGCTTTGAGTTCGTGCATGTGTGTGTGTCTGAGTGTGAGACAGAGAGAGGCAGAAAGAGAGAGAGTGTGTATGTGTGTGTGTGAGAGAGAGAGAGAGGCAGAAAGAGTGGTGTGTGTGTGTGTGTGTGTGCGTGTGCTGGAGAGTACGTTCGCATACAAGCAGTCTTTGTCAACAGTTGCTCAAATTCTGATGACAGTTGAGACCAGCAGACAGTCTTTTGATTCTCATTCATTGCCTTGACGATGGCGCGAGTTTTTATCTCTCCATTTTCCTCTTGCAATTCTTTCCCGCTCTTTACATCTTTATGTCCAACGGTCGATTGCGGCTGATTACCTCCCTTGGTATAATCGTTGCAAAAGCTGCTGATATGTTCCAGTGTCTTGACCGAGAATGTCAATACTTCTGCCACTTAATGCAGCATCTCTCTCCTTGTATAATGTCACTGTGCCACGTGGTGCCGACACTGCAACAGACAACTGTCTGCAGCTGTCATATAATGTTACTGTCAGGCTGTGTAGCCACCTCTTGGTTCTGTCTGTCTTTAGCTGTCAGTCAGTCAGTCAGTCCCTTGACCTATAACCTGTGGCTGGGGGGATCACATAGACAGACGTAGCAGCTGACAGGGGCCGCCACTCTTGTCTATTGTGGGCGATAGTCAGCAGGTCAGTCCAGTCTTTGATGTTCGTAAGTCAGTTCTTTCTCTGACCACCGCGGCCACCCTCCATGGTGTCTTGAAGGATAGTCTTCCACAAGGTGTCGTGCCGGGTCACATGACCAAAGACCAGCTTACGTCGTTTGACTGTTGATAGTAGAGGTTCCTGGTGTCCTACCAGTGTGGCCATCTTGTTTCTTACAAAGTCGCTGGTTTTATTTTTTCTATTTCAGATCCGGAGCATCCTCAGGTACTTGGATGTCTGGCATGACGCACGCATACACACACACATGGAGGCCGTCAGACTCTCGCACAGCCAACGAGAAGGAAAGTCAGGAAAAATAATTACTGGTTGAAACTCCGGATAAGCTTTTAACGGATGAGAATAAGCCTGGGGACTGATTTATGTCTCGGAAGATTTACATGGGTCCAGCAAAAATGACATTGTAGGAGGTGACAGTAAACGGGGTGGGGGGCGGCTACAGTTTATGTGTGTATCAGGGTGTAGCAGTGTATCTGGGTAGTCAATGTCAGTGTGTATGGTAGTAGACTGTGAATGTAGGTGTCTATGACAGTAGACAGTAAATATAGATAGTACTGAGGTGGACAGTAGAATGTAGGTATGTAATGGGATGGATAATAAATGAATGGTGGTAGTACTTTGGGCACTTCTGTCTGTCTTTTATCCAACAGTCAGCTGGATGTGTTTCTTGTTAAATCTTTTCCTTGACCAGGAAGAATTACAATAACTGCTAGGGACTAGACACATGCCACTAGAACAACGGGTGGCAACCTTCCATAAGGTGGTGTGTCACCCCTTTGTACACAAGGTAGACATAGAGTGAATGTGTTTGTGTAAAAAACATTCTTTTTTAAACATTCACTCTATGTCTACCTTGTGTAAAAAATGTGAATGTTACTTTGACCCCTTTGTAAATTCACGAGATTACTGATGCAGCTCTGGCAGACGAAGGTAGACACTCACTTGCTGAGGTAACATAACATTGACATGATGTACTGAAAATATTAATGTCTAATGACACTGTGCAGCCGGCCCCCTCTGATCTGTTCTTAAGACAGTTTAAAAAGTAAGAAGAAACCGTCAAGGGAGGACTAAATGTACTCACCCCTCTTGCCTGAGGTACCAATACCCGTGAGTGGTGGTCAGTGTCACGTGACGGGTATCACTGTCTTCACGTGTCGCTTCACGTCTCCTACGGACGTTTACAGGTGACCGACGAAGCTGTCCTGTCGCTGCTGGCAAAGATGACTACCAGGCTACTGTATCCTCCCACAGCAGCCTTACTGCCTGACAGACGATAGACGAGGGGAATGAACTCTGCTGCTTAACGGGATTAAGAAACTAAGGAGTAACAATACCGAGAGATCTTCTAGCAAGCTATGTGGTGACAATGTTAGCACATCTTCTCGACTGCTATGTGGTGACAATGTTAGCATATCTTCTAGCAAGCTATGTGGTGACAATGTTAGCATATCTTCTAGCAAGCTATGTGGTGACAATGTTAGCATATCTTCTAGCAAGCTATGTGGTGACAATGTTAGCACATCTTCTAGCAAGCTATGTGGTGACAATGTTAGCATATCTTCTAGCAAGCTATGTGGTGACAATGTTAGCATATCTTCTAGCAAGCTATGTGGTGACAATGTTATCATATCTTCTAGCAAGCTATGTGGTGACAATGTTAGCATATCTTCTAGCAAGCTATGTGGTGACAATGTTAGCATATCTTCTAGCAAGCTATGTGGTGACAATGTTATCATTTCTTCTAGCAAGCTATGTGGTGACAATGTTAGCATATCTTCTAGCAAGCTATGTGGTGACAATGTTAGCATATCTTCTAGCAAGCTATGTGGTGACAATGTTAGCACATTTTCTCGCAAGCTATGTGGTGACAATGTTAGCATATCTCTTAGCAAACTATGTGGTGACAATGTTAGCACATTTTCTAGCAAGCTATGTGGTGACAATGTTAGCATATCTTCTAGCAAGCTATGTGGTGACAATGTTAGCATATCTTCTAGCAAGCTATGTGGTGACAATGTTAGCATATCTTCTAGCAAGCTATGTGGTGACAATGTTAGCATATCTTCTAGCAAGCTATGTGGTGACAATGTTAGCATATCTTCTAGCAAACTATGTGGTGACAATGTTAGCATATCTTCTAGCAAACTATGTGGTGACAATGTTAGCACATCTTCTAGAAAGCTATGTGGTAACAATGTTAGCATATCGCTTAGAAAACTATGTGGTGACAATGTTAGCACATCTTTTTTTCAAGCTATGTAGTGACAATGTTAGCACATTTTCTAGCAAGCTATGTGGTGACAATGTTAGCACATCTTCTAGCAAGCTATGTGGTGACAATGTTAGCATATCTTCTAGCAATCTATGTGGTGACAATGTTAGCACATCTTCTAGCAAGCTATGTGGTGACAATGTTAGCACATCTTCTAGCAAGCTATGTGGTGACAATGTTAGCATATCTCTTAGCAAACTATGTGGTGACAATGTTAGCATATCTTCTAGAAAGCTATGTGGTGACAATGTTAGCACATTTTCTCGCAAGCTATGTGGTGACAATGTTAGCATATCTCTTAGCAAACTATGTGGTGACAATGTTAGCACATTTTCTAGCAAGCTATGTGGTGACTATGTTAGCATATCTCTTAGCAAGCTATGTGGTGACAATGTTAGCATATCTTCTAGCAAGCTATGTGGTGACAATGTTAGCACATCTTATAGCAAGCTATGTGGTGACAATGTTAGCACATCTTCTAGCAAGCTATATGGGGACAATGTTAGCACATCTTTTAGCAAGCTATGTGGTGACAATGTTAGCATATCTTCTAGCAAGCTATGTGGTGACAATGTTATCATATCTTCTAGCAAGCTATATGGTGACAATGTTATCATATCTCTTAGCAAACTATGTGGTGACAATGTTAGCACATCTTTTTTTCAAGCTATGTGGTGACAATGTTAGCACATTTTCTAGCAAGCTATGTGGTGACATTGTCGGCAGATCTTCTAGCATGCTATATAGCAAGAGAAAATTAACAGCACACAAATTTGATAAGAACATTAACACAAAAACGAGCTTAAATCATTCATTTGAAGTATCGTTAGTCCCAAAACAGTCAGTTTGAAATACCAGTAGTAAGAAAATATTTAGTCTGAAATACCATTAGTCAGACAATTATTGATCTTACATACCATTAGACAGACAATTACATCGGACATACTAGAAGTAAAGTGCAGAACACATGATGGCACAGGAAAAGAATTTCCAGAACTTTCTATGTCTTCTTTAGTTTACATAAAGGTTTTGGGTCATTCAGTTCTTTTGATTTTCAAGGGAAATGAGTTTTCCTGTGATTTAAGATAAAGACTTATTATGAAGCAAATGCCTAATTCATTTTTTGAGTTTTTAAATAATTTAAAGAATTGAAACATTATTTTCAGTAAATTGAAATTGACAAACACTTTCATCTCAGAAAATCTTTATGTACAAACTATGGCTAGTTTAAAGTCTACTTCCCGGAAAGTTTCATGACAAGACCGGTGTGACAGACATCTTCAGAAAGAGCCGCTTATAAGGGACTCTCAGACGAATGTATTTTCTTTATTTATTTATCTATTTGTTTATTTGTGTATTTATTTACATGCTGTAAAAGCTTGAAGAAGCAGGATGACAAGCTCGCTAAACCTAGATGGCGGCCTACACTTTAGACATCAATGTAAAAGTAAGTTCATTCTCAACACAACCAAGTGTTTTCTCCATAACTTGTCGACCTGCTCCTGTACTTTGATTCTGTGTTGTTGTGTCTTTGTACATTTGTTGTCATGTTTTGGTCTGTGTAAGGTTGCTGTTATGTTTTGTTCTCTATATGCATTCTATGTTGGTTTTGATTCTGGGTTGTGTCTCGGTATATGTTCTGTTATGTTGTGGACTTTTTTGCATACTATATTCCTTTTATTAGTCTATTATTTATTATATATATATATATTATATCTTTATCACTCTAAATTTATATATAAGTGCATATTTTATAAGCGCATTGAGCCTACTTTAAGAAAGAGAATACGCAACATGCAAATCTTTTCTTTATGATTATGATTATTATTCCTTTAATACAAATCTTTATGTAAAACCCAACATGATGGTATGCAGAGTAAGCTAAACTATTGACAACAACACCAAGGCCTGTGAAGAGACTCAGTTGTGGTCGCCATCAGTCTGATGAGGTATGTGAGGTATGTGAGGTATTATCACGTGACCAGCGCCAGACGGTAGTAGAGTTAGTCCGGGGCCCACACAACAAACAGGTAATAAAAAAAGAAACCACGGACAAAAAAACGATTTAGTTTTCCCCCTGTCAAAAATGGAAATAACCCACCCACCCCACCCTATCCCACCCATGTCTTGGCTGGACTGACAAGCACCAGAGCCTCGCCTGGGGACCACGATGATGCTGGCCGTCAGGTGGCGCGCTTGTCTCTACATGAAATAATCTGTTCCTCTGGCATTTAGTCCGCAGTCTGTGGAGAAGCACCCAGACCTGCAGCCCCCGGTTCTCCTCATCTGCGGGGAGGGTGCTTCTTGCCAGTCACGGAAATTGATTGGAAGACGAAAGAGGAAAGTGGTGTGTGTGTCGCTTGTCGCTGAATATCGGGCTTTCCACCGAGAAAATACCAGCAAGCATGCAATCTTGTTGAGCACTCCCCCATAAAACAGTCATTTTCTACATTTTCTACTTTTCCACAGAAGAGCTACAGCGAGGCTTTCAATCAGTGGCCATGAAATAGTCTTTCTAGTCTTGTCCACCAGGGAAATAACAGGGAGCTTATGAGCTTGTTGAAGTGACTCTCTGCAAATAATACACGTGTGGTGTTACCTGCACAAACTGTTGTGTCTGGGACATCACGAACTTCTGCTCATGGTACTGAATACTATTAGTGGTAGTGAAAGTGAACTAGTGGTACAGTGACTGTGATCGTGGCTGTAGTAATACATTAACAGTACAACAGTACAACAACTATGTTTCACTAACACACTGACTACATAAGTCGGGGCAGCAATCGCTGTAGTATACTCAGAGTATAGAAGTAATTGTGGTAGGATATTTAGAGATGAGTAGTAATTATGGTAGGATATTAAGAGATGAGTAGTAGTTGTGGTAGTACATTAAGAGATGAGAAGTAATTGTTGTAGTACATTAAGAGATGAGTAGTAATTATGGTAGGATATTTAGAGATAAGAAGTAATTATGGTAGTACATTAAGAGATGAGAAGTAATTGTGTTAAGATATTAAGAGATGAGAAGTAATTGTTGTAGGATATTAGGAGTATAGTACTAATAGTGACAGTAGATTCTAAGAGCACGGTATCAAATGACATTATGGTAGAAGCAATAGTGTGCTGGTCAAACAGCGGTAGTAAAAAGTAAAATAGCAGAGAATATTACAATGAAAAAGTCACACGAGTGACCACAACAGCGGATATCACCACAATATATCACAATGAAAAGGTCACGAGTGGCCATAACAGCAGATATCACACTGAAGAGTATCAGGAACACAAGCACCTGTAGGTCCTCACCAAGGACCCTCCACCAAATGTCTCTGCCTCGCAGCCCTTGTCTCCATCGGTGCAGCCTTGATCCCCCTTTCAGCTGTCAGTGTCACACGAGACATGTAGTGCCAGTGTTTCTGACACCAACTGCCACTGCCACTTTACAGTGTACTCGGTGTTTGCTCGGAGATGTAATGCGCGCCACATTATTAGACACTAGGGGGTTGCCCTGTAACATACCATGGACAGCTCTAGGGTCTTGTTACAGTAATTCATGTAGCCATAAGCACGAGACTAAAAGTCAAAATGAATTTAGTTTTCAAATGATGGCATCTGATTCTTCATTTGCCGACCATTTTTAACAGCGCATCTGCGTCCGCACCTTCCCCGCCATCCCAGTGGACAGGCCAGTGAGTGGCTTCACTTCCACAAACCCCGAGGTCTGCTTCTGACTCGGGCGTCAACACGGTCCCAGCTCTGTCTTCCACTGAGCCAAGCTTTCTCTGTTTTTTTTTCTTTGTTGCCAAGGAAACGCAGTTTTCTCTTTAGTGTTGCGACCACAGACGGGGGAATGGGGGTGGAGGTGGGGGAGATGCAAAAGCACGTGTAGTGTCAGTTGTTTTCCTTGCAAACACTTGTCGGCAGCGCTTTGGCATCTTCACCTAATGACATTTGTGATAATATATTGGTGACAGTGAACTTTATACAATTTGAGTCTTGAGTGCTGGATAGTTTCATGAGCTCTAACATTCTGACGATATTCTCAACTTGTAGGTACACAGGTTATGGAAAAACAAAGAAAACAAAGAGAAAAGTGTTTGAGGAGAAAATTAATGTTTTTGTCTTGTGCCTGTCTACAAAAAACCTTCCACTAACCAAGGCTGTAACTGTCACTAACTGTCGTGTTTTACAAATCATTCGATGGAATGGAAAGGGAAGAGGAGGGCGGATGGCGAGTGAGTTGTGTTGATGGCAGCGTGTAGGTGTGTGGCGGTGTGTGGGTGTGTGGCGGTGTGTGTGGGTGTGTGGCGGTGTGTGGCGGTGTGTGAGAGTGTGAGGATGTGTGCGAGTGTGTGAGAGTGTGAGAGTGTGAGTGTGTGTGGGTGTGTGACAGTGTGTGTGGGTGTGTGAGAGTGTGAGGATGTGTGTGAGTGTGTGAGAGTGTGAGAGTGTGAGTGTGTGTGGGTGTGTGACAGTGTGTGTGGGTGTGTGAGAGTGTGAGGATGTGTGTGGGTGTGTGGCGGTGTGTGGGTGTGTGGCGGTGTGTGTGGGTGTGTGAGAGTGTGAGGATGTGTGTGAGTGTGTGAGAGTGTGAGTGTGTGTGGGTGTGTGAGAGTGTGAGGATGTGTGTGAGTGTGTGAGAGTGTGAGTGTGTGTAGGTGTGTGAGAGTGTGAGGATGTGTGTGAGTGTGTGAGAGTGTGTGTGTGTGGATGTGTGAGAATGTGGGGATGTGTGTGAGTGTGAGGATGTGTGTGGCGGTGTGTGAGAGTGTGAGGGTGTGTGTGGGTGTGTGGATGTGTGAGAGTGTGAGAGTGTGTGTGGGTGTGTGGATGTGTGAGAGTGTGAAGGTGTGTGGGGCTGTGTAGGGGTGACCGCCTCATGGCAGCCATTTCTTTGATGTAACGGCATCAGTGAGAGTTCTACTGGTATAACATATAGAAAGTAGGGCTGAGAAAGACAGAGTACGTGTGGTTGTTTTGTGTTGTTGATACTTTATTGTTTTCCTTACTGTAAATTGTACAATATTATGTCCCGTCCCTTGCTTCCTGTAAAACACTTACTTTACATCAAGTTCTTTGTGTATTGTCAAGCACTAACTTCACAGGTTTCCTTCCTTATTTCCTGTGAACCACTTACTTAACATGTCACGTTCCTTACTTCCTGTCAAGTACTTACTTGACATTTCTAATTCTTTATTTCCTGCTAAGCACTTTACAAGTTCCTTACTTCCCGTAGAGCTCATTATTTAGATGCAAGATTCCTTTTTTTCGAAAACCATGAACTGGCGGCATAATGCTGCCTAATACTACAATAATACTGATGTGGACAAAGATGGCATCGGAAAACTCGATGTGAACAGAGAACTATGTGATTGACATGTTCAACCATTGCATTCATACAGACACACAGTTACAGCACTTTGCTGACAGCACTTGCCTGTTGACACAGAGACTGGGATAATAACAAACATTTAGCAGACAAATACCCGGAGTTGTCATCAATCGTCTTCCTTCCGCTTATGACGACCTGTAGAAGTGAATCAGAGATAGTCGTCTAGTCCCTTGTTACAACACTGAGAAGTGAATCAGAGATAGTCGTCTAGTCCTTTATTACAACAATGAGAAGTGAACCAGAGATAGTCGTCTAGTCCCTTGTTACAACAATGAGAAGTGAACCAGAGATAGTCGTCTAGTCCCTTGTTACAACAATGAGTATGTTACAATCACGTAGTTGTAACACATAGCAAAGAAGGCTTGAGTCTGACAGACTCATTTGTTTGGTCACGTGATGGTGACCACTGAGTACAATCGCTCTCTAGTCTTTTCGCCTCACTCACTCTATCGACTCAAAGCAACAAGAGAACAGGGGCTGTCGTCCTTTGATCGGACAGATATGGTTAAGCGGTGACCAAGCTTAGTGAACATTTCATATAACCATCGTGTAAAACAAACTGCACCACACTTGGTCTAATGTTGGTCCAGGTTGTTGGTTAATAATGACCTTTGGACACCGATGGCGCCACCTGGCGTGTCAGTTTGTGTTCGTGTGGAGTGTATACACTCCTATAGGCGCGAGATACATTTCACAAAAAGCAAAACGGGGGCAAAGAGAAGACCAGTGCTTCCCTTAAATCCTTGAAATCGTATTTTCTTACCAGGCCAGTTCATCTGCCTTCCTCCTTTACTGTTGTTATGTAAGGCGAACCAGAGCCAATCTCTCTTCGTTATTCTGTTCATCTGTTCATCTGCCAGTTCATCTGCCAGTTCATCTGCCTTCCTCCTTTACTCTTGTTATGTAAGGCGAACAAGCCAACCTCTCTCTTCGTTATTCTGTTCATCTGTTCATCTGCCAGTTCATCTGCCAGTTCATCTGCCTTCCTCCTTTACTCTTGTTATGTAAGGCGAACGAGCCAACCTCTCTCGTCGTTATTCTGTGATATCAACAAGGGCCACTGTTTGTTTTATCATTGGTCTGTCAACCAAGAGTTATTCATTTTTAATGAAAGGTCTGTGAGGTGAAGAAGCCTCACTCTGTTTCACTGTTGTTCTGTGGGCTGCTGGGTGCACAGTCCTGCGAGACGAAGTACACTAATGACTGGACATTAACCTCCCCTCACCCAACACTAAAACATAACAAGTCACCTAACCTTTCTGTCCTCGCTTGAAATTACGGAGTTCAGTTCCCAGCAAAACACAATAAAAACAGCGGAGACTACACCAGGTCTTTGAAGACTGCTACTGTACGGCGCTACTGAAGGGCGACTGCCTTTCCTCCGGTTGAAAAATTGGAGATGGTCAAAGGGAATCATTAATGCAGCTTTTTTTTTAGATTGTACTGTCCTAAATATTGAGCTAATCTTAGCATCCAATCTTGCGAGACTGAAAGAAAGTAGTTTACGTTAAAAATAACTGTCTACAGAGTCAGGGGAGATCCCGGCAGTCGAGCAGCAGACTGGAAGATAGAGACAGGGAGCCAACAGATACAGGTAGTCAGACAGAAGATAGAGACAGGGAGTCAACAGTTAGATACAGGTAGTCAGACAGAAGATAGAGACAGGGAACAAAAAGATACAGGTAGTCAGACAGAAGATAGAGACAGGGAGCCAACAGTCAGATACAGGTAGTCAGACAGAAGATAGAGACAGGGAGCCAACAGTCAGATACAGGTAGTCAGACAGAAGATACAGACAGGGAGCCAACAGTCAGATACAGGTAGTCAGACAGAAGATAGAGACAGGGAGCCAACCGTTAGATACAGGTAGTCAGACAGAGGACATATGATAGAGACAGGGAGCCAACAGTTAGATACAGGTAGTCAGACAGAAGATAGAGACAGGGAACAAAAAGATACAGGTAGTCAGACAGAAGATAGAGACAGGGAGCCAACAGTCAGATACAGGTAGTCAGACAGAAGATAGAGACAGGGAGCCAACAGTCAGATACAGGTAGTCAGACAGAAGATACAGACAGGGAGCCAACAGTCAGATACAGGTAGTCAGACAGAAGATAGAGACAGGGAGCCAACCGTTAGATACAGGTAGTCAGACAGAAGATAGAGACAGGGAGCAAAAAGATACAGGTAGTCAGACAGAAGATAGAGACAGGGAGCAAACAGTTAGATACAGGTAGTCAGACAGAAGATAGAGACAGGGAGCAAACAGATACAGGTAGTCAGACAGAAGATAGAGACAGGGAGCAAACAGTTAGATACAGGTAGTCAGACAGAAGACATATGATAGAGACAGGGAGCCAACAGTTAGATACAGGTAGTTAGACAGAAGATAGAGACAGGGAGCAAACAGATACAGGTAGTCAGACAGAAGATAGAGACAGGGAGCAAACAGTTAGATACAGGTAGTCAGACAGAAGATAGAGACAGGGAGCAAACAGTTAGATACAGGTAGTCAGACAGAAGACAGAAGATATAGAGACAGGGAGCCAACAGTTAGATACAGGTAGTCAGACAGAGGACATATGATAGAGACAGGGAGCCAACAGTTAGATACAGGTAGTCAGACAGAAGATAGAGACAGGGAGCAAAAAGATACAGGTAGTCAGACAGAAGATAGAGACAGGGAGCAAACAGTTAGATACAGGTAGTCAGACAGAAGATACAGACAGGGAGCCAACAGTCAGATGCAGGTAGTCAGACAGAAGATAGAGACAGGGAGCCAACAGTTAGATACAGGTAGTCAGACAGAAGATAGAGAAAGGGAGCAAAAAGATACAGGTAGTCAGACAGAAGATAGAGACAGGGAGCAAACAGTTAGATACAGGTAGTCAGACAGAAGACAGAAGATATAGAGACAGGGAGCCAACAGTTAGATACAGGTAGTCAGACAGAAGACATATGATAGAGACAGGGAGCCAACAGTAAGATACAGGTAGTCAGACAGAAGACAGAATATATGGAGCCAACAGTTAGATACAGGTAGTCAGACAGAAGACAGAGACAGGGAGCCAACAGTTAGATACAGGTAGTCAGACAGAAGACAGAAGATAGAGACAGGGAGCCAACAGTCAGATACAGGTTGTCAGTCACACTTAGTTAAAACATAATTTTTGAAAAAACTCAAAAATGTCTTTTCCAGAAAAATCCAAAAAGACGAAGGACGAGCATTATCACAACCAGAAACAAGCCAGCCAGCCAGCCAGCCAGCCAGTCGAACAAGCCTGACGTCACACACCTGATGATGGCTTTACTACACGTGACTGTAAAGATAACTTCACGTCAATGTAAATGTAACTACGATGTGTGACTGTAAAGATAAGTACTACACGTGACTGTTTCACTGCGAGCATCCTATAAGCTGGGGGAGACTGTCGAACTATCAGCCTGCTGTCCACACTGGGGGTTCATACTGTCCATCCGAGCAAACTGTCCACACTGGGGGTTCATACTGTCCATCTGAGCAAACTGTCCACACTGGGGGTTCATACTGTCACTCCGAGCAAACTGTTCAAACTGGGGGTTCATACTCTCCCCACGAGCAAACTGTCCACACTGGGGGTTCATACTGTCCATCCGAGCAAACTGTCCACACTGGGGGTTCATACTGTCCATCCGAGCAAACTGTTCAAACTGGGGGTTCATACTCTCCCCCCGAGCAAACTGTCCACACTGGGGGTTCATACTCTCTCCCCGAGCAAACTGTCCACCACTGGGGGTTCATACTGTCCCCCCGAGCAAACTGTCCATACTGGGGGTTCATACTCTCTCCCCGAGCAAACTGTCCACACAGTGGGCTCATACTGTCCCCTCGAGCAAACTGTCCACACTGGGGGTTCATACTGTCCCCCCGAGCAAACTGTCCACACTGGGGGTTCATATTGTCCCCCCGAGCAAACTGTCCCCACTGGGGGTTCATACTGTCCATCCGAGCAAACTGTTCAAACTGGGGGTTCATACTCTCCCCCCGAGCAAACTGTCCACACTGGGGGTTCATACTGTCCCCCCGAGCAAACTGTCCACACTGGGGGTTCATATTGTCACTCGGAGCAAACTGTCCACACTGGGGGTTCATATTGTCACTCGGAGCAAACTGTCCACACTGGGGGTTCATATTGTCACTCGGAGCAAACTGTCCACACTGGGGGTTCATATTGTCACTCGGAGCAAACTGTCCACACTGGGGGTTCATATTGTCACTCGGAGCAAACTGTCCACACTGGGGGTTCATATTGTCACTCGGAGCAAACTGTCCACACTGGGGGTTCATATTGTCACTCGGAGCAAACTGTCCACACTGGGGGTTCATACTGTCACTCGGAGCAAACTGTCCGCACCGGGGGGTCATTAAGTGCAACACACTCCGTGTCCCAGAGAACTGACAAATGACAAATGTTGTGTTCGTAGTGACTAACATCGCTGTTACAAGGAGACAATAGGAGCTGGAAACTGATAGTCAAATGGTGAGTGTGTGTGTGTGTGTGTTGGCAGTAGTACACTGACACACGCTGTACCAACGACAAATGGCTGACAACAATTGTATGAGAATGCGCAGGTGTGTGCGTTTGATGGGCTTGTGTGTATTGCATGTGTTTTTTGTGTGCATATGAGTAAATGTGTATGTGTGTCTGTTGGTATATATATATATATGTGTGTGTGTTTGTGTGTGTGCACGTCTGTGTGTCGGTGCGTACAGGCGGTGAGTGTGGACGTGTAAGATACATCGTGGGAGGGCCGATGTGGTGGGAGGGAGGGTGAGTGTGGTGATCACACGCCTGACTCACGGTTGGGTGGCCTGAATGTCTGTAAGCGGAGTTGCCTCACGGCGTTACGTGAAAAGTAAACGCCAGTCTCACATCAAGGTCTGCAGCAACAATCGATATTTCACTTATTCCCATGATTAAGCTCCACCCCACCATACCCGCCTTACGAGCCGTGCTTATCACACACGTGGCCTACCGCCCCTTGACGGGCGAGGGTGGTGGTGGTGCTGGTGGTGGTGGTGGGTGACGATAGGAGGATCAGTGGCAGGCCCAGCGGTCATCATGCGTGCTGTAGGGCCTGCTGAGCCGCCAGCTTCAAAAGAAAATTACGCAAGAAAGCTACAAGAGACAAGAAGGTAGTGATGCATCCTCCATCCCCAGGGTCACTTCAAGCAAGCGGAAAGCGAGGGGTCTTTGAAGTCACAATCTCCAAGATGCTTGTCTCGTAACGACCCTCACAGCTCCCAGCCGTCCTTCCTTACCCTCCTTGTGGTAGACTACCCAGCATCTGTCGCCATGTCCGCTTGAGTTTCTGCCATAAATACCCACATGAAAGATGTCACCAACATTTGCAAGACAGGTGCTGGTGGTCCTCGCCAAGTGCAAGGGACACTGTGATCAACATGACAAGTATGGTGGTCAGGGAGGGGGGTGAACACAGGTACCAGCACAGACTTACAAGTCTGTAGGTACAAGCCTTTGTCAGGCTTCAGCAACAACTGCTGTGCTGCGCAGGAAAGATGCGCACAAAGTAAGTTACAGCCTTGTCACAGACTGTAGATGTCGCTTTAACGGTGCCATGACAACGACCAGCAATAATTACAGTTTGAAATATAACAGCTGGACTGATGGATGCTACTTCAACAATACTGTCAAATATTGTCGAACTCAATTGACAGTGTGTTATTAGATCGACAATGTCAGATGTCTTTGAAGTTTGAGACTATATCAACACTGCCCGATATTGTTTGACACGATATCAACACTGTCCAATATTGTTTGACACGATATCAACACTGTCCGATATTGTTTGACACTATATCAACACTGTCAGATATTGTTTGACACTATATCAACACTGTCAGATATTGTTTGACACTATATCAACACTGTCAGATATTATTTGACACTATATCTATACTGTCAGATATTGTTTGACACTATATCTATACTGTCAGATATTGTTTGACACTATATCTATACTGTCAGATATTGTTTGACACTATATGAACACTGTCAGATATTGTTTGACACTATATGAACACTGTCAGATATTGTTTGACACTAGATCAACAGTCAGATATTGTTGGACACTATATCAACACTGTCAGATATTGTTTGACACTATATCTATACTGTCAGATATTGTTTGACACTATATGAACACTGTCAGATATTGTTTGACACTAGATCAACAGTCAGATATTGTTGGACACTATATCAACACTGTCAGATATTGTTTGACACTATATCTATATTGTCAGATATTGTTTGACACTATATGAACACTGTCAGATATTGTTTGACACTATATGAACACTGTCAGATATTGTTTGACACTATATCTATATTGTCAGATATTGTTTGACACTATATGAACACTGTCAGATATTGTTTGACACTATATGAACACTGTCAGATATTGTTTGACACTATATGAACACTGTCAGATATTGTTTGACACTATATGAACACTGTCAGATATTGTTTGACACTATATGAACACTGTCAGATATTGTTTGACATTAGATCAACAGTCAGATATTGTTGGACACTATATCAACACTGTCAGATATTGTTTGACACTATATCTATATTGTCAGATATTGTTTGACACTATATGAACACTGTCAGATATTGTTTGACACTATATGAACACTGTCAGATATTGTTTGACACTATATGAACACTGTCAGATATTGTTTGACACTATATCTATATTGTCAGATATTTTTTGACACTATATGAACACTGTCAGATATTGTTTGACACTATATGAACACTGTCAGATATTGTTGGACACTATATCAACACTGTCAGATATTGTTTGACACTATATCTATATTGTCAGATATTGTTTGACACTATATGAACACTGTCAGATATTGTTTGACACTAGATCAACAGTCAGATATTGTTGGACACTATATCAACACTGTCAGATATTGTTTGACACTATATCTATATTGTCAGATATTGTTTGACACTATATGAACACTGTCAGATATTGTTTGACACTATATGAACACTGTCAGATATTGTTTGACACTAGATCAACAGTCAGATATTGTTGGACACTATATCAATACTGTCCGATATTGTTTCTTATTTGACAGTTCATTTAAAGTTATCATCATTGAGGCTCAGCTCTGCTCCCTCTCGTCATCTCTATTTTATTGGTTGTTCTGTTTAGTGTAATCTGTCAATTGATGGGCTTTTCTGTTGAAGGCAGTCTGCTGGCTGCTTAATCGTCTGCTTAGTATAATTATCTTGATTATTGTACTCTGCTAAAGAAAGGCAATAGTAAACAGTACCCAAACAACACACAACCATAAGCTTCATGAGCCACCCGAGGTGTTTCATGTGGAAAGTGATTCAGAATCACCTCAACACCGCCAATGAGGCACCGCTAGCAGGACGGAATGACTTTAGGTCCAGCAGGACACCACCAAAGAAATGTTTGATTGTCACAACCTGATAGAAAAACATCTCCAACACCAGCACAGATATCTCTTCACAACTTCATGGACGTTAAATATGCATTTGACATTTGACATCTGACAGAACTCGGCGCGAGAGGCTGGGGCACGTGACACGAACATTCAGCATGGCGGAGGGCCTCCTTCAAGTCGTGGAAGCGGATAAATAACTGATTGAGGGCAGGAAGACTCAACAGCGCACTGGGAGATTTCTTTCAGACAACATCAGGACCACAACAGCGAGAACAACATCAGGACCACAACAGCGAGAACAACATCAGGATCGCAACAGTGACAGGCTGGAGAGAATGTCAGGCTTTGTACCAAATTCATGCTGTACTTCTCTGTAACAATGTCATTCTGTACTACTTTGTACCAGATTGATATTGTAGTTATCACCCTACTGTAAGGACTCAGACTTCTGGTCAAGACAGAGAGGAGGAGCCAAGCGATCCACAATATGTACCCGAGAATGATGATACCAATGTCCTCCATACAACGCAAAACCAATGGCTTTGCACGGGGCACGATTGCTACCCTTACTAGTCCCCATGAACCCCTTCTTGCAAGAGTCACGTGACGCAAGCTGGTCTAGTCGACCACGTGACCCGGTGCGACACACTGTCCAACATCGTCTGTCAGACACCTGGACCCCAGGAAGACGTGGGGTGAGCTGCTGGCTCCATGCAGGACCTGCTCACCACCACTCAAGCCAGACCTAAGTGACGAGGGTTGTCAGCCGCCTCGTCTTATCCTGTGTCTCCCATGACGACCAGCACCGGGGGACCAGTCAAGGGATAAGTGCATGAATAATTGGGAATTACTTAGGTGTGTTCGAGCTTGTGTTTAGTGTCTTCAGTTTAGTGTATTCTGTGTGAGGAGTCAGTTTAGTGTATTCTGTGTCAGGAGTTGTTCTGTTTAGTGCACGCTGCTTGTTGACTGAGTTTAGTCTATTCTGTCTGACGACTATAGTTGTTGAGAGTTTTCAGACTACATCGCATGTTTTCTTATTCATGAAGGAAATCCGAGTCTTGTTAGCGCACACGTGTTTGTTGTCCGTGTCCTAGAGAACTACTTTCTCTAAATGTACAGCTTACTTAAAGTATCCGACGTCTCACCGTTGAGAAAATGGAAAATAGGGAGAATATCTGGGGAACAAAACTTCTGAAAGCTGCTTTGGCAACAAAATGTTTGTCTTAGTGGTGTTTGTCTGTCTCAAGGTTCAGAAATACTTGTTGTCTTTAATGGTCTTCCGAACCTCTTGGTGCAATTCCTTCGACCTCGCCCCTCGTCTGCCCTTGTCTGCGGGCCGAGAAATCGACTGGGTGATGACAGACCACCCGACAGTGTGCACACACTTCAACCATCGCACTTCTTTTTGTCCAAACCGTTTTCAGCGTCCACATGTCGAGGTCAGCACCAGGCTGGCATGGGAAAGCTGACCCCGACCTGTACTCGCTCGACCCCCTCTGGACCTTGACCTGTTTATTGCAGTCAGAGATGTGGCCCTCCTTTAGTCACACAGGGTAACCTCACCTGTCCTTAGCGCTGACCTGTTCTACGACATTGTCCTCAGTGCAGCACATGGCAGGTGAGTATGTGACTTGACTGTATAGCAGTCTTTCGTGTCACCTATGTCACTCACCTATGTGTCACGGGAAAAGCGTGTCATGATGTCGGTGGACAAGACTCATTTAGTCTCATTGAACATCGGCTTCGTGACACTGGCTGAGGCAAGTCTCTTAGATACATATCATCCGCTCATGTCTATGTCTGCAAACATGGATTTCGACAAACATTTACATCACGTGATGGTCAGGGATAACGGTGACATGTCACACTTGTTGACACAAACACAATATTATGTCCCGTTACGCAGCTATAACATCCACAGGTGGCAGTTCCTAAGTTTGGTATAAAACAGGTAAGAGTTTATGTCGTAACAAAATACAGGATTCTGGTCCTTAAAATATACAGATGCAGGTTTCTGACTTCAGTGATCGAGATACGAATTATTTTATGCAGCTGGATGTGGCTTTGTTGTCTGTCAAGCTATCTACATAAAAATAAAAAAGAAAGAGCCCCAGAAACAACAGACCTGACAAAAGGAGGGCACACACCTGTCCTACTGTTACTGCTGCCCTATTGATCTTCTGTCAGGGGCAACACTCAGGTAAATTGATTGAGCGCCTAACACCACAAAGATATTACTGCTTAGAATGCAGACCCCCTCTCTCTGACCCCCCAGCCCTTGCAGCAATCTCCAAAGGCAAGTCTGAGGAAATTTGCCGCCTGTCAAAGCGAGAGCTAAAATACTGAGATTATGGACAGCCAACCTCTGAACCGTCAAAGGTTTCCGAGATCCGCCAAGGTCAGCGCAAATGAGAGCCCGAGGCCAGACATGGACACGACCGCCCCAAAGCAAATATTCTGAGTGGCAGACCTGTGTCGCCTCTGTCCTGTATAGGAATAGTGTGGAAACATAGCCTGTTACCATCCAAAATAACTGCCTCGCAACCATTCAATCACTTTCTTTGTCTCACTTTCTCTAACCCTTCTCTCTCTCTCTCTCACACACACACACTATCTCACCTACCCACCGACCCCCACACACACACTCACACACACATACACACTATCTCTCACACACTATCTCATCCCCATCCCCCCCACACACACTATTTCACCCACCTATTTCAGTCTCACCCACTCACACACACAATCTCACCCACACACAATCTTACCCACTCACACACAATCTCACCCACTCACCGTCTCACCCACTCACACACACAGTCTCACCCAGACAGTCTCAGCCGCACACATACACAATCTCACCCACTCACACACACAATCTCACCCACTCACACACACAATCTCACCCACTCACCGTCTCACCCACTCACACACACAGTCTCACCCAGACAGTCTCAGCCGCACACATACACAATCTCACCCACTCACACACACAATCTCACCCACACACAGTCTCACCCACTCACACACAATCTCACCCACACACAGTCTCACCCACTCACACACACAATCTCACCCACACACAGTCTCACTCACACACACAATCTCACCCACACACAGTCTCAACCACTCACACACAATCTCACCCACACACATACAAAATCTCACCCACTCACACACACAGACACAATCTCTCTCTCTCTCTCTCTCTCACACACACACACACACACAATCTTCATGTTTCACTTTTTGTCTTCTGGTGTAGTCTAGCAGAAGTGGTCGAGATCACAGAAATATCGTCGGCAATCAAAACTAGAAAGGGTCTTTTTTGAACTTTTGAACTCGGCAAACACATGAAATGCATGCTGACCCAAGTCTGCGACTGTAACTGTAGCCTTTGTCCACAAGGAAAATATCTGGAGACACTTTGACAGCCCTGTTTAATGCCATCTTTAAGGAAATCCGATAGTTGTACACACATTGCATCCATGAATGGCTGAAACATGTTTAGCATGGCCTGGTTGGTATTTAGAAATGCAGTGCACGATGTTCTTATCTTCAGGCTGAGTAGAATGTTCTCGACAACAAACAATAAACATGTCGTCACCTGTTCCCTTTCCATGCAGACATTTCTAGAAAAAGAAAGTGATGCAGACGATGGTCTACTGTAGAGCAGGGTACAGTGTACAACAAGCTCACTCTTCTCACTTTATTATCACAAAAACATTTCCGCTACCATAACTTTATTATAACAAAAACATTTCACTACCATAACTTTGTTATAACAAAAACATTTCAGTACCATAACTTTGTTATAACAAAAACATTTCACTACCATAACTTTGTTATAACAAAAACATTTCACTACCATAACTTTATTATAACAAAAACATTTCACTACCATAACTTTGTTATAACAAAAACTATTATAACAAAAACATTTCACTACCATAACTTTATTATAACAAAAACATTTCACTACCATAACTTTGTTATAACAAAAACTATTATAACAAAAACATTTCACTACCATAACTTTATTATAACAAAAACATTTCACTACCATAACTTTGTTATAACAAAAACTATTATAACAAAAACATTTCACTACCATAACTTTATTATAACAAAAACATTTCCGCTACCATAACTTTGTTATAACAAAAACATTTCACTACCATAGCTTTATTATAACAAAAACATTTCCGCTACCATAACTTTGTTATAACAAATACTATTATAACAAAAACATTTCCGCTACCACAGTTTTGTTATAACAAAAACATTTCACTACCATAACTTTATTATAACAAAAACATTTCCGCTACCATAACTTTATTATAACAAAAACATTTCACTACCATACTTTTGTTATAAAAACATTTCCGCTGTCCGTAATTATTATAACAAAAACATTTCCGCTACCAATATTTTCATCATAACAATAACATGTTATCTCTCATAGCCCAGCTGCCCATCACAGACTCTGAGAGTTCATCACAACAGCCAGGAGGAGTCCAGGTGGTCACACTAGTCACAGACCTCACACTAGTCACACGGCGAATGTTCCAGAAGGTGAGACTACAGGTCAGTGACCTGACATGGCTTCTGCTGGTGTCGTCGTGTGAACGTCCATTTTTCCTCCTCATGCACTCACTCCTCCTTCTCCTCCTCATTCCCTCCACTTAGCTCTGTGCTGTCCCGTAGCATGGTTGCCGAAAACATGGTTAAATGTAAGTGGTTCATCCTCACAAAGGCAAGAGAGTGGAACCCGGTCTGGCTCATTTACCGCCAGTTAACATCTCAGGGATCCTTCTGAATGTTTGGCCTTAACATCACTCTTAACCCCTTCACTGCTGCTTGTTTGATCACCGGCGAGTTTCGATCCAAAGGCGAGCGCCGTAGCCTGACGACTACCGGAACTACTCTTGTTGTTGATGGGAGGCCATGAAAAGTCCCTGGTCACTCGTCAACAACTCAGTGGCTGGATGTCTCATGTAGTGAGTGGCAGGACGAACTGACCAAAGCTACGTGAGTACGACCGTTAGTGACGTCACAGCTGATGTGACCACGTCACAGTGAGTGTCCGGCCTCTTTCGCCGCGCTGTTTGCTGGGCGCATGTCGGTCAGTCTAGACTCTAGAGTGAGAGACAGAGAGAGAGCGAGAGCCGCCTGAATAATTACAAGCAGTATTCAGGGGGAGCTCATCCTGCCGCCCTTGGCGCTGTTATCGCTTATCTATTCCAATGTATACGGCAACAAAGCTAAATCACGCCTAAACGCTAACGAGAAATTGATGCATGTCTATAGCAAACACCAGGTCTGTCCTACAGGACAAGCAGCAGTCACACCACTTCCGAGACTATTTACCCCGGGTGTCCGGCAGCTGCCAGTCCATGATGAACACTAACGAGTTTGTTCCGACTGACACAAGGAAGCGCACAGCTCTCCGTGACACGTGACACCAAAGTCACTGTGTTTCTCATTCTCAATGGTCACAATCAGACCTTCTGTCCCTCCCTCCCGGACATCTTCACATACCCCCCCCACCACCTCCATACATTCCTCCTGCTTCCATAAATCGATAGGCAATTGTGAGGCCAGGCAATTAGAGCGAATGGTGCAATAAATTCGGCCACGAGGCTGGCTGCTGTGGGGGCAGCATGGTTGATGAGGGCTTAAAGCCGCATACGTCTGGCCAGCTGTTGGTCCTTCCCGTCACGCACCTCGGCAAGAGGCTGCTCTTTCTTCTTCCGCTTGCTTTTCATTTCCGGCTGCGTACAAATAACTCCTCGTATGAAGACAGAGTGTGCAGTGGCCACTGGTAACAGCATCTGCGGGATGAGCGAGTGTTCATTGCTGAAGTGGAGCTCATGTTGCCTGTTACTGTCTGTTGTATGTGTTGAATGTGTCGTCGTTACTTGCCATTATCTGTTGTTTATAAGACATCTACTGCATCTATTCTTTGTAATCTGCTGTCTACTGTGTCTACTCTATCTATCGTATATCTTAATTCTTCTCCTTACATATTCTGTACTAACACGATACCGCACGGCCATCTCATGGGAGGAACCCTTCAGGTACTGAGCTGTCGGAAACACGTACATCAGGTACAAATTACCTGATATGTTAACAGTGTCATAAGATTAATGTTTACACAAAATTAATAAAAGTTTAGCACCTTAGCGACCTCACACATTGGCGTACACAGACCTGGGTCAAGTCTTGTCTAGCAGTGGACAGAGGCCGACCTCACTGTACTGTCACTGCCACGTGACTGCTTGTTACTAGCTAAGACATAAAGACAACCTCTCTGGTCCATTTGTACCTCCCTGTTCATCTGACATCATACATCACCGGCTCTTCTTTCTCTAATTACTTCTAAATCAAACTAACCTTCTGTGACATATGTTCTGGGTCTTGACCCTAAGACCTCTACCAACACAGGAGGTCCGAGGTTAGTGCTGACTCAGTGAAAGCTCTGTAAAGAACCTGAGACCATGAGGTCAGCAACGAAAACCAGGAAAAACACAAGAAAATGTGCAAATGTCTTATAGAACAAGTGAAGCGAGAGGTAGCGACAACAGACACACAGGTTGGGGAGGGCCGAGAGGTAGCGACAACAGACACACAGGTTGGGGAGGGCCGAGAGGTAGCAACAACAGACACACAGGTTGGGGAGGGCCGAGAGGTAGCGACAACAGACACACAGGTTGGGGAGGGCCGAGAGGTAGCAACAACAGACACACAGGTTGGGGAGGGCCGAGAGGTAGCGACAACAGACACACAGGTTGGGGAGGGCCGAGAGGTAGCAACAACAGACACACAGGTTGGGGAGGGCCGAGAGGTAGCGACAACAGACACACAGGTTGGGGAGGGCCGAGAGGTAGCGACAACAGACACACAGGTTGGGGAGGGCTCAGATGTGAGCTGAGTGAAGAAAATTCGCGAGTAGACGTTTGTGTTGAATTGTTTGTGTTGGAAAGTTGTGGGAAGAACAATTTGTGGTTTGTGAATTATTGCCTTGTGTTATTCATCCACTACAATCTTCTGTTCCTCCCCTCTCCCGTCTATAACTTCTCTCTCTACCCGCTCTTTCTCCGGTGTAAGAAAGACACGTGGCTTCCCCCTGTATGTGGACAGAGAGACAGCTTCTTCTGTCTGGTAGCAATGAGCCCGGCGACACTCTTTTTTACTTTCTCTCTTTTTCTTTTCTTTTTTCTTATTGTGTAATGGAGGCGCATCTTCCGGTAGGACAGGTCGAGGGGTCCCCAGATATTATACAGGAGGATATGGGGGGCGGGGGAACCAATCCCGGTGCCGGGACCGTCCCGTTAGACTGTTGAGAACATTAGTCTCACAGTGTTTGAGTCTTAGTGATGTGTGAGTATCCACAACATGAGTCTAGAGCAGCCTCACAGTATTTGAGTCTTGGTGATGTGTGAGTATCCACAACATGAGTCCACAGCAGTCTCACAGTGTTTGAGTCTTGGTGATGTGTGAGTATCCACAACATGAGTCTAGAGCAGCCTCACAGTATTTGAGTCTTGGTGATGTGTGAGTATCCACAACATGAGTCCACAGCAGCCTCACAGTGTTTGAGTCTTGGTGATGTGTGAGTATCCACAACATGAGTCCACAGCAGTCTCACAGTGTTTGAGTCTTGGTGATGTGTGAGTATCCATAACATGAGTCCACAGCAGCCTCACAGTGTTTGAGTCTTAGTGATGTGTGAGTATCCATAACATGAGTCTAGAGCAGTCTCACAGTGTTTGAGTCTTGGTGATGTGTGAGTATCCATAACATGAGTCTAGAGCAGTCTCACAGTGTTTGAGTCTTGGTGATGTGTGAGTATCCATAACATGAGTCCACAGCAGCCTCACAGTGTTTGAGTCTTAGTGATGTGTGAGTATCCATAACATGAGTCTAGAGCAGTCTCACAGTGTTTGAGTCTTGGTGATGTGTGAGTATCCATAACATGAGTCTAGAGCAGTCTCACAGTGTTTGAGTCTTGGTGATGTGTGAGTATCCATAACATGAGTCTAGAGCAGTCTCACAGTGCTCACAGTTTTAATGCCATGAGTTGAGGTTGAATGACGTTGAAAGCTGATGACAAATCGATGAAGAGAATGAGGACAAAGGAGAGACGATGGTGCAAATGGGTTCATGTGTTGTTCAGGAGATGAGTGCTGCGTCATCAATTGATTTGTTTCGCGAACTGTGGGGGGGCAAGAGATGATGTGTCGAATAAAACAAGTTTGACCAGAAAAATACATTCAAACATTTCTATGCTGGTGAGTGCACGTGTACAGCAGTCACTGACATCACATGGCAAGTTGTATACACGTGTATAGCAGTCACTGACAACACATGGCAAGTTATATACACGTGTATAGCAGTCACTGACATCACATGACAAGTTATATACACGTGTATAGCAGTCACTGACATCACATGACAAGTTATATACACGTGTATAGCCGTCACTGACATCACATGACAAGTTATATACACGTGTATAGCAGTCACTGACATCACATGACAAGTTATATACACGTGTATAGCCGTCACTGACATCACATGGCAAGTTATATACACGTGTATAGCCGTCACTGACATCACATGACAAGTTATATTCACGTATATGGCAGTCACTGACATCACATGGCAAGTTATATACACGTGTATAGCAGTCACTGACATCACATGACAAGTTATATACACGTATATGGCAGTCACTGACATCACATGGCAAGTTATATACACGTATATGGCAGTCACTGACATCACATGGCAAGTTATATACACGTATATGGCAGTCACTGACATCACATGGCAAGTTATATACACGTATATGGCAGTCACTGACATCACATGACAAGTTATATACACGTGTATAGCAGTCACTGACATCACATGGCAAGTTATATACACGTATATGGCAGTCACTGACATCACATGACAAGTAATATACACGTATATGGCAGTCACTGACATCACATGACAAGTTATATACACGTGTATAGCAGTCACTGACATCACATGGCAAGTTATATACACGTATATGGCAGTCACTGACATCACATGGCAAGTTATATACACGTATATGGCAGTCACTGACATCACATGGCAAGTTATATACACGTATATGGCAGTCACTGACATCACATGACAAGTAATATACACGTATATGGCAGTCACTGACATCACATGACAAGTTATATACACGTGTATAGCAGTCACTGACATCACATGGCAAGTTATATACACGTATATGGCAGTCACTGACATCACATGGCAAGTTATATACACGTATATAGCAGTCACTGACATCACATGGCAAGTTATATACACGTATATGGCAGTCACTGACATCACATGGCAAGTTATATACACGTATATGGCAGTCACTGACATCACATGACAAGTTATATACACGTGTATAGCAGTCACTGACATCACATGGCAAGTTATATACACGTATATGGCAGTCACTGACATCACATGACAAGTAATATACACGTATATGGCAGTCACTGACATCACATGACAAGTTATATTTTGAAAGGAACATACAGCAAGAGAATCTGTGTGGCACCATGAGAGGCGTTGACTAAAACACTAGAACCCGTGGGATGGGAGGGTGGACCCGCTGACCTGCTCATCTTGAAGGAAGACTTGACTGAACTAGAAGACTGGGGTTGAAGGACAGACACTGTTGTGGTGAGCTTAACAACTTCAGGCTTGTCAAGAACTGCTTACTCACAATCGTCTCTAACACACGGCTCTGAGTCGCTTCTTGGAGGCCGCAATGTTTTTGTTCGCTACAAACGTCACTGGTAACTTAACGACTCAAGTGTTCACCTTGTCTCCTGTGTGTGCTCAGCACGTGTTCACTTTGTCTCCTGGGTTCACTCAGTAAGTATTCGTTTTGTCTCCTTTCCAGACCAAACAAAATAATATATATATATATATAATTATACATAAAATGAGTAAAACACCCAACAAGCAAGTGACCACCGGTTGAGCAGCCTGTGGCGCAGTGTGTTCATCCCACATGAAGGAGATGGAGGGGAAGAGACAGCGAGGGAGGGAGAGGAGCTAGGTACCCTCTACCCTCTTAAAGACAAGATACGTGGGGTCTCGAACCGCTCACTGTCCAGTTGACATGGTGACTCCATATTAAAGGCCCCGCACCTAGAGTTTAGTCTGTGTTAAGGCGAAAACAAGTCCTAATAGACTGTCTCAGAACTTACTCTCTGTGACTTACAGACAAGTCGGACTTGTCAACTGCAAGTACCAAACAATCTAATTTAAGCTGCACACCAAACCATGTGACCTGATCTCCTAGAGAAAGATTGTGAGGTGTCTGTCAGACCATGTGACCTGATCTCCTAGAGAAAGACTGTGAGGTGTCTGTCAGACCATGTGACCTGATCTTCTAGAGAAAGATTGTGAGGTGTCTGTCAGACCATGTGACCTGATCTCCTAGAGAAAGATTGTGAGGTGCCTACCAGACCATGTGACCTGATCTCCTAGAGAAAGATTGTGAGGTGCCTACCAGACCTTATAACCTGATCTCCTAGAGAAAGATTGTGAGGTGCCTACCAGACCATATGACATAATCTTTCAGAGGAAGATTGTAAAGTGCTGTTAACCCATGCTACATCATATTTCAAAAACACTTTGCTTAGTGCCTGCCAAGCCGCCTGCTAGTCTGAGATTTGTGTCGTCTGCTAGTGAAAATATGTTTCAGTCTCTACCCTTTTACACTCCCATGAAAGGTGATTGCAGAGTGTGAATGTTCCAGTCTCTACCCTTTTACACTCCCATGAAAGGTGATTGCAGAGTGTGAATGTTTCAGTCTCTACCCTTTAACACTCCCATGAAAGGTGATTGCAGAGTGTGAATGTTCCAGTCTCTACCCTTTTACACTCCCATGAAAGGTGATTGCAGAGTGTGAATGTTCCAGTCTCTACCCTTTTACACTCCCATGAAAGGTGATTGCAGAGTGTGAATGTTCCAGTCTCTACCCTTTTACACTCCCATGAAAGGTGATTGCAGAGTGTGAATGTTCCAGTCTCTACCCTTTTAACGGTGCATCGTTTTTGTTACGGAAACAGCGAAGGGCAGAGGAGGGAGGAACTGGTTGGTATGAGAGGAGGGCGGGGGCTAAACTCACCCAACATCTCGTTTATGGCTGGAAAAAACCTCTTGCCGTGAGAAGACCCCCACACGCCGCGCTGCTGGTGAAAAATCGACAAAAAATTTCTTTTGGGAGAAACAGAGCTTGAAAATCCATCTTCTACTCTGCTTTAGAAATAATCTGCTCCAAGTTCAAAATCGTTTCGAATGCCAAGCAACTGTATCTCCTCTTTCCCGCCAGAAGCAGCTCTGGTAGCCGGGGCGAGGAACTCTGCGAGTTTGCATCCAATGTTCCCGAGTGCAGTTTCCAATTTTCACTAAGCACGTCTCCAAGTTGCACGAGAAAAATCAAGTCGACTTTTTATCTTTCAGCTCGAAAACATCCTCGGACATAACTGAGGCAGTACCGCCGAGCTCTAGTGATGGTGGTGATGTGAGAGATGTTGTCAGAGAACACTGGTGATGTGAGAGATGTTTCATAGAATACTGGTGATGTGAGAGATGTTATTTGTTTCGTCGTCAGTACCTTCGTTTTCTTTCGTCCCCTGTGTTCTGTATCTACTTAGTCCACGTCTCTTCCCCGTGTTAAGCGCTAAGAGCATGCTCTCTATGAGTGTCAATATGCGCTGTACAAATCTTCACTATTATTATTATTATTATTCTCTCACAACGATAGACTATATCGACATGAATGTATACAGATATGTGGTTTGTTGACACGAGATATGTATATCGTTATGATGTCTATGGCAAATATATACATATATAGGTGATATATCTATCGTATGCTGTCCATGTTGTCTCTGTCTTATTCTTATTTTAACACTAAGAGTATGGTCCTTACGAGTGTAAGTATGCGTTAGACACATTTTCATTCCATATTATTATAATTATTATGTATATCGCCATGATGTATACTGACATAAATATATATTTTTATCGAGGTGAAAAATAAATATATTTATGTATCGCCATGATGTAAATCAACATGATAATTCTTGTTGTACACTAAATGAGGCGGCAATATTAGGAATAATGATATTTTTCAAAAAAGGGATCAGTTTTATAGAAATGTATAATATTAGCTCATCATAAATGTCTACTATTAGCTCATTAAATATATTGATTAGCTTATGAGAAATATACATTAGATTATTAGAAACATCCATTAACTTATCAGAAACATACATTAGCTTATTAGAGACATACATTAGCTTATTAGAGACATACATTCGCTTATTAGAGACATACATTCGCTTATTAGATACATACATTAGCTTATTAGATACATACATTCGCTTATTAGAGACATACATTCGCTTATTACAAATGTATGTTAGCTCATCACTCATGTCTTCTATTGGATCATCAGAAGTGTCTAGCACGTGTTTAGGCCCTCCTGACTAGTGAACACAGCTTAGATGTAAATCAAAGACGGATATAAATTATACTAAACCAAAAACCTGCCAAAGCTGGATTTCTCCATGTTTTCTGCAGTTTGAAAGGAAATCGATCTTTTTGTAACCTTAGTTTACTGCTAAGGTTCTGAGTTCACAAAAAAATATGAACCTCTTGTCAACTGATACGAAAGCAGGTAACACAGCTCGAGAGCTGTGAGAGGGTCTAGCAAGCAGTTCATTCTCGGGAACAAAGGCACCTGTCTCAAATCTTCCTGACCACTTTGTGTAGAGTTGCAAGCCAGTCCGCTCGATGGTTGGCGGATCTGATATTGTTGCGGATACAAAAGGTCTCCCCAGACAAGCAGCCTATTTCCGCGCCAGGAGAGCACGGGGGGGTGATATCCTCCGTCAGCCCCCCCCTCCCCCAGTTTACAGCGCCATGAGGCAGGTGGTCTGCCACCCAGCAACTTGTGAGGCCTCGTGTGCAGCCCTAGCAAAGTCCGCCACATGTCACCTCTGACCTGAAGTGACGCCCGTCCACAAGCCCTCGGTCTTCCGGTCTGGCCGCCAGATTCACCCTTCAACTCCGCAACCCTACCCCCCCCCCAGCAACTCCTGCGTTATTCAATTTACCATCTGTAGGGGGCGCCACAAATTGCTAGCTACCTAGTTCTGACAACTAAACCAGAAAACATCATGGTGCTGTCTTCTACGATTTGTAGCCACTGTAGCTCGTGACACCATTTCTTTGGTTAGCGAGTCTACGAGGTGTTAGTCTTTCTGTCTATCACTCTTGAGTACAAATATTACTTCCCAGTATTGTGGACACACGCACCTACCTGTGTATCTACTGACTGTTACACTGCCCACAAAATCTCTCTCTTTCCTCCTAGTTCGTATTCTCTTCACAAAAGTGTGTCACCCACCGATTTCCTAATATTGTGTTTACACAAACCTGTATATTTCTCAGAAATGTGTCCAGCAGCTATATATATATATATCTCTCAGCAAGAGCCCTACAATAGTTAGATATTTCTCAGTAACGGGCCCGCACATACCAACATATTTCTCAGACCTTAGACTCCAGACCACAAATAATTATACTCTTCAGTAATATTGTATGTATATAAATTATTCTGCGTTTAGTCTTGTGAGTTGATGTGAACAAGAAATCAGAAATTCCCTTCTTGCATTAAAGAAAACCACCAAATCTTATTAGTAGGAGACAAACATTTCATCGTTGTCCGGATAGAACCAGCCCCCCCCCCCCACACACACACACCATCCCCCGCCAAAAAATGTCAGCCTCAAAGAACAATAATCCGATTTCAACTAGGGGCAGTAATCAATCTCTGCGTCCCTCAACAAGAAAATAGTTTAATAAAGCGGAGTTTATAGACAAATATAATCTCGGTAAACATGAACACTTCTTGGATAAACAAATGTTTTTATAAATATGAGATGTTGTCATACACACAGATGTCTGTGGAATAATGAGATACAAACACCGAGATATTGTCTACACATAGTGACAGGCCATGTTTGCTCGGCGATGTGAACACATTGTCAAGCAGTGAACGGTACAAAGAAAAGCACTCGGTGGGTACTTGTACCCCCGCAGGCAGAACTCGGGGTGTGTAACCAGCAGTAATCATCAAGTAGGCAAGACCACAGGTATACGGGTATGTCAACATTCCACTGAAGCTTGCAAGTCCTCCTTTGATCACCCAGAACATGTGGGTTCGGGTAAGACGAGGAGACGAGTTGATTTGTCGACTAGTAATGGCGGTCTAGCATCGTGTCACGTGTTCTTAGCGAGATAAATAAATGTATCATGCGTGCACTCATACAATCATGCATATTCCAGAGCCAACGCGCTGACATTCAACTACTCCCTGGAGCATCAGCCTAATAAAAATTGAGGACAGTGGAGAAAGCGCCCAACTGCCCCCTGGAGTATAAACTGATGTCTGCTGTGGACAGAAAAAAATAAGGCACTGGAGGAGAAGATAGAGAGGTTACTTGACGCCGGGAAAGGCCATCCATGGAAGGTGGGGGTAGGGAAGTGCAGACTGGAGGAGGGGGTGGGGGGTAGAAGAGGGGGAGGAAAGGTACCTCCATGTAGATATTGAGCTAGGAGTCGGAAGAGTCCCGGCCTCTTGAGAGCACCACACACTTTGAGGCTGGGCGGTGCTCCTCACAGCAAAAAGGAGAAAAAACTGACACCAGGCTGACCTCGACCCTCAATCTGAGGATCCCGGATGTTCGTGAGACCTGTGAGCACGCGCTGAGCATAGCGCCCTCTTGGAGGAAGTAATTCCTGCTGCACCGTTAATCAGCTGCAGCCATGCATGAACAAGTGACACGAACAGCCAGTGGGTTAATGGCGACAGCAACCAATAGGTTAATGAGACCAGCGAGGACAGCAGTGACAATGAGTGTCGCCCACTCTCTCCCTCAAGACAAACTCTAATGAATTTCTGCCGCCAAGAATTGCTTCGTCATAAATCACAAGCCAAATCTTCGGATCTCATTATTTTTTCTTTAGTTTTGTTTGAATTCAATCTCCCGTGGAGGCCGTGGGAACGCTAGTGCTTGAAAAGTGAGTTGATTTCAGCCCCGAGATAAGCAGCGGTGGGCGCCACATACGGGCACTCGGCAGTGCACCACCACCACCACCACCACCACCACATCTGACGGCGCATCGCCAGCCAAGAAAATAAGAAACATGACGGATGGCGACTAGCGGCCACAGAAACACTGGGGATGTTAATGATGTTTTGCAGCCCAGGAAAATGGGCTTAAGACTCACTATTTTTTAAACCACACCACGTGTATAACATACAATGAAAGAAATTTATTCACAAAAGCACTCTATAATCACACTCCTCTTTGTCTTCTGGCCTCTCAATAATTTATGACTAGTTCCAAATATTCAGGTTTTTTAGGTGCAGACGATCCAGGATGAGTTTCCCGGCCATAAACTCCATTTCTAACCAAGGACGTAGCCATTATTTTCTTGTCTGATTGTACCCTAGACATTTAAAAACCTATTTATAATTCTTCGTACAATCGTCGAGTTGAATTCACGGACCTGCCGTGTTGTCTCCTGTCTTCTACAAACACGGACACACGTACCGAGGGCTCACAGCTCGGCTGATGTTTTTGTTCCAAGACCTGCACAAGAAACAGCGGGGCTAGGGAAGCACAACTTCGCTGTTCGCAAATCCATTTCGATACCAAAAGTGAGATTTTTTATGTTGTACACTCATTCAGCGGCCGCCTGATTGAAGTTGGCGGCTGTAATACACGGTCCCACGCCCTGCACGCCTCACACTCGCCACACACCTCACTGCAGATGAAATGCATGACATGCTGTCAATCTTGGCCTCAACATAAACGAGGTTGTCAATACATTGGCTGGCGGAGAGTTGAAGCTGACTTTCTTGCTTCCCGAACCCATTACATCTTTCTCTCCTTCTGCCCACCCCCCCCTCTCTCTCACTCTGTGTGTGTGTGTGTGTGCGTCCGCACGGCTAAGCAAACGTCTGTTAGTCTTGCACACTCGTCTAAAGGATTTTTTTATTTTTAGTTTCTCATCTGTCGCTCCTTCCTTTGCAGCTGTATTCGCTGACGATTGTTACTTAGCCTGAATGTCGCTGTAGAATCAAGGATTCGCTCTTCTCCAGCCGGTCGTCTTCATTGGTCACGTGGTCTTTAGATAAAACACGAGAGATCTTCCCGAGGGTCAGGGAGTGTCCTGTGAGTGGTCTGTTGTATCGACATCTGTACCTCCCCCCCCCTTCAGGTCAAAGACTCTGTCATGTGCAGGGTGCGGCCCTAGTCCTGCTCTTACACTTGTGCTGTGGAGGGTGAGCTGAGTGCACTCACTGTTGGTGTCCACAGCATCACCTCGGTGTCGCCTGTCGTGGCATGTACTCTATGAACTCCGCCATGAAAGCTTGCTGCTGGTGGTGGTGGTGAGACTGGAGATGACACTTGAGATGGCGGCGATGACTGGTTTCCTCACTGTGTACACGCACCTTATCAAGCGGATCCCAGGTGTTGCTTTTAGTTCCAATCATCCTACGGATCAGAAGCTGTTGTCTATTCACATGGATTGTAGCTGTTAGCGGTCACCTTCCGAGTCAGAACACAATGACCTTTTTCTGAAATGGTGTCAAAATAACTGACTGAGTCCTAATCCCCACCCCACCCCACCCCCAGAACTGGTGCCAAATGTTGCTCTTCTGTACTGAGTCTTGTCATATAGTGTCATCGTGTTGGTCATTAGTTGTGTCTCCGTCCACGGGTGTCAAACTATTCATCATGTGTCATTCTGTGGACATCATCAGTGTCATTGGACTATATATAGACTGATTTCCACAAAACTGGTTGTAGTTGCCCCTCGTTGCCTGTGAAGCTGCCTCAAAGGTAGGAATGGATTTTAACTTCACTTCGCTCTCAGAGGCTGGAGTAACATGCAGCTGGATCCTCACCTCACTCTCTGTAGCCATAGTTACCTTAGCACCCAGCTACCAGTTTGTTTATGAGGTAGCGAGGACTACAGAAAGTTGTCTGCATGCCACTTGTTGTCCTTCAAGTCCTTTCATTAAGACCTGCACTGGGAGTGAGGCCATCTGGAGGACAGCCACATACTTGTGGTCAAGAGTCGTCTCATAAAACAGGATGATAGTTGGTTTTCTGCCCTCATCTTTTATTTCTATAACAATCGGTCAAACGTTTCACTGAAAGCCTTCGTGTGATCCACATCATCACATAAGTGGCCATTTGTAGCACATCCTTGCGCCATCAAGTCTTCTCTCTTTTCTCGAATCATCATTCTTGTGGCAGGCTCCCTCATTTGTTCTGCTGGCATTCTTTCTCTCTCTCTCTCTCACTCACTTCATCTTCCAGCCATGGCAGTGGTGCCCGGGGATCAATTCTCCACCCGCTCACTTGTCGAGGCGGCGAAGTGGGTGTCTCGTCCACCCTCCCTAGACGCTCTTTGACCGACTTGATTGTCCTGTGCTACCTCCGTCATTGTCAGGTACTGTTGTCTCTCTGTCATCATCGCACAATGCTCCAGTGTCTTCACAGGCCTTCTCCTCTCCTCGCTTTGCCGCTCAACCTTTTAATGTTTTTTACTCACTTTTCAGCTTGGCTTTAATTGTGACGATTCCCAATGACAGTCTCATAGCATATCTTCGTTACACATATTAATAGGCTTCCTTCCTTCCTTCTTCATTCTTTCTTTCTTTATTTCTTTCTTTCTTTCTTTGTAACATGCAAATTTGATCTTCTTGCAGTCTTGTCATCCAAAACATGTAGACGGCTCTTTCGCCACCTGGATGTTGTAAATTTGAGAGCAGTACCCTGTCCGTCGGTTTAGTACATCCTTCTCTTCCATAAAGAGATTGGCTGTGCTGTCTTCTGCAGTTGCAGGCTCTCACACACAGTGATGATGAGTTGCAGGCTCTCACACACAGTGATGATGAGTTGCAGGCTCTCACACAGTGATGATGAGTTGCAGGCTCTCACACAGTGATGATGAGTTGCAGGCTCTCACACACAGCGATGATGAGTTGCAGGCTCTGACAGACAGTGCGAGCGCCAGTGGCATGGAGATGAGGTCGGACAAGAAGAATGTAGGTTTGAGTAGGCGAGAAACCTGACTGTTGTCGCCCCCACCATCCTGTCGTCTATCGCACTACAACTCTCCTCACTCCTCTCTCCATGGCCGCCTGCATCACTTCCCTCATCTCTTTCCATTGACCTTTCGATACTCGACAGCTGCTTGAGAGTTGCTGGTGATTGTAAAAAGCTTCATGGCTGAGTAGTCGTAGGGTCAGTGAACATAAACAGTTAAAAAGGTGAGGATAAAAGCTCCATGGCTGAGTGATTTTAGGAAAGTGAAAGTCAAGAGCTCCATAAGGATTTCCTCATTCTTCTATTGCACGCTGTGGCATTCGCCTCTCCCTCGGTAGTCGAGGGACTGACTCCGGCCACGTGAGGCTCGCTCACTGCTGTAGCGTGTGGACTGGCTGTCAACAGCCTGTGACATGTGGTAGTGTGTGTCTTGACATGTCCACTGCTCATGTGTTGAGGCCACTTTCTTACATTCGAACCTGAAGTTCCAGAAAACATGCACAGGTCTAACGGGAGGAGGTCAAACTGGCCGTCTGTAGTCAGCAGGGTGAGAAGTCTCCAGGGTTCGACAACGGGGTGGCTCCAATGTGGAGGGGAAGAGGCAGTGAAGGTGCTCATTGATCTATGTGTTCTGTCGCAAAATTAGGGAGAACAAGCAGTTGCCGAAAGAATGGATGCATTCGCTGGTCTTTCCCCTGCCGAGAAAGGGGAATCAAAGGCGGTGCCAGGACTAGCGTACAATAAACTTGATTATAGTCACCCAAGTACAGTTAGACTGAAGGTGACATAGAATCGTCTCACACGGATGGCGGAGGAACTGCTCGCGGAGGAGCAGGTTGGTTTTAGAGCCGCCAGAAGCACAGTTGAACAAGTCTTCAAAACCCACTCCCGGATTGAAAAGCACCTTCCACACGGTAGAGCTATAGACCATAACTTTATTCACTTCAGTAAGCTTTCAGACAAAGTTGAGCACAAGACGATGTGGTCCGTGATGCGGACATTGGACATTGAAGAGGACAAAGTCCCAAGCATCCAGTCGCTGTGCGGGAGTTAAGATAACTCTGTGCTATTCTGTGGCAACGTGGGAGAGAGTTTTCTCACAATGGTGGGAGTCCGCCAAGGCTGATGTTTGTCCCCTATGCTGTTCGACATTAATATTGAGAGAATTATGCAAGATACGCTGCATGAGACCCACACCTCCGTGTCCATCGGCGGAAGACCACTAAGCAGCCTCCGCTTTGCTGCTGACATCGATCTGACAGCAGGCAGTGATGATGAGTTGCAGGCTCTCACAGACAGTGATGATGAGTTGCAGGCTCTCACAGACAGTGATGATGTTGCAGGCTCTCACATACAGTGATGATGAGTTGAAGACTCTCACACAGTGTTGCTATATCACACGCTGTCATCATCCTCTACACTCACTGCTACACCAGAATGAGTGTCTAATGTTGTTACATCACACATTGGCATCCTTCCTCTACACCCACTGTTACACAAGTATGAGTGTCTAATGTTGTTACATCACACACTGTCATCATCCTCTACACCCACTGCTACACCAGAATGAGTGTCTAATGTTACTACATCACACACTGTCATCATCCTCTACACCCACTGGTACACCAGTATGTCTAATGTTACTACATCACACACTGTCATCATCCTCTACACCCACTGGTACACCAGTATGTCTAATGTTGCTACATCACACACTGTCATCATCCTCTACACCCACTGCTACACCAGATTGAGTGTCTAATGTTACTACATCACACACTGTCATCATCCTCTACACCCACTGGTACACCAGTATGTCTAATGTTACTACATCACACACTGTCATCATCCTCTACAACCACTGCTACACCAGTATGAGTGTCTAATTTTGTTACATCACACAGTCATCATCCTCTACACCCACTGCTACACCAGAATATCTAATGTTGCTACATCACACACTGTCATCATCCTCTACACCCACTGCTACACCAGAATGAGTGTCTAATGATGTTACATCACACACTGTCATCATCCTCTAACCCACTGCTACACCAGTATGTCTAATGTAGCTAAATCACACACTGTCATCATCCTCTAACCCACTGCTACACCAGTATGTCTAATGTAGCTAAATCACACACTGTCATCATCATCTACACCCACTGCTACACCAGTATGTCTAATGTTACTACATCACACACTGTCATCATCCTCTACATCCACTGCTACACCAGTATGTCTAATGTTACTACATCACACACTGTCATCAACCTCTACACCCACTGCTACACCAGTATGTCTAATGTTGCTACATCACACACTGTCATCATCCTCTACACCCATTGCTACACCAGTATGTCTAATGTTGTTACATCACACACTGTCATCATCCTCTACACCCACTGCTACACCAGAATGAGTGTCTAATGTTGTTACATCACACACTGTCATCATCCTCTACACCCACTGTTACACCAGTATGTCTAATGTTGCTACATCACACACTGTCATCATCCTCTACACCCACTGCTACACCAGTATGTCTAATGTTGTTACATCACACACTGTCATCATCCTCTACACCCACTGTTACACCAGAATAAGTGTCTAATGTTGTTACATCACACATTGTCATCCTTCCTCTACACCCACTGTTACACCAGAATGAGTGTCTAATGTTGTTACATCACACACTGTCATCATCCTCTACACCCACTGTTACACCAGAATGAGTGTCTAATGTTTTTACATCACACATTGTCATCCTTCCTCTACACCCACTGTTACACCAGTATGAGTGTCTAATGTTGTTACATCACACACTGTCATCATCCTCTACACCCACTGTTACACCAGAATATCTAATGTTGCTACATCACATACTGTCATCATCCTCTACACCCACTGCTACACCAGAATGAGTGTCTAATGTTGTTACATCACACACTGTCATCATCCTCTAACCCACTGGTACACCAGTATGTCTAATGTAGCTAAATCACACACTGTCATCATCATCTACACCCACTGCTACACCAGTATGTCTAATGTTACTACATCACACACTGTCATCATCCTCTACATCCACTGCTACACCAGTATGTCTAATGTTACTACATCACACACTGTCATCATCCTCTACACCCACTGCTACTCCAGTATGTCTAATGTTACTACATCACACACTGTCATCATCCTCTACACCCACTGCTACACCAGTATGTCTAATGTTGTTACATCACACACTGTCATCATCCTCTACACCCACTGCTACACCAGAATGAGTGTCTAATGTTGCTACATCACACACTGTCATCATCCTCTACACCCACTGCTACACCAGTATGTCTAATGTTGTTACATCACACACTGTCATCATCCTCTACACCCACTGTTACACCAGTATGTCTAATGTTGCTACATCACACACTGTCATCATCCTCTACACCCACTGCTACACCAGTATGTCTAATGTTGTTACATCACACACTGTCATCATCCTCTACACCCACTGTTACACCAGAATGAGTGTCTAATGTTGTTACATCACACATTGTCATCCTTCCTCTACACCCACTGTTACACCAGAATGAGTGTCTAATGTTGTTACATCACACACTGTCATCATCCTCTACACCCACTGTTACACCAGAATGAGTGTCTAATGTTGTTACATCACACATTGTCATCCTTCCTCTACACCCACTGTTACACCAGTATGAGTGTCTAATGTTGTTACATCACACACTGTCATCATCCTCTACACCCACTGTTACACCAGTATGAGTGTCTAATGTTGTTACATCACACGCTGTCATCATCCTCTACACCCACTGTTACATGAGTGTCTAATGTTGTTACATCACACATTGTCATCCTTCCTCTACACCCACTGTTACACCAGTATGAGTGTCTAATGTTGTTACATCACACACTGTCATCATCCTCTACACCCACTGTTACACCAGTATGAGTGTCTAATGTTGTTACATCACACGCTGTCATCATCCTCTACACCCACTGTTACACCAGAATGAGTGTCTAATGTTGTTACATTACACACTGTCATCCTTCCTCTACACCCACTGGTACACCAGAATGAGTGTCTAATGTTACTACATTACACAGTCATCATCCTCTACACCCACTGTTACACCAGTATGAGTGTCTAATGTTGTTACATCACACGCTGTCATCATCCTCTACACCCACTGTTACACCAGAATGAGTGTCTAATGTTGTTACATCACACATTGTCATCCTTCCTCTACACCCACTGTTACACCAGAATGAGTGTCTAATGTTGTTACATCACACATTGTCATCCTTCCTCTACACCCACTGTTACACCAGAATGAGTGTCTAATGTTGTTACATCACACACTGTCATCATCCTCTACACCCACTGTTACACCAGAATGAGTGTCTAATGTTGTTATACATCACACATTGTCATCCTTCCTCTACACCCACTGTTACACCAGAATGAGTGTCTAATGTTACTACATCACACATTGTCATCCTTCCTCTACACCCACTGTTACACCAGAATGAGTGTCTAATGTTACTACATCACACACTGTCATCATCCTCTACACCCACTGTTACACCAGAATGAGTGTCTAATGTTACTACATCACACACTGTCATCATCCTCTACACCCACTGTTACACCAGAATGAGTGTCTAATGTTACTACATTACACAGTCATCATTCTCTACACCCACTTTTACACCAGAATGAGTGTCTAATGTTACTACATCACACACTGTCATCATCCTCTACACCCACTGTTACACCAGAATGAGTGTTGGTCGCGACGACTGTATTGGAAGGTAGGCTGTATGTGATTGCAGACGATCTATTTATCTGATATTCTGGCATCAAATGTCGACTGTATAATCTCAGGTGCGCTGTCGGAAAAAATACTGTCTCAATATCACCTGCAGCCACAATTTTCTTCTTTAAAATTTAAGACATTTGCACGTGCTACATGTAAAACATACTACTGTGTTACATGTAAAACATACTACTGTCCTACTGTGCTACATGTAAAACATACTACTGTGCTACATGTAAAACAAACTACTGTGTTACATGTAAAACATACTACTGTCCTACTGTGCTACATGTAAAACATACTACTGTGCTACATGTAAAACAAACTACTGTGGTACATGTAAAACATACTACTGTCCTACATGTAAAACATACTACTGTGCTACATGTAAAACATACTACTGTCCTACATGTAAAAGATACTACTGTCCTACTGTGCTACATGTAAAACATACTACTGTGTTACATGTAAAACATACTACTGTCCTACTGTGCTACATGTAAAACATACTACTGTGCTACATGTAAAACATACTACTGTGCTACATGTAAAACAAACTACTGTGGTACATGTAAAACATACTACTGTGCTACATGTAAAACATACTACTGTCCTACATGTAAAACATACTACTGTGCTACATACTACTGTGCTACATGTAAAACATACTACTGTGCTACATACTACTGTGCTACATGTAAAACATACTACTGTGCTACTGTGCTACATGTAAAACATACTACTGTGCTACATACTACTGTGCTACATGTAAAACATACTACTGTGCTAGCTACATGTAAAAGATACTACTGTGCTACATGTAAAACATACTACTGTGCTACATACATGTAAAACATACTACTGTGCTACATGTAAAACATACTACTGTGCTAGCTACATGTAAAAGATACTACTGTGCTACATGTAAAACATACTACTGTGCTACATACATGTAAAACATACTACTGTGCTACATGTAAAACATACTACTGTGCTAGCTACATGTAAAAGATACTACTGTGCTACATGTAAAACATACTACTGTGCTACATACATGTAAAACATACTACTGTGCTACATGTAAAACATACTACTGTGCTAGCTACATGTAAAAGATACTACTGTGCTACATGTAAAACATACTACTGTGCTACATACATGTAAAACATACTACTGTGCTACATGTAAAACATACTACTGTGCTACATGTAAAACATACTACTGTGCTACATACATGTAAAACATACTACTGTGCTACATGTAAAGCATACTACTGTGCTACATACATGTAAAACATACATACTACTGTGCTACATGTAAAGCATACTACTGTGCTACATACTACTGTGCTACATGTAAAGCATACTACTGTGCTACATACTACTGTGCTACATGTAAAACATACTACTGTGCTACAACATACTACTGTGCTACATACTACTGTGCTACAACATACTACTGTGCTACATACTACTGTGCTACATGTAAAACATACTACTGTGCTACATACTACTGTGCTACAACATACTACTGTGCTACATACTACTGTGCTACATGTAAAACATACTACTGTGCTACAACATACTACTGTGCTACATGTAAAACATACTACTGTGCTACAACATACTACTGTGCTACAACATACTACTGTGCTACATGTAAAACATACTACTGTGCTACAACATACTACTGTGCTACATACTACTGTGCTACATGTAAAACATACTACTGTGCTACAACATACTACTGTGCTACATGTAAAACATACTACTGTGCTACAACATACTACTGTGCTACATACTACTGTGCTACATGTAAAACATACTACTGTGCTACAACATACTACTGTGCTACATACTACTGTGCTACATGTAAAACATACTACTGTGCTACAACATACTACTGTGCTACATACTACTGTGCTACATGTAAAACATACTACTGTGCTACAACATACTACTGTGCTACATGTAAAACATACTACTGTGCTACAACATACTACTGTGCTACATACTACTGTGCTACATGTAAAACATACTACTGTGCTACAACATACTACTGTGCTACATACTACTGTGCTACATGTAAAACATACTACTGTGCTACAATGATACTTTTATTGTTCATTGCGGCAATCCATGACATCGCTCTGACGTTTGTCACTCATCTCTCTACCTTCCTGTGTCTTGGTGAAAGCAGGTGCACCCGCTTGAATGACATGGAATGTGTTGTATGCCTGCACTGAATAGTTGACAACATTAGCGCCATCAGCTGCTGGAGCTGTCACATCGTCCTGGTAACACTACCAGTCAAACAAGGCTCAGCCGGGTCAGCGGGGTCAGCCGAGTCAGCATGGTCAGCTGGGTTAGCAGGATCAGCTGGGTTAGCAGGATCAGCTGGGTCAGCGGGGTCAGCTGGGTCAGGGTGACGATGTAAAGGAATGAGGTGGGGAGTGTCACGACACGTAACCATGTCACGCGCGCCTTGTCACAAAACACAAGCCTGAAGGATGTCCGCTGTGGTCTGTCACACAACAGACAAGACATCTACAACTCAAGGCCTCAGAGCTCAACTTCAACCTGCAATGACAAAGTGAAAGTAGGCACTAGCAACACAAAGTTGTGCTCAGCACAAGATGAACGCCTTCCCCAAGGTAAATACAGCAAATACCAAGATTGTAAGAATCAAGGTGTATCTGTGGTCAGTCCTGGCTGCAGCTTCTACAACAGACATGAAAAGTAAAATTGCTTCCAATTATGTATCACATCAAACGACCTTTGGTATGTGGCCCAGGTCTAGCCTTAACATCATAGCAATAACTGTGGTTATTACTCTTTACAGCAGGCTCACTACTGGGCCTAAATATCCTCTACTCAACAAAAGCGTCGCGGTACACAAAATACACGGGAGTTTACAAACCCGGAAGACGGTTCAAGAGGGTGGAGGTCCAAGACTAAGACCAGGCTGCTTGTCAACGTCGCTCCTACAAAAGGTCAGAGGTCAGCGGTAAGAAAAATGCTAGGATAGTCAGTGGCATCAAGTCCCTCAACTTGTAATCCACCATGAAGTCGGCCGCAAGAGAGAAAACTGATAAGGTCTGGAATTCGGGGAGGAAAGGAAGACATTCTCACCCGGGGTGGCTTCGCAGAAACAGGTGTACAACAACCACCTATACGGGTCTAACGGTCCGGTTCTTTCGTTCCGAAACCATGTCAACATAGTGACAAAATTCAGTTCAACGGTTGAGTGCAACAATGTTTTCTGCGAGAGGCGAATTTATCTCCAACTTTGGCCTTGAAGATTTCCGCGGTCTGGGTCTTGCAGCTTCTCCAAACTCGGGGGATGTTTGAGCAGCGCTTTATCCTCGGCTTTAGCTTCAGACTCCGCCCTTTGCTGGTAAGCGTCTGGCCGACCCTAGTGTTCCGGTCACTGAGTACAACACAAATGTTCTTTTCGCTACTGGAGTGTGTACCTGCAAAATGTTGATATTGTCAGGTCTGGCACAAACATCAATGGAGATCAGCCTGCTGGGTGTTTGTACAGTGGATGACCGCTCTGAACACCTCCCTATGTACAATATGTATGCATGTACAGTTGATGACCGAAGGAAAAACATCAGTGCATGCAGGCCAGTAAAGAATAAAAATGGCAACATCATTACTGGGGATGCACAACAAAGATCTCGCTGGACAGAACATTTTAAAGAAATACTGAACCGGCCACCACCAGCAACAATTTTGGACATTGCCCCAGCCACCGAGGAACTCCAGGTGAACACCAATCCACCAACCAAGGCAGAAATCATCAAAGCCATCAAGTCTCTGAAAACTGGTAAGACGGCAGGCCCAGATGGCATTCCTGCAGAGGCAATCAAGGCAGACCCAACAGCCGCAGCAGAGATGCTACACCCACTGCTGCAGAAAATTTGGAAGCAGGAGCAAGTTCCAGCAGACTGGAAACTTGGCTATCTGTTAAAGCTACCCAAGAAAGATGACCTTACCCAGTGCAGCAACAGGCGTGGGATTACGCTGCTGTCCATTTCCAGCAAGGTGCTGACCAGAATTATCCTGGACAGACTGAAGAATGCCCTAGACAAGAGACTGCGGCAAGAACAGGCAGGCTTTCGGCAGGGTAGATCATGCATAGACCATATTGCTACACTGCGAATCATTATTGAACAGTCCATCGAATGGCAGTCCCCACTATACATGACATTTGTGGATTTTGAGAAGGCATTTGACTCCGTAGACAGAGAGACCATCTGGAAGTTGATGCAGCACTACGGATTTCCACTAAAGTTCATTGCCATCATCCAACAGCTGTATGAGGACTCGACATGCCAGGTGATCCACAATGGGAAGCTGACGGACCCCTTTGCAGTGAGGACTGGAGTAAGGCAAGGTTGCATGCTCTCGCCGACAATCTTCCTGATCGTCATAGACTGGATCATGAGAAGAAAAACCTCTAACAGCAACACAGGCATTCAATGGACCTTTGCCATGCAACTTGAGGATCTCGACTTTGCAGACGACATCAGCCTGCTGTCCCACAAGCAACAACACACAGGCAAAGCTCACTCGGCTCTCAGAAGAAGCAGCGACAACTGGCCTGACAATCAACATCAAGAAAACAGAGCTAATGCGGGTCAACAATAAGCAAGAAGTCCCACTTCAACTACACGGGGAATGTATCACAGAGACTGACCGCTTCACCTACCTAGGCAGCATAGTCACCAAGGATGGAGGTGCAGATGAAGATGTAAGGAGCAGAATAAATAAAGCCAGGCAAGCATTCCACATCCTGCGACCCATCTGGAATTCCAAGGCATTATCTCGGCACACCAAGATCCGCATCTTCCATACGAATGTAAAATCTGTCCTTCTATATGGGTGTGAGACATGCCATGTGACAAACACCATCACCAGGAAGATTCAAACATTCATCAACAGATGTCTGCGCCACATTTTCAACATCAGATGGCCCGAGAAGATCTCCAATGCATACCTGTGGGAGAGAGCCAACCGAAAACCTGCCAGCCAAGACATCAAGAAGAGAAAGTGGGGCTGGATCGGTCACACCCTGCGAAAGCCGGCCGAAAATCTAACACGACAAGCTCTGGACTGGAACCCACAGGGGAGGCGCAGGGTTAGGAGACCCAGACAGACGTGGAGAAGATCGGTCCAGGGCGAGGCGGAGGCAGCTGGAATGACATGGACCCAACTGGGGAGGGAGGCCCACAACCGGGTTCACTGGCCTGGTGTAGTTGTGGCTCTATGCTCCACTGGGGGCGAAAAGGAATAAGAATAATAATAATTTCACATACCAGTGGATGTTCTTTCTCTCAACGATATTTGCTTTGATTCCAGTGACAAAATGTTTGCTATCCCCGCCATGGAGCCTGCCGGTAGAGGGCGCAGACGTCATTGACCCGGGGTCTTGACTGAGCTGCCAGGAGGTATTTTTGCAGCAAATATCTACATGTCTGGATATCTCTATATGTATATATGGCTCTGTCTCTGTAAATGTATGTATGGCCCTTTCTCTGGCTATCTCTCTGTATATACATATATAATTATAAAGCTCTGTCTCTGGCTATCTCTCTGTTTATACATATATAATTATAAAGCTCTGTCTCTGGCTATCTCTCTGTATATACATATATAATTATAAAGCTCTGTCTCTGGCTATCTCTCTGTATATACATATATAATTATAAAGCTCTGTCTCTGGCTATCTCTCTGTATATACATATATAATAATAAAGCTCTATCTCTGGCTATCTCTCTGTATATACATATATAATTATAAAGCTCTGTCTCTGTAAATGTATGTATGGTCCTTTCTCTGGCTATCTCTCTGTATATACATATATAATTATAAAGCTCTGTCTCTGGCTATCTCTCTGTATATACATATATAATTATAAAGCTCTGTCTCTGTAAATGTATGTATGGTCCTTTCTCTGGCTATCTCTCTGTATATACATATATAATTATAAAGCTCTATCTCTGGCTATCTCTCTGTATATACATATATAATTATAAAGCTCTGTCTCTGGCTATCTCTCTGTATATACATATATAATTATAAAGCTCTGTCTCTGGCTATCTCTCTGTATATACATATATAATTATAAAGCTCTGTCTCCGGCTATCTCTCTGTATATACATATATAATTATAAAGCTCTATCTCTGGCTATCTCTCTGTATATACATATATAATTATAAAGCTCTGTCTCTGTAAATGTATGTATGGTCCTTTCTCTGGCTATCTCTCTGTATATACATATATAATTATAAAGCTCTCTCTCTGGCTATCTCTCTGTATATACATATATAATTATAAAGCTCTGTCTCTGTAAATGTATGTATGGTCCTTTCTCTGGCTATCTCTCTGTATATACATATATAATTATAAAGCTCTGTCTCTGGCTATCTCTCTGTATATACATATAATAATTATAAAGCTCTCTCTCTGGCTATCTCTCTGTATATACATATATAATTATAAAGCCTGTCTCTGTAAATGTATGTATGGTCCTTTCTCTGGCTATCTCTCTGTATATACATATATAATTATAAAGCCTGTCTCTGGCTATCTCTCTGTATATACATATATAATTATAAAGCCTGTCTCTGTAAATGTATGTATGGTCCTTTCTCTGGCTATCTCTCTGTATATACATATATAATTATAAAGCTCTGTCTCTGGCTATCTCTCTGTATATACATATAATAATTATAAAGCTCTCTCTCTGGCTATCTCTCTGTATATACATATATAATTATAAAGCCTGTCTCCGGCTATCTCTCTGTATATACATATATAATTATAAAGCCTGTCTCTGTAAATGTATGTATGGTCCTTTCTCTGGCTATCTCTCTGCATAATATATATATATAGACCTATCTCTGTAAATGTAGATAGGGTTCTGTCTCTGGATATCTTTGTGCATGTGTATATATAATATATAAAGAGAGAGGGAATTGTGCATTGACAGTTTAAGTGTGTAGACTAACAGTGAAAGTGTGTAGAGTGGATTGTGTATTGACGGTTGATGTGTGTAGTGTGGATTGTGTATTGAAGTGTATATAGTGGATTGTGTAGTGTGTAGATTGTGTATTGACGGTTATAGTGAGTAGAGAGAATTGTGTAGTGTGTAGTGTGTAGATTGTGTATTGACGGTTATAGTGTGTAGAGAGAATTGTGTATTGACAATTATAGTGTGTAGAGAGGATTGTGCAGTGTGTAGTGTAGATTGTGTATTGACAGAACCTTTAAAGCTCGCAGCTAGTGTCAGTCACCGGACGGTTGGGTTAGTCCTCTGTTGACCCTGGCTAGTTAGTGATTGGGTAAGAGGACACTCGAGGTATGACTGACCAGTAGCAGTCCTGGTGAGAGTGGACTGTATGGATGCTGGGGCCAGGGGGGGGGGTTATGAAAGATACAGCACACGCTGGAGGACTTATGGGCGCCGGTAGTGTAGGGGATAAGAAACTCGCTTGTCACGACTGCAGTGAGAAGGTGCTAGGTTCAGATCTCGTCTGGGAGCTGTCTGAAGGTGACACCTGTTCACGGCAATGCTGTAGTGTAGGGAAGGGGACGCACAAAAGGACGGGGCATCACCAGCAGTCACCAGCATCACCAGCAGTCACCGGTGGGCAGCGACAACTTTTACAGTGGAATTACTGTTCGCCGTTAGCGTCATGGCAGACTGAGACACAGCGAGACAGACTGAGACACAGCGAGCGAGACAGACCGAGACACTGCGAGACACAGCGAGACAGACCGTGACACTGTGAGACACAGCGAGACAGACCGTGACACTGCGAGACAGACTGAGTGAGACACAGTGAGAATGTGCAATACCAAGCCGACGGTGAGGATCGCTCGAGACAATTTTGTGTGTGTGAGTGTATGTGCGTGTGTTTGAGTGTCGACGTGTGTGTGTGTGTGTGTGTGTGTGTGTGTGTTCATGTGAGATACCATTATGAGTATAGGAGTGTGATGGTTGTTGTAATAAGAAGTCATGACATTGTAGTGTATGAAGTACAAGAAACAAAAACTACAGAGACACCTGTAGACGAGCCAGTAGCTCAGCGCCTGCATAGTCTCGCTCAACCCTCGTGTTTCTTAATAAATTGCGGTTTATTCTCTGATTCACACATCGTGAGACATTTCGTTGGAGCGGAGACGAGCAGGGGTGGGGGGCTTATGAGATGGGGGACATCACATGTGAACTGTAGCGACCTTGTAATTATTGAAGATGGTATATAGCCCTGTCACTTGTACATAACCTGCCTGCCCAGAGTTAACCAAATAACTGTGACCACGTTCTCGCGGCCAGTGAATGTCTCATGGCTGAAGAAAAGCGTAGAAAATTGAAAGAGAAGTGAAGAGAATGTGAAATGTAGTTCCTGCTTTGCTGCATCGTCGTCTCCCCCACGCAGAGTATGACAGAGAATGAAACAAGGGTGAAGAGAGAGAGAGAGAAGGAAAGGAAATGCAGTCGATGAAAGGAGGGAGCTGATAGGAGAGGAAGGAACCAGCAGGCACGGATGGCGGGGCTGGGGGGAGGAGGGATGAGAGCGGGAAAAATCTGATTTCATGAGAATAAAATGCAACGGGGACAACTGGCGAGAGCTCTGCGCCCTCCATTGTCTGAGGTTTTTAGTCGGGCATAAACTTTATAAGGCTGTTTAATAATTCATTTCGCCGGGAGCTTCCCAAAATTTCACAATCAGCAGCAAGAACTGTTTGGGAGCGAAAACCTAGGGAATATTGGTGACAGCACCATGCGCACTCGGGACAGCCGTGACAGCATCATGCGCACTCGGGACAGCCGTGACATAATCATGCGCACTCGGGACAGCCGTGACATAATCATGCGCACTCGGGACAGCTGTGACAGCATCATGCGCACTCGGGACAGCTGTGACAGCATCATGCGCACTCGGGACAGCTGTGACAGCATCATGCGCACTCGGGACAGCTGTGACAGCATCATGCGCACTCGGGACAGCTGTGACAGCATCATGCGCACTCGGGACAGCTGTGACAGCATCATGCGCACTCCGGACAGCCGTGACATAATCATGCGCACTCGGGACAGCTGTGACAGCATCATGCGCACTCGGGACAGCCGTGACATAATCATGCGCACTCGGGACAGCTGTGACAGCACCATGCGCACTCGGGACAGCCGTGACAGCAACATGCGCACTCGGGACAGCTGTGACAGCACCATGCGCATTCGGGACAGCCGTGACAGCACCATGCGCACTCGGGACAGCTGTGACAGCACCATGCGCATTCGGGACAGCCGTGACAGCACCATGCGCACTCGGGACAGCTGTGACAGCACCATGCGCACTCGGAACAGCCGTGAAAGCACCATGCGCACTCGGGACAGCTGTGACAGCACCATGCGCACTCGGGACAGCTGTGACAGCATCATGCGCACTCCGGACAGCTGTGACGCGAGTGGGTCAGCGAGTGACGTCAGTATGCGCGTGCTGACTGTGTAGCTGGAGGTCAGGCGTACAACCAGTCGCTAGGTTGAAGCACTCTTATGTGTCCACTAGTATGACCTGCACCTTGCTTCTGCCTGCCACAGCTTTGAGACATTCCACATCTTCTATCTCTGTGTCGGCTAATTGACACACACACACACACACACACACAAGCATTAAATGTGCATCTCTCATACACACACACACACACACACCGCTATGGCAAGTGTTTGTCCCTTGCATACGATCGTGAAGCGGGAAACAATATCCTTCCAGCAGACGATGAGATCAAAGGATAAGCCTCAAGCTGCACGACTACCAGACTATTGGTATCAAATGTTTGTGACCAGCCCGTCTGTGACTCACGCGTGTTAACATGAGTTGTGACCGGTAAAAGTCACCCGCTATCATGTGGTCTTAATTAATCTGTCAAGACAACTTAGCGGGCCCCCTGTATGAACACTTTCACTATTATCACCTGATAATTATCAAATGACTAGCTGTCACACTTGACTAAGTGTAGTTTGGAGACTAGTCAAAAAGGGGGGAGGGCTGATTATGCAGTTGATTTTTAAAGACCTAGTGGATGCAACATGTTGTTTAATGTCTGGTTCAGCTCAGTGAAACAACGAGGTTAACAACACCGACATCAGGGGCTAGTTGAACAACATGATTCTAAACCTTTTGAAACTTCTAAAATTATGGTGTGCACTTTAAATTGATTATCTAAAAACAATGTAAGGCTTAAAATGGTTTAAAATTAGAAATTTGTTGTGCAACTGGCCCCAAGACTCTACGTCGTCATGGTTACAGCCAGTGGAAGAGCTGGCACCATATGTTACTGAGGTGTGTTTGAGTACAAAGGTCACGACGATATTGTCATCACTTTCTGTGCATAAGTATGTTTGTAGATGTAGGAACAAACAGCATCCTACTAATCCCTAGAACACTGTGTGTGTGTGTGTGCGCGCGCGTGTCAGAGCGACTAACCGTAAGCACACTGTCGTGCTGACAACCACAAAGTGTTTTTCATGCAAGGACATGTATATTCATACAAGAAACCTGTATATTCACACAAAGACCTGTAAACACACCCAGATACCTGTATATTCCTACAAGAACCCTGTATATTCATACAAAGACCTGTAAACTCACTGCAGATACCTGTATATTCATACAAAGACCTGTAAACTTTTCCAAATACCTGATTATTCATACAAAGACCTGTAAACTCACCCAGATACCTGTATATTCCTACAAGAACCCTGTATATTCATACAAAGACCTGAAAACACCCAGATACCTGTATATTCATACAAAGACCTGTAAACTCTTCCAAATACCTGTATATTCATACAAAGACCTGTACACTCACCCATATACCTGTATATTCATACAAAGACCTGTAAACTCACCCAGATACCTGTATATTCCTACAAGAACCCTGTATATTCATACAAAGACCTGTAAACACACCCAGAAACCTGTATATTCCTACAAGAACCCTGTATATTCATACAAAGACCTGTAAACTCACCCAGATACCTGTATATTCATACAAAGACCTGTAAACTTTTCCAAATACCTGTATATTCATACAAAGACCTGTAAACTCACCCAGATACCTGTATATTCATACAAAGACCTGTAAACTCACCCAGATACCTGTATATTCCTACAAGAACCCTGTATATTCATAAAAAAACCTGTAAACACCCAGATACCTGTATATTCCTACAAGAACCCTGTATATTCATACAAAGACCTGTAAACTCACCCAGATACCTGTATATTCATACAAAGACCTGTAAACTTTTCCAAATACCTGTATATTCATACAAAAACCTGTAAACTCACCCAGATACCTGTATATTCATACAAAGACCTGTAAACTCACCCAGATAATTGTATATTCCTACAAGAACCCTGTATATTCATACAAAGACCTGTAAACTCACCCAGATACCTGTATATTCCTACAAGAACCCTGTATATTCATACAAAGACCTGTAAACACACCCAGATACCTGTATATTCCTACAAGAACCCTGTATATTCATACAAAGACCTGTAAACTCACCCAGATACCTGTATATTCCTACAAGAACCCTGTATATTCATACAAAGACCTGTAAACTCACACAGATACCTGTCTATTCATACAAAGACCTGTAAACTCACCCAGATACCTGTATATTCCTACAAGAACCCTGTATATTCATACAAAGACCTGTAAACTCACCCAGATACCTGTATATTCATACAAGAAACCTGTATATTCACACAAAGACCTGTAAACACACCCAGATACCTGTATATTTCTACAAGAACCCTGTATATTCATACAAAGACCTGTAAACTCACCCAGATACCTGTATATTCATACAAAGACTTGTAAACTCTTCTAAATACCTGTATATTCATACAAAGACCTGTAAACTCACCCAGATACCTGTATATTCATACAAAGACCTGTAAACTCACCCAGATACCTGTATATTCCTACAAGAACCCTGTATATTCATACAAAGACCTGTAAACACACCCAGATACCTGTATATTCCTACAAGAACCCTGTATATTCATACAAAGACCTGTAAACTCACCCAGATACCTGTATATTCCTACAAGAACCCTGTATATTCATACAAAGACCTGTAAACTCACCCAGATACCTGTATATTCCTACAAGAACCCTCTATATTCATACAAAGACCTGTAAACTCACCCAGATACCTGTATATTCCTACAAGAACCCTGTTTATTCACACAAAGACCTGTAAAGTCATCCAGATACCTGTATATACCTACAAGAACACTGTATATTCATACAAAGACCTGAAAACACCCAGATACCTGTATATTCATACAAGAACCCTCTATATTCATACAAAGACCTGTAAACTCACCCAGATACCCGTACATTCCTACAAGAACCCTGTATATTCATACAAAGACCTGTAAACTCACCCAGATACCTGTTTATTCACACAAAGACCTGTAAAGTCACCCAGATACCTGTATATTCCTACAAAAACCCTGTATATTCATACAAAGACCTGTAAACTCACCCAGATACCTGTTTACTCACAAAAAGACCTGTAAAGTCACCCAGATACCTTTATATTTCTACAGGAACCCTGTATATTCATACAAAGACCTGTAAAATCACCCAGATACCTGTATATTCATGCAAAGACCTGTAAACACACCCTGATACCTGTATATTTCTACAAGAACCCTGAATAGTCATACAAAGACCTGTAAACTCACCCAGATACCTGTATATTCACACAAAGACCTGTAAAGTCACCCAGATACCTGTATATTCCTACAAGAACCCTGTATATTCAAGCAAAGACCTGTAAACTCACCCAGATACCTGTATATTCATACAAAGACCCGTAAAGTCACCCAGATACCTATATATTCCTCAAGAACCCTGTAGATTCACACAAAGATCTGTAAACTCACCCAGATACCTGTATATTCACACAAAGACCTGTAAACTCACCCAGATACCTGTAAATTCATACAAAGACCTGTAAACTCACCCAGATACCTGTATATTCACACAAAGACCTGTAAAGTCACCCAGATACCTGTATATTTTTTACAAGAACCCTGTATATTCATGCAAAGACCTGTAAAGTCACCCAGATATCTGTATATTCCTACAAGAACCTTGTATATTAATACAAAGACCTGTAAACTCACCCAGATACCTGTATATTCACACAAAGACCTGTAAACTCACCCAGATACCTATATATTCCTACAAGAACCCTGTAGATTCACACAAAGATCTGTAAACTCACCCAGCTACCTGTATATTCACACAAAGACCTGTAAACACCCAGATACCTGTATATTTTTACAAGAACCCTGTATATTAATACAAAGACCTGTAAAATCACCCAGATACCTGTATATTCATACAAAGACCTGTAAAGTCACCCAGATACCTGTATATTCCTACAAGAACCCTGTAGATTCACACAAAGTCCTGTAAAATCACCCAGATACCTGTATATTCATACAAAGACCTGTAAAGTCACCCAGATACCTGTATATTCATACAACGACCTGTAAACTCACCCAGATACCTGTATATTTACACAAAGACCTGTAAACTCACCCAGATACCTGTATATTGATACAAGAAACCTGTATATTCACACAAAGAACCTGTAAAGTCCCCCAGATACCTGTATATTCATAGAAGAAACCTGTATATTCATACAAAGACCTGTAAACTCACCCATATACCTGTATATTTCTACAAGAACCCTGTATATTCATACAAAGACCTCTAAACTCACCCAGATACCTCTATATTTATACAAGAACCCTGTATATTCATACAAAGACCTCTAAACTCACCCAGATACCTCTATATTCATACAAGAACCCTGTAGATTCATACAAAGACCTGTAAACTCACCCAGATACCTGTATATTCATACAAGAACCCTGTAGATTCACACAAGACCCCGACCTACTGCTAGTCATCAACACAGCGAAGATACAATGTTTTGAGTTCACATCTCATCTCAGGGTAAACTTTACTTTTATACAAGTGGCACCTGTTCACACGGTCAGTTGCTTTACCTTCAAATACTATTTTTGGTTGCAGATATGATAAACATAAGTCTGTTTCCACACTATTGCTGTTATTATGTGTTGTTGTTACGGGCTTTGAGTCTGTCTTAATTTTTGTGTGTGCATTGTGGGGGAGGGGGGTTACAAAAATCAACAGTCTTAATATTACCTTAGTTCTGGCACGGGATAAAACATCAGGTTATCTCGGCCATCTCCTGCCCCACCCCACCCCACCCCACCCCCACACCTGTACTTTTGATGGCGGCACTGACGACTGAATGAAGGGCCTGTGACCTTTGACATAAAGATTGAGGCGTGGCGCCCTCTCGCGTAGTTGGAGATGTTGAGGTGGTTGTGGGGGCGAGACGGCGCCTCGTCTGATGAGAAAGCCCTGAGGCCGGTCTAATTAAAAACGGCGACATTTTGCCACACAAGCACAAACTGATTAGGTTTCCTGACACCAGTCACGTGACCAAGGTGGCGCTGTGAGTGTGTGCAGATGCGTAAAGACAAGGTCAATGTCACCGTTTGAATTGCAAGTGACAGACAGAAACCAGCGAAACTACACAGCTTTCTTCCTCCTTCTTCTTATTTTCTTTATTATTCCTTCATTCTCGGACGAGTATGTGACGTCGCCGCACGCGCTCCTGGCTGTTGCCTCCTCCTTGTTCCGGTCTGTGTTTGGACTGCGCCGATAGCGGGGTTGCAGTTAATCTCAGTTTCCTGAATCCTGAAAGATTGTGACTGGCACCAGACCATGCCATTGATTTCTGACAGTGGTGGTGGGCTGGTGTAACCTCAGTGGTGTCACCTGAAGACAAAGGACCGTTCTCTTGGATGTCTTCTCATCACTTCCCTCCTCTGCCGTGAATTACTTTAGTCCAACCGATAGCGACTGTCGATGTCAGATCGATGATCTCTCCCTTTGGTTACATTCAGAGGTCACTTTACACTGCGCATGCCCACAGTGGGGTCAACGGTAAAAAAAACAAACAAATCACGTGATAAGATGTTCGCTCCGACATCCCTCATAGTCTCGTGGGCGGTTTGGTTGATGCTGGGAAGCATCTTGTCAGAGACAGAGAATATTATGTAACCTTTGACGACTTAATTCCACTAAGAACATACAGAACATGATGTGAGCTTTGTTGATGTGGTCTCAGTGACAACTACAACATATTATATTATATATATATATATATATATTGTTGACCTTAGTTGACGTGTGTCTCCTAGAAATCATGTCACCTTTGTTGATGTTCACCTCACTAAAAACATACCCAGTCTGATGTACCTTTGTTAGTGTGCATCACACCAATAATGTACGGAATATTGTGGAACTTTTCTCTCCGCTGCATACAATAAAGTGGTCAACATGTGCTAATAACAATGTTTGAGATACTGAGGGATAATGACCAGCTTTGATTAGCTCCAGAATTACAAGATACAACACGTGTTTGTTCCCACCTTGGCTTGTATGTGTCGAAATGCAGTTTTCATTCCTGATTTAACTGGTGATTCTGTCACCAAAGTAACTGATGTGATCACACACTTCGTAGTTCTTGGCAATTTGACAAGAGGATCAGTCTGCTGTACACCTCCGACCTCCCCCCCCCCACCTAACTACCTAAATTCTGGTTGACGAAACAAGAACAAAGAGAAAACGAAAGACGAGAGGAAACAGAACAATGAGAAGAATGACAGCAGGTCCCACAACAGAAGGTCAATGATCAACACATCAGAAGGAGGACAGATGGGGGAACAGTCTTGTCACCAATGAGAAAATGTGAAAACGAGGCAAAAACGACTAGAGGAAGAGAGCTCGCGAGATGTGGGAGAGAAAAATCCCAAATCTCGGGGAGCAAGAAAGGAATGTCATGGAAACAAGAGAGGTCCCGCTACAAAAACAGTGGGAGGAAATTGCAGGTGAGAGTGACAGCAACGCCCAGCAGCAGACGCCGTGTGGACAATGACAGAGAGAGAGAGAAGAACGACTTGACAAGAGAAGGTGGGGGCGGTGACAATGAGATGCAGGAGTTGTCAACCGTAACAAATGTTTGTGGTGCGTCAGACAAAACTATGGCATCACTCCAGCCACTCGGCGTGTTAACACCACACAAGACAAGACCCCCAGCAACACACAAACACAATACTCAGCGAGAAAACACTGACAGAAAGACGAGGCAGCTAATACATTTCTCACGACAAAGACTAATGATCAAGTTCATGTCCGATGAGATCTGACAAAACTTAATAATGAGCACTGGAATATTCCACAAGAGACAGTGACAGAGACTAGCAATGTCACCGACATCAACGTGTGTGTGTGTGGGGGGGGAATAATAGCTTAGCGGGGTTGGGTGGGGGAGAGGGGAAGTGAAATGTTTTTCACAGAAACTGGCGAGAAAGACAGAAATGTCAGTAATAAGAGCATCGAGTGAAAATTGTAACATGACCTTTGAACTGAACACAAGAAGGAATGACTAAAGACCTGACAACAAGGACTGTACACTGACAGACATCAACACATGGCGACAGAGAGATTCCAACACAAGGCAGTGAGTAACAAAGTTTAAGAGAACAGCAGAAGGTGACAAATGGGTTGAGGTGAGAGAAGGCGAATGGGTTGCTAATGGGTGAAGGTAAGAAAGCGTGGATGGGTTGAAGTGAGGGAGGGTGGGCAATGAACTGCTATGAGACGAGGGATGTCAGTGTTAGCACACAGTCTATATTCTGAGAAAAGGGTCGACATATTTCGACAGAGAGATTCTAAACTCAAGAGCCCAGCGTGAGAAACAGACGTGAGGAGGACATGATGTGAGGATGCGAGAGAGACAGGAATGCAGAAGATGGTGCGACGAGTGCTGCTTCACAAATGCACCACATGGACGGACACAGAGACCAGAACATAAGGGCAGACAACAGGCTGACAGCGGAACTGGCAAAAAATTTTAAAAAGGAAGATGAAAGGTCAGCAAACAACAAGCACTTTAAAACGGGTGATAATTCAGGGTAGTTGATGCTATTTAAAAAAACACTGCTTGCCAAAGGATCAAATACTTGCCTCATCTGACGACTGTCAAGTCCCATGTGATTTTCAACCAACTTTAAGCGACATCTGCAAATTATCTCCTCTTGATTTTCCCGCTGTCCTGTTGGAGTTATCCCCTTTATGTGGCACCAGAAATCTTTTCGCTTGATCGTCACACAAAACTGTATCTGGCTACCACTCAAGATTTGTCTGTTCCTCTCTCAAAATAGACTGTATCTGTCCAGATGTGAAGAGGTGAGGACAATGCTGTATATTCCAGACTCTCAAGACAAGATTGTATCTGTTCAGATGTGAAGAGGTGAGGACAATGCTGTATATTCCAGACTCTCAAGACAAGACTGTATCTGTCCGTCTCTCAAGACAAGACTGTATCTGTCCAGGTGTGAAGAGGTGAGGACAATGCTGTATATTCCAGACTCTCAAGACAAGATTGTATCTGTTCAGATGTGAAGAGGTGAGGACAATGCTGTATCTTCCAGACTCTCAAGACAAGACTGTATCTGTCCAGGTGAGAAGAGGTGAGGACAATGCTGTATCTTCCAGACTCTCAAGACAAGACTGTATCTGTCCAGGTGAGAAGAGGTGAGGACAATGCTGTATCTTCCAGACTCTCAAGACAAGACTGTATCTGTCCAGGTGAGAAGAGGTGAGGACAATGCTGTATCTTCCAGACTCTCAAGACAAGACTGTATCTGTCCAGGTGAGAAGAGGTGAGGACAATGCTGTATCTTCCAGACTCTCAAGACAAGACTGTATCTGTCCAGGTGAGAAGAGGTGAGGACAATGCTGTATCTTCCAGACGCTCAAGACAAGACCTGTGGACGCCCCTGACGGCCTGAAGCTGAAGTATAGCCTGACAGTATCAGTGGGGACCTGTTCAGGCTGGTTTGGAAGTGGATTGACAACCAAAGGCTGGTCTGTGAGAAGCCAAGACTTGAGCCACTTTACTGCTTCCGCTTGACAGCAGGCTGCTTGGTGTGAGATGGTAGCTGGGAGGGGGGCGCAGACGGTGTTGAGGGGCCGATCACTGGAACTCGTCAAAACGCCATGTTGAGAGACAGTGATAAGCAGAAAACAATACAAATTGCTGGAGACACGGTTGACTGGCCACGTCGTCGTTATCACTGCTACAGGACCCGTTTAGTTTAGCAGGTAAAGTTCAGGGTCAAGGGTCACCAAAATCACTGCCAACATACTGAGATCGAAGAGGTTTGCAGCGAGGTATGGAGGCCCCAGCGGAGTTTTGCAGCACACGGTGTCGAGTCGCGGAGGTCGAGGGGGAGGAGGGGTAGTTTTGGGTTGTTAGGGGTGATTGCGCCTCTGCCTCCCTCCCCACGCTGTCAACGCGCCAGTGACAGGGGACACAACTGCAGACGTTCCCAGGATGCCACGTGCCTAGCGCTGCGTTGTGGCCGAGATCGATCTGAGATCAATGTCCGGCAAGACCTTTACTATCCTCACTGATCGCATCAGCACCTACTCCTCCAACCCCTCACTCCCCCTTCCCCACGTAATGCTTTGTCATCTCGCGAGAAGAAGCAGAACGCCGCGATACTTCTCTTCCTGAGACAACCGTTACACCCAGTCATCTCAGCAGACGTTTATGACGGGATAAACATATTTCCATCACTTGTTTATCGTGGCACGTCCATATTTTTAACATTTAAATGCATATCCGTGCAGTCATACAAACCTGACGTTCACGTGACTTACCTAAGACTCGCCAAACTCTCATTTAACCGCATTGGCAGCTACACGACCGACAACCACCACCGGTTCAAGGCCATGTGATAAGAAGCTCAGTAGTTAAGTGCTAATGACAAATCTTTGTTTATGAGGGTGACAGAATAAACAAAAGTTATGCTTCTTGTACTTCTAGCCCTCGATATAAATAAAAGAAACTGAAGCGCTACATTATTTCAAAAGAAGGCATTAAAATCATTACACAGAACAGTTAGAATATGTACCACTGTACAGCCATGTGGGCTGATGTCCGATTTATCCAACTGAGAGTAAGTGCACTCAGTCTACAGCAGAGGTTTTCAAACTGTGGTACCCGTACCAAAGACCAAAGTCATGTTCCAGGCTGTCTCAGGACAACCTCACCACGAGCCTCCCCTCACAAACACCAACATTAAGGCTGTTGAGCCGTTCACCCACCTGGGCTGCATTCTCTCCGGCGCTGATGTCCATGTGGAGATCAACAAGAGAGTCGCTGAAGCCAAAGCTGTGTTTGTGGGCTTCGCACCCCGCTGACAGTCTACACCGCAGTAGTCCTCCTCCATCTACTCGAAACCAGCGACACCCCGACCATCTACACCAGACACACCAAGCAGCTCAAACAATTCCACGTGACCTGCCTTCGTCATCTGCTTCACATCCGCTGGTAGGATAGGAATCCCGACACACAAGACATGCCTGCTTCCCCACCGTCCACACCCTTCTGGAGCGATCGCAAGCTGCATGGGGTGGACATGGGCTGGACATGGGCTGAACATGGGGGTGGACATCGGCTGGACATGGGTGGACATGGGGTGGACATGGGTGGACATGGGCTGGATATGGGGTGCACATGTCCTCCGTATGTATGACAGGCGCCAGGGCAAGTGCACAGTTGGATGGTAAGAAAGCTTTACAAAAGACGATCTTGGCATCTACACTGGCAGCTGGGAGATCATTGCTCTCCACCACCCATCCTGGTGCAGCACCTCGCCCTGGGAGCCAGGACAGCTGAGGACTGAGGCATCAAGACTACAGAGGACACCCTCCTCCTCGCGCATCCTCCACGTGTGGGAGACTGTTTGGGGCCCAGAGTGGTCCCAGCAGCCACCTCCCAACCCCTCACTACCGACAAGAAAGCCTTACATTGACACTGACATTTACATTGACATTGTTATTTTATTTTATGTGACGTGCAGGTCCTCATCGCCCCCATGGGTCAAGTGTCACGGTCAACTCGCTGGTCGGCAGAGCTCCGACTAACACCTGAACCACCCCTAGAGCCTTTATTCCTGGCGAGAGACTCAGTCGATCTGCGGGAAACCAGGCAAAGTAAGAACATTTCCATTTTTATTGATGAAATAGATGGAGTGAAAGGACGATCTCAGCCACTGACCGTCTGTTACGGATGACTGATTCCTAGTCTGGTGGCCTTGGTTGTTGTTTTGCTGTGATGAACAATGTACACCTTGATGACTAGAGGTGAAGAGCATTTGGCTGCTGGTTGGAGATATTTTGTGAATCGTGTTGTACCTATATTACATGTTTATTACTTTGTGTTCAGAACTTACAAATTCTCCTGTTGTTCAAAATATATTGTATTGGCGCTGGGCGGGGGAGCCCCATGAAGAACCTGATGTGTTTTTGTTGTGTGTTGGGAACGAATGCGCATGTCAAGAGACTGTCATGTTGCTGCCACTATGGTCCACAGCACACCTTTGAGATTGTTGACTGTGTGAGATACATAGAAACTGTTGCTGACCTGCCACTGAAATGGGATATGAAGGTAGAAGGTGTTGTGTGGTTAGCAAAGAGAGTTCTTGTCAGCAGCCTGAATAGTTTCTCACTGTATCAGCCATCTTGGGCCGTTTATTTCACTTTCATTCTTTTTTATTCCTTTTTTTCTTTTTGCTGGTTCCGCAGCTTGTGTGTCCATGATAGGGACCGTTTGAACAGTGCTGTCCATATTTGTTGTAAGATCATTGGTGTCAAGCAGAGGCTGTCTTTTGTGGTCAGCACATTGCCTGCACCAGAACATGTCCTGGTAGGAGAATTTGTTTTCATGAATTCAGGTCCGGGTGATGCTATGTATGTTTTCAGAAGCAATAGACACTTGAAGCCGTTTTTATCTTTTTCGAGTTCAGGTGCTGAATAGTGAAGAACAAGTCGCTTGTGTGTGTTTGGGGGGTGTGGAAGGGTGGGGGGTATGGTCTAAGTTGTATGAATGTCATGTTTTACTTTTTTGGTGTGGTGAGGTGCTCTAGAAGTCAACATTTGTTATTATTATTTAACAAATGTGTTCTCATATGATCAGATGCTTTACTTTGTCCTGTAAGGAGGCACACTAACCCAAGTTATAATTGTTTTGTGTTATTTATAAAGTTGGTTGTGGAAATGCCCTGTTCTTCACGATGTTGTTCCTGTTTTCTTCAGGCTGCTCATCAACATTTATCAATTCTTTCGTAATTCTTTTTTCACAACATTACAAAAAATTGAATCTCACGATGCTGTACAATTCTAAAGCTCACTTTAAAGTGACGATACAGTACAAGTTTACTTTATTGTCGAGCACGAACCTCCTCTACTTGCTTATTTGTAAGAGTGAAGGCATGTCACCCGCCAGATGTCGTCCAATAGTTGGCCTGGTGGTGAATCAACACCAAACCCGTGGTGTTGAGGCCAACGTTCGAGACTTTGAAACTTTGGTCTGATGCTAAGTCCAAACTCGCCTGCTGATACATATTCGGATTCCTGGGAACTTTGGGGCTTTTAAGATGCACTTTGCCACTTTGCTCTGTAAGAACGGCCTGACAGGACTTTAGGACTGTGATGTCACGAAATAGCTTCAGTCCTCGACAAACCCTCAGACAGGTGTGGAGACGAGTGCCCCAGTCTGTCACCGACTGCTTGTTAGGTCCTCAGCACCGACATTTACTCCAAGATCAGGTCACTTTGTCTCCTGAGCAGTGAGTGGTATGACCAGCCTACAACACTGTCTGGTGTGAACCTGTGTCAGTGTGTTGAGTACGACCGCCATCAGAGCCCAGCACAGTGCGATCAGTGCAGTAACAGACGCTGCTATGGTGGTGGTGCTGGTGCTGGTGTAGGGGCAGGAGTAGTGCGACACATCAGGGCGGTGGTTGTTGGAATTGGAAAGCGTCAGGTGTGACCGGCGGCTTTGGAGTAGGAGTGACGGCCCTTTAAGATTAATTAGCAGCGACACGGGGGTGGGGGGTCACTCGGCAATCCCATGGCGCCCAGTAGCCTCCCCTGCTTCACGTTTCGCGGGCCTGATTATCTCAACATCGACATTAGCCACAACACGGCTCTTACGATGTTTGCGGCCACTTTGTCTGCCATCACGAAACTAAGGACAGGGTAGATGTACCCGAGGGGAAGGATGAAGCCCCGAGCGTGACTAGTGCAACACCCGCTCCCCCCTCGCCCACCCTGCTTCAGAGATTTTTTTGTGCACAGAAGTCACTTTCATGGGTTGTATGCGTGTGTGTGTGTGTGTGTGAGAGAGAGAGAGAGACAATTTATTTCTTAATAGTTACTTCGTAGAGTTATTTCACCTGCACCTGTGGAAATATTCAGCAAACATAAATAGGAACTGGAATTTCCGTCAATAGAAAAAAATAAGATATTGAGAACTTGAGGTGAGTGCATCGGACGAGACAATGTCTAACAACATGGAGGTATGAGTCACACGATTATCCATGCCCAGCACTAAACATCCTCCTGTTGCTGTAAGTGGCGATAAGTCACCGAGCCTTAGCGAGCACACGCAACACCATGGGGGAAGCAGAGAGAGAGTGTGTGGTAGCGAAGTACACTGTGGGAGGGAGCTCGAGCCACGCGTGGCCAGGCAGGCACGCAGACTGCAAACCACCTCAACTACCCGGAGGAAGCTCTGGCGTTCATTTGCAACAGTTGGTAACTTTTGTGCAATATCCGCTCAGCGACAAAAATCCCCGGCCCCGGCCCCGGCCCTTGTCTGCCTGAAGGGGTGCGCCGTGTGCTGGCTGCGGATCAGAGCGAGAGCCAGTCGCGAGGCTGCACTTCCGGTCCTGCGCAACAGGGCGTCCAGGCACTTGAAGTGGGCAGATGCATGTAGGGAAATTGAAAAGCTTTAAGGAATTAAGACAGGCATCTCCCGCATGTGCCCGCAGGGTTTTACACGCAACGGAAGGCATCACTATACAATGGCAGTGAGGTCTCCTTGTCTCCTGTCTGTGTCACGTCCATTCAACTCGCCTACTCTCTCTCTTTTTTTAATTTCACTCCTCACAGCCGAGGTCTTTTTCTAGCTTCTCGTCTTCTCTCCCCCACCCCGTCTCAGTCCCTTCCCACCCAGTGCCACTTTCTCGTCTTTTCGTCAGCTTTACCTTCGTGACCTGCGTGACCTGCTTGTGACGACCGCGTGACTAGCCACATATTCTGACCATTCCCATTCAATGTGTAGTGAGGCGAAACATGCTTCATGACAAGTGGTCATTATTTTGAATAATGTGGTTACAGTGGCGAAACCGAAAGTGGTGTACGTAGCGGATGGTAAAAGTTACACAGGTGAGTGGTGGAGCTCAATGTGAAGGTGACGGTTCCGTGAAAGGAGTGCATACAACACTACTAGGTGGTGAAAGTCTTGAGGTAGAAGTACTAGGTGGCAAAGGTGGGACTTACAGCAGTAATGGTGGTGAAAGCAGTGCGTGTACCGGAATTGTTGGTGAAAAGGTACTCATAGCATTCTGGATGGTGAAAATGTTGCATGTAGCAGCCTGGTGGTACAGGTGAAGCATGTAGCAGGGGTGAGTGCCGGTGAAGCATGTAGCAGGGGGTGAGTGGTGGGTGGAGCATGTAGCAGCCTAGTGGTACAGGTGAAGCATGTAGCAGGGGTGAGTGCCGGTGAAGCATGTAGCAGGGGGTGAGTGGTGGGTGGAGCATGTAGCAGCCTAGTGGTACAGGTGAAGCATGTAGCAGGGGTGAGTGCCGGTGAAGCATGTAGCAGGGGGTGAGTGGTGGGTGGAGCATGTAGCAGCCTAGTGGTACAGGTGAAGCATGTAGCAGGGGTGAGTGCCGGTGAAGCATGTAGCAGGGGGTGAGTGGTGGGTGGAGCATGTAGCAGGGGTGAGTGCTAAAGACCAGCGTAGTACTAATTAAACCAGTACTTAATCCATGACGTCACGGCTCGCGACAATGGCACGTGGACAAGTTTCTGCTCAATTATTTAAACTCGCTGTCACCTTGACCTGTACCTTCTTACAAAACGTGGCTGTATTTTAGACCTCATGTTGGTACTCATACCTTGTCTCGCCTTGACCACATTTATTACTGAACCCTACTTCGTGTCATCTCACCTGTATTACTGTGGAGACTGCAGTGGCCATGACCTCCTTTATAACTGACATGAACTCGAAATTGTAAACATCAGGAGTAAGAAAGTCTTGGAGCGAGCCGTCAATATGTCTGCTTAAATTGTAAGAGTGAAACAGCAGCAGCTGAGTAGTTTGTATGAGCAGCGGGTGAGTAGTTTGTATGAGCAGCGGGTGAGTAGTTTGTATGAGCAGCGGGTGAGTAGTTTGTATGAGCAGCGGGTGAGTAGTTTGTATGAGCAGCGGGTGAGTAGTTTGTATGAGCAGCGGGTGAGTAGTTTGTATGAGCAGCGGGTGAGTAGTTTGTATGAGCAGCAGGTGAGTAGTTTGTATGAGCAGCGGGTGAGTAGTTTGTATGAGCAGCAGGTGAGTAGTTTGTATGAGCAGCGGGTGTTTTCAAATGTCAGAAAGGTTGTCTAGAATAGGAGCCATGTATTAGCTAAATGCTATGAGCTAGGAGCTATGTATTGTCTAAATATTAGAATAATAATAATAAGATAGAGTTGTGCAGCACATAAAACAAGTGACAAGGCTTTTTTGGTATCCAAGGTCTATAACACACCCACTTGAGTAGTAGCCTCGTCACTGACAGCAGAGTGTGAGCTGTGACTGGGAATCGTTCGTACCTTCAAGTAATTAGAAAAATCATGACCCCCCGACCTGAACCTTTCTGTGCACGTGATATCTGTACACGTGTGCCATCTACAAACTATCATTGATCTTCAGCAGCGGACATGTCTTCATCTCCCATCGCCACTGACCTTTACATCGTCGGTCACACTTTCATTAGCATCATTCTCCAACTCTCTCTCTCTCTCTTCATTCTGCAAAAGCATTGGACAGAAAGTAAAGTGAGTCTTTAAGCCTCTCTTCTCTCCCCTTCTCTCCCTCAAAATATGACTGCCCTCTTGTGCCACTAACAAGATTGGAAAAGAACATAAACACGTCTACAGGGAAATACAAGAAGATGGTGTAATGAGAAGTCCCGCACTACCGAAATGGACGTGTCAACCACGTGAAGGATCTGAATACCATGATGCTGGGCTACAGACACGGCGCCACATTCACCAGCACGTGCGCTCCCACCACAGCAGTAGCCAGCACTGACTGTCACATTTCTCACTCAGTTCTTGTGATCCCGGAGAGACTTTGAGCGGAAAACCCGTGACGACAGTAACTGTCACGCTGGTCGGCAAGCGAGAAGCTGTTGTCATAGTAACAAGACCAAGTGCGCTGATGAAGAATGGAGAAAGCGTGTTACAGACGTCGCGAAAGGCTTATGGGATTGTAATTATTATTCATTCTTACTCTCAGATACCATCACAACCGGGTTTCTGGTTAGTAAAAACTAATTCTGAGACATACAAACAACAAGACGGGATTGGGGTTAGTTCAGGCTTATCCCTCCCATGTTCAAAAGACACCAGTGTGTGTTGATTGTTTTCAGACACCTATCCTTTGCTTTGATGTTTTCATTTATTTATCACACGTCCTATCCGTGAAAAGCCAGGAGATCTAGACTAGTGACACTTTATGACATCATGTAGCAGAAGTCAAACCGAGAGTTAAAACCCTCGCCGCTACTCTGGCCAAGCGAGGCCCGGAGCTGACCTCCGTAAACATGGTGGCCATTGTTTTCAACTGACTTATTCTGCAGACATCGCCGAGCTTGATGAGCAGTTTTGAAAGGAGGTCGACTACGACACCACGTGCAAAGAGAGAAAAATTTGATAATGGTTGTAAATAGCAAGAAACACTCGATAATGGTTTGATGAGGAAAAGAAAGACTAGAGTAAGAGATGGAGGATCTGGTGAGGGCAGGACATCAGCTGCTGCTCAATGTACCCCGGGACAGCTGCTACACAGAGTTCTCTGTGATTAGACTTTGGTCCGACAGAGTGCAATGGAAGTGGCAGTTCATGTCATTGCACCATTACAACACATCCAGCTTGAGTAACCAACAGATTATTAGTGTCACAGCCCCGGGCCTCTGCCGGCTGCCGTATATCGGAGATCTCGTGTACCCAGTCACATGGGGACCTTTTTGTTGGAAATGTGCTTTGCCAGTCTGTTCGCTTGTCTGTTTGTTTGTCTCCGGTTGTTCCCTGTTTACCCTGGCCGTTAGTGTGTGGCGAGCACCTGAAGTGTTTCAGTTGGAGACGGTGTGCACACACACTCCTCGTGGACTTGATGTCTGTGATTAAGCACTTGGTCACCTGACTGCTCTCCTGGTCTCTAGACGGCTCGGGGCAAAGAGACTGCCGGCCCCTCGACAGGGCTACTAGCGACTACACAGGCTTGTCTACCCGGCTGCTGACTTTTGTTTTTCGTGACCGTCTCAGTGAAGACAAAAACTTCGGCAGCCTTCGGAAAGCGTGACGTCACGACCTGGACAGTCGACGCTGAGCGAAACCCGGATGTCAATCATTGCCGGCTGTGAAACCTTGTTATAGGGCTAAGCTGAACAACGCTTACAAACCATGAAGTGCTGCATAAAGGTGATGATGACAGGCAAAATAGCTCAGGGGCTAAAACTGATGACAGGTAAACTCAACTGTGGCCCAAAACAAGGGAGACAATGTCAGACGGTTCACTAGGTTACCTGAGGCCGCTTGCTGAGCAATGTTTTGACAGTGTAGTGATTAGTTGAGAGGTATTGGGTTCGAACCTTGGCTAATTTTTTATTTTGGTGTTTTGTTTTGCGATTTTTGTGGTCTTATATGATCACTTATCTGTCGAGACTTTCATGATGACCCATTGATTGCCAAGGAAACCATATACATAACCATATTATTACATGTTTCATTATTGTGTATAATATAGTTTGTTCTAAATGACCTCTGAGGGTTCTGAGTAAACTTTTTGGGACTTTGATCTTTGAGTATACATGTTTCAATATGGTTTTAAGAATGTCTGACAGAATGAAGGCCAGGGTAGAACAAAAGACTTTTGTTACCTTTCAATGGTTGTGGAGTATGAGACACTCCGAAGCTTTATACATATATTATACATTTTATATTTGAATGGTTTTTCCCCTTTTTACTAAGGAAACGACTGACGTTGCTGAGCGCAGCTTTTGCCCTTTGCCCTTCTGTTGAGGTTCAGTTGGTACATTGCTATACTAAAGATGTCAGGATACGACAATACATCAGCCATTTACTTTTCTGATGTTTTAAACTTGTGAACTTTACTTATTGCCCTCGCTAAATACCAGCTCCAGCGTTTGAACTGGTTTCTGACATGTATATCACTTCACAAAGTGGGTCAAACAACAGTTTGTCTCTCGGAATGGCTGGGAATTGATCACATTGAGGAAAGATACACACTCGTAACAAAATTAAAAGATCATCTTTCAAACACAAGAATTATTATTATTTTACTATACTAAAACAATTTTGGAGCAGCTTTCTTATAGGAGGTAACGCGACGCCATAACAAAAATGGCTGACCTGTAGGCGGAGCTATGCAAAATAGTGACGTCACTATTACGTCACTCACCTTCTGCTCTCTCTGTCCTCGCTAAACTCTTTGATATCGTCTGCTTCATCTTCTTCGAATCCTTCCTCCAATTATTCCGAGAAATAATCCAGAAATGAACAAAATTTTTCCTGACGTCGCCTTCCCCATCTTCTTCGAATCCTTCCTCCACATTCACGTACAAACTCAAAAAACAAATCAAAGTCTTCCACTAAACTCAACACAAACAACCTTGTCACTTCTCCATCTATTCTAAACTTCTTTTTGATGTACTTGTCTTCCACTAAACTCAACACAAACAACCTTGTCACTTCTCCGTAAATTCTAAACGTCTTTCTGATGTACTTTCCAGACTCTGCACCTCTCAACTTTTCCTTGAAATCCACAATTGCGCCGCAAATTTTCCCAAAATTTCCATGCACACTCGCCATCTTCAATCCTCTCGACTTTCTATCGTCTGCCAACATGAAATAAAATCAACAAACTTTCCCCGCACCAAATATCACATGACTAAAACCATCCAATAATTTAACACAACTCCATGTCAATCACCATAACGTCACTCGACCAGTCCTAAACATTTTTCCTCTGCTCAATTCACTACAATATAACCTAACCCTAACCCAAACCCTAACCTAACCCTACTTCATAAATCACACACAACACCAACCAACGTTCAACCTCACACCCCTCTCAAATATCGATCCTACCCGCTCTCCCCTCCCACAAAATAGCATAGCCCGCCGTGACCTACTAAAACTCCCATTATGAAAGTTCTGCCGCAATTGTAATCACCTGTGAGTCTAAAATATCTACACTGTGATATCAATGGATGATGAGGTAAGTCTCCACTGTTGGTTTCGCCTGCAATCAATGGGTCTTCATGAAAGGTTTGAGGGAGAAGGTCTGAGTGCAATACATGTCAAACAAATGTTGCTGCATGTAATGACTACAGTATAGACACATTGCTCATAAGGCTACGTGTCGGCGACCCTCGTGAACAGTTGTCATTGTCTCCGCTGTTAGGACCACAATTTATTTGACCTGTCCTCTGGCGGTGAGTTCTTCGCCTGTCATTATCTTTATGCAGCCCTTCATTGCTGTTAAGTCTTGTTCAGCTTAGCCCTATAACAAGGTTTTACACCCGGCAATGATTGACACCCGAGTTTCGCTCTGCGTGGACTGTCAAGGTCGCTGACGTCACGCTTCCGGTATTGGCCTTCACTGAGACGGGTACGAAAAAATAAAATCAGCTGCTGGGACCTCACCTGAACCCCCCCCCCCCTTACTCAACATCTTCCTCCCAATCCTCTTGGGTGACTATCGACATAACACTTCTGACGTTTAGAAAAAACACGGGGGGAGGGGGGGGACATTCTGAACATCTGATGTCTGGAATAGTGAGGGAGCAACACTCCTCCCTTTTGATGTGGAGAAATAATATGGAGCAGCATTCCTCACCTTAGCGCACAAATGATCGAACACTAAGTTGATTAGTGGTGTGTAGAAGTATTGAGCTATTACAAAAGTCACCTCATACTAAGTTGATTAGTGGTGTGTAGAAGTATTGAGCTATTACAGAAGTCACCTCATACTAAGTTGATTAGTGGTGTGTAGAAGTATTGTGGTACTACAGAAGTCACCTGATACTAAGTCGATTAGTGGTGTGTAGAAGTATTGTGGTATTACAGAAGTCACCTGATACTAAGTGGATTAGTGGTGTGTAGATGTATTGTGGTACTACAGAAGTCACCTGATACTAAGTGGATTAGTGGTGTGTAGAAGTATTGTGGTATTACAGAAGTCACCTGATACTAAGTGGATTAGTGGTGTGTAGAAGTATTGTGGTATTACAGAAGTCACCTGATACTAAGTGGATTAGTGGTGTGTAAAAGTATTGTGGTACTACAGAAGTCACCTCATACTAAGTTGATTAGTGGTGTGTAGAAGTATTGTGGTATTACAGAAGTCACCTGATACTAAGTGGATTAGTGGTGTGTAGAAGTATTGTGGTATTACAGAAGTCACCTGATACTAAGTGGATTAATGGTGTGTAGAAGTATTGTGGTACTACAGAAATCACCTAATACTATAAGTAGATTAGTGGTGTGTAGAAGTATTGTGGTACTACAGAAATCACCTGATACTAAGTGGATTAGTGGTGTGTAGAAGTATTGTGGTACTAAAGAAATCACTTATACTATAAGTGGATTAGTGGTGTGTAGAAGTATTGTGGTACTACAGAAATCACCTAATACTATAAGTGGATTAGTGGTGTGTAGAAGTATTGTGGTACTACAGAAATCACCTAATACTATAAGTGGATTAGTGGTGTGTAGAAGTATTGTGGTACTACAGAAATCACCTAATACTATAAGTGGATTAGTGGTGTCTAGAAGTATTGTGGTACTACAGAAATCACTTAATACTATAAGTGGATTAGTGGTGTGTAGAAGTATTGTGGTACTACAGAAATCACCTAATACTATAAGTGGATTAGTGGTGTGTAGAAGTATTGTGGTACTACAGAAATCACCTAATACTATAAGTGGATTAGTGGTGTGTAGAAGTATTGTGGTACTACAGAGGTCACCTGATACTAAGTGGATTAGTGGTGTGTAGAAGTATTGTGGTACTACAGAAATCACCTAATACTATAAGTGGATTAGTGGTGTGTAAAAGTATTGTGGTACTACAGAGGTCACTTGATACTAAGTGGATTAGTGGTGTGTAGAAGTATTGTGGTACTACAGAAATCACCTAATACTATAAGTGGATTAGTGGTGTGTAGAAGTATTGTAGTACTACAGAAATCACCTGATACTAAGTGGATTAGTGGTGTGTAGAAGTATTGTGGTACTACAGAAATCACCTAATACTATAAGTGGATTAGTGGTGTGTAGAAGTATTGTGGTACTACAGAAATCACCTAATACTATAAGTGGATTAGTGGTGTGTAGAAGTATTGTAGTACTACAGAAATCACCTGATACTAAGTGGATTAGTGGTGTGTAGAAGTATTGTGGTACTACAGAAATCACCTAATACTATAAGTGGATTAGTGGTGTGTAGAAGTATTGTGGTACTACAGAAATCACCTAATGCTATAAGTGGATTAGTTATGTGTAGAAGTATTGTGGTACTACAGAAGTCACCTGATACTAAGTGGATTAGTGGTGTGTAGAAGTGTTGTGGTACTACAGAAATCACCTAATACTATAAGTGGATTAGTGGTGTGTAGAAGTATTGTGGTACTACAGAAATCACCTAATACTATAAGTGGATTAGTGGTGTGTAGAAGTATTGTGGTACTACAGAAATCACCTAATGCTATAAGTGGATTAGTTGTGTGTAGAAGTATTGTGGTACTACAGAAGTCACCTGATACTAAGTGGATTAGTGGTGTGTAGAAGTGTTGTGGTACTACAGAAATCACCTAATACTATAAGTGGATTAGTGGTGTGTAGAAGTATTGTGGTACTACAGAAATCACCTAATACTATAAGTGGATTAGTGGTGTGTAGAAGTATTGTGGTACTACAGAAATCACCTAATACTATAAGTGGATTAGTGGTGTGTAGAAGTATTGTGGTACTACAGAAATCACCTAATACTATAAGTGGATTAGTGGTGTGTAGAAGTATTGTGGTACTACAGAAATCACCTAATACTATAAGTGGATTAGTGGTGTGTAGAAGTATTGTGGTACTACAGAAATCACCTAATACTATAAGTGGATTAGTGGTGTGTAGAAGTATTGTGGTACTACAGAAATCACCTAATACTATAAGTGGATTAGTGGTGTGTAGAAGTATTGTGGTACTACAGAAATCACCTAATACTATAAGTGGATTAGTGGTGTGTAGAAGTATTGTGGTACTACAGAAATCACCTAATACTATAAGTGGATTAGTGGTGTGTAGAAGTATTGTGGTACTACAGAGGTCACCTGATACTAAGTGGATTAGTGGTGTGTAGAAGTATTGTGGTACTACAGAAGTCACCTAATACTCTAAGTGGATTAGTGGTGTGTAGAAGTATTGTGGTACTACAGAAATCACTTTTACTATAAGTGGATTAGTGGTGTGTAGAAGTATTGTGGTACTACAGAAATCACCTAATACTATAAGTGGATTAGTGGTGTGTAGAAGTATTGTGGTACTACAGAAATCACCTAATACTATAAGTGGATTAGTGGTGTGTAGAAGTATTGTGGTACTACAGAAATCACCTAATACTATAAGTGGATTAGTGGTGTGTAGAAGTATTGTGGTACTACAGAAATCACCTAATACTATAAGTGGATTAGTGGTGTGTAGAAGTATTGTGGTACTACAGAAATCACCTAATGCTATAAGTGGATTAGTTATGTGTAGAAGTATTGTGGTACTACAGAAGTCACCTGATACTAAGTGGATTAGTGGTGTGTAGAAGTGTTGTGGTACTACAGAAATCACCTAATACTATAAGTGGATTAGTGGTGTGTAGAAGTATTGTGGTACTACAGAAATCACCTAATACTATAAGTGGATTAGTGGTGTGTAGAAGTGTTGTGGTACTACAGAAATCACCTAATACTATAAGTGGATTAGTGGTGTGTAGAAGTATTGTGGTACTACAGAAATCACCTAATGCTATAAGTGGATTAGTTATGTGTAGAAGTATTGTGGTACTACAGAAGTCACCTGATACTAAGTGGATTAGTGGTGTGTAGAAGTGTTGTGGTACTACAGAAATCACCTAATACTATAAGTGGATTAGTGGTGTGTAGAAGTATTGTGGTACTACAGAAATCACCTAATACTATAAGTGGATTAGTGGTGTGTAGAAGTATTGTGGTACTACAGAAATCACCTAATACTATAAGTGGATTAGTGGTGTGTAGAAGTATTGTGGTACTACAGAAATCACCTATACTAAGTGGATTAGTGGTGTGTAGAAGTATTGTGGTACTACAGAAATCACCTAATACTATAAGTGGATTAGTGGTGTGTAGAAGTATTGTGGTACTACAGAAATCACCTAATACTATAAGTGGATTAGTGGTGTGTAGAAGTATTGTGGTACTACAGAAATCACCTAATACTATAAGTGGATTAGTGGTGTGTAGAAGTATTGTGGTACTACAGAAATCACCTAATACTATAAGTGGATTAGTGGTGTGTAGAAGTATTGTGGTACTACAGAAATCACCTAATACTATAAGTGGATTAGTGGTGTGTAGAAGTATTGTGGTACTACAGAGGTCACCTGATACTAAGTGGATTAGTGGTGTGTAGAAGTATTGTGGTACTACAGAAATCACCTAATACTATAAGTGGATTAGTGGTGTGTAGAAGTATTGTGGTACTACAGAAATCACCTAATACTATAAGTGGATTAGTGGTGTGTAGAAGTATTGTGGTACTACAGAAATCACCTAATACTATAAGTGGATTAGTGGTGTGTAGAAGTATTGTGGTACTACAGAAATCACCTAATACTATAAGTGGATTAGTGGTGTGTAGAAGTATTGTGGTACTACAGAAATCACCTAATACTATAAGTGGATTAGTGGTGTGTAGAAGTATTGTGGTACTACAGAAATCACCTAATACTATAAGTGGATTAGTGGTGTGTAGAAGTATTGTGGTACTACAGAAATCACCTAATACTATAAGTGGATTAGTGGTGTGTAGAAGTATTGTGGTACTACAGAGGTCACCTGATACTAAGTGGATTAGTGGTGTGTAGAAGTATTGTGGTACTACAGAAGTCACCTAATACTATAAGTGGATTAGTGGTGTGTAGAAGTATTGTGGTACTACAGAAATCACCTAATACTATAAGTGGATTAGTGGTGTGTAGAAGTATTGTGGTACTACAGAAATCACCTAATACTATAAGTGGATTAGTGGTGTGTAGAAGTATTGTGGTACTACAGAAATCACCTAATACTATAAGTGGATTAGTGGTGTGTAGAAGTATTGTGGTACTACAGAAATCACCTAATACTATAAGTGGATTAGTGGTGTGTAGAAGTATTGTGGTACTACAGAAATCACCTAATACTATAAGTGGATTAGTGGTGTGTAGAAGTATTGTGGTACTACAGAAATCACCTAATACTATAAGTGGATTAGTGGTGTGTAGAAGTATTGTGGTACTACAGAAATCACCTAATACTATAAGTGGATTAGTGGTGTGTAGAAGTATTGTGGTACTACAGAGGTCACCTGATACTAAGTGGATTAGTGGTGTGTAGAAGTATTGTGGTACTACAGAAGTCACCTAATACTCTAAGTGGATTAGTGGTGTGTAGAAGTATTGTGGTACTACAGAAATCACTTTTACTATAAGTGGATTAGTGGTGTGTAGAAGTATTGTGGTACTACAGAAATCACCTAATACTATAAGTGGATTAGTGGTGTGTAGAAGTATTGTGGTACTACAGAAGTCACCTGATACTAAGTGGATTAGTGGTGTGTAGAAGTGTTGTGGTACTACAGAAATCACCTAATACTATAAGTGGATTAGTGGTGTGTAGAAGTATTGTGGTACTACAGAAATCACCTAATACTATAAGTGGATTAGTGGTGTGTAGAAGTATTGTGGTACTACAGAAATCACCTAATACTATAAGTGGATTAGTGGTGTGTAGAAGTATTGTGGTACTACAGAAATCACCTAATACTATAAGTGGATTAGTGGTGTGTAGAAGTATTGTGGTACTACAGAAATCACCTAATACTATAAGTGGATTAGTGGTGTGTAGAAGTATTGTGGTACTACAGAAATCACCTAATGCTATAAGTGGATTAGTTATGTGTAGAAGTATTGTGGTACTACAGAAGTCACCTGATACTAAGTGGAGTAGTGGTGTGTAGAAGTGTTGTGGTGAAATCACCTAAGTGGATTAGTGGTGTGTAGAAGTATTGTGGTACTACAGAAATCACCTAATACTATAAGTGGATTAGTGGTGTGTAGAAGTATTGTGGTACTACAGAAATCACCTAATACTATAAGTGGATTAGTGGTGTGTAGAAGTATTGTGGTACTACAGAAATCACCTAATACTATAAGTGGATTAGTGGTGTCTAGAAGTATTGTGGTACTACAGAAATCACCTAATACTATAAGTGGATTAGTGGTGTGTAGAAGTATTGTGGTACTACAGAAATCACCTAATACTATAAGTGGATTAGTGGTGTGTAGAAGTATTGTGGTACTACAGAAATCACCTAATACTATAAGTGGATTAGTGGTGTGTAGAAGTATTGTGGTACTACAGAAATCAGCTAATACTATAAGTGGATTAGTGGTGTGTAGAAGTATTGTGGTACTACAGAAATCACCTAATACTATAAGTGGATTAGTGGTGTGTAGAAGTATTGTGGTACTACAGAGGTCACCTGATACTAAGTGGATTAGTGGTGTGTAGAAGTATTGTGGTACTACAGAAGTCACCTAATACTCTAAGTGGATTAGTGGTGTGTAGAAGTATTGTGGTACTACAGAAATCACTTTTACTATAAGTGGATTAGTGGTGTGTAGAAGTATTGTGGTACTACAGAGATCACCTGATCCTAAGTGGATTAGTGGTGTGTAGAAGTATTGTTTTGCTACAGCCGTCGACTCACGATTGGTGGGAGTAGCCCCCCCCCCCTATCTTGTATGGAAAACGCGGTTCTCGTTGTAAAACAAGACAAACAAATAAAAGCTGGGCGACCAGAGGAAGGAGACATCAATGGCGCGCACACGACCCCAGCAACTAAATAAATCAGCGACTCGCATGAGGCCGTGTCGTGCTATCGGCTCAATTAGTGTCAACCCTCCCAGCGACCAGACTCCTCCTCGGCTGCCGACGGCCATCGTGGCCGAGATCAAAGGTCGACCCGCGGTCCTGGCGATGACGTGGTGTAGACATGGTGAAGTCGGACCTACGTCTGGAAAGTATCTGGTGTTTCCGATGACTGTTCACCAACCTCCACTGGCTAATTTCTCACGTTCCTCTAACGTCTAAAGAATTGTTTTCTGAATGATTGGGTGGCTGCTTGATTAGTTGACCATACGACTTCTCTGATTGCCTAAGTGGAGGTGTTAAGGTCCGTAGGTTCAATGGACCAGTGGGCGGTCGTAGTTTTCTAATGACTGGGCAGAGCTCAGCGCGAGATGTTGCTGTAGCTGAGGGACTAGACTTGGTCCGATGTTGAAATTCACGGCGACAAACATCTTCATGTACAGACAAGTGGGCAACGACACAGACTTTGTAAAGACCCCGGCCGCTGGGAGAACTGGGAACATATGTTAGCTCGTATTGTGTACAAACGTGACGTCACCAGCTTGACCTCTTCCTGTGCATTTAGTTTGTAGGCGTGTGTCTCGAGAACAAAAGGGGGAGTACTCATTCAAAGTTAGGGAAATAGCACCTTAAAGTGAGTTGTATCCTGGGATTAAAAAATGGTGTACCCTCTGAGACCTTTTATGCACTTCGGAGAGAAGACTTCCTGAATGTCATGGGAGGTATAAGTGTGGAAAGAAGAGAGTTTCTGTAGACGTGGTGCACATCTTACCACCTACCACCCTTTAAGCGACTGTTGTGTGCGACATTTGACCTTTTGACAAGTGCAGACGATAAAAGAATATTATGGTCTGTTTACTGTAGAGAAATAATGGATCTCATATTTAGCTTCTTGTAATTTACTGCCGAGAAATAATGGATCTGGTACTTACTTTAGAAAAATAATGGATCTGGTACTTACTGTACAAAAATAGTGGATCTCATACTTAGTTTCTTGTAATTTACTGCAGAGAAATAATGGATCTGGTACTTACTGTAGAGAAATACAGGATCTGGTACTTACTGTAGAGAAATACAGGATCTGGTACTTACTGTAGAGAAATACAGGATCTGGTACTTACTGTAGAGAAATACAGGATCTGGTACTTACTGTAGAGAAATAATGGATCTGGTACTTACTGTAGAGAAATACAGGATCTGGTACTTACTGTAGAGAAATACAGGATCTGGTACTTACTGTAGAGAAATACAGGATCTGGTACTTACTGTAGAGAAATACAGGATCTGGTACTTACTGTAGAGAAATAATGGATCTGGTACTTACTGTAGAGAAATACAGGATCTGGTACTTACTGTAGAGAAATACAGGATCTGGTACTTACTGTAGAGAAATACAGGATCTGGTACTTACTGTAGAGAAATACAGGATCTGGTACTTACTGTAGAGAAATAATGGATCTGGTACTTACTGTAGAGAAATACAGGATCTGGTACTTACTGTAGAGAAATACAGGATCTGGTACTTACTGTAGATAAATAAAGGATCTCGTAATTACTGTACAGAAATAATGGATCTCATATTTAGTTTTTTGTAATTTACTGCAGAGAAATAATGGATCTGGTACTTACTGTAGAGAAATAATGGATCTCATATTTAGTTTTTTGTAATTTACTGCAGAGAAATAATGGATCTGGTACTTACTGTAGAGAAATAATGGATCTCATACATACCTTAGATAAAAAAATGGATCTCATATTTACCGCAGAGAAATAATGGACGCGCTGTATGTGCCTACATGTTGCATGACTAAAGATTGTTCTAGTGTCAAAGATTTCAAGAAAGGCTACAGGAGGAAGATTGTAAAGACGGGAAAGCACAGAGATAAAGAGAAAGAAGCACGTGACAAGGCCGCCATGCGAGTTGTTTGTGGTTTTGCTGGCTATGTTGTTGTGTCTGGCAGCCTGTCTTCTCAATCGATTGTGACCCGGTCTTTTTTAATCAAAGGCAATGCTTTAAAAAAATTAATAATAATTTAGTGTAGAGGGCAGTGTGAAAAAGCAATCCAGCCGAAGATATCGCAGACCGGTAGAGCCAGGGAAGAGCGAAGTTGCTGTGATTATCCCCCCTCCTAAATCATTTTCCTCGTTCCCCAGGCGAGGCCCCTGGAGACGCCCACACTCCGCTCCTTTCCTAGTCTTTCTAAGTCTTTAATCTTTCCCGTGTTACAGTTGCTGCTGTTGGGCTGTCTCCTTCTTCTGATGTATAGGGACAGCGGGAGAGAGAAACTTTTTTGTGTGTGTTTTGGGGGATGGAGGGAGGTCGCTCCTTTCGTGATTCTTTCTTGATTTCCGTCGACAAAGAGCCACTCATGTCTTACATGTACTCCAGCAGCTCCACACTCAGTAGACACAGGGCAGGTTACAAGGCTAACGATCTACCCGATGGCTGACAGCGAATACAAGGCTAGAGAAGTAGGTAGTGATGTGCTAGTGTAGTTACAGTAGTCGCCAATATGTCTGACAATGGTGATAAAGCATTGAACTACCACCCGTACAGAGCGTTGGTGTCGCCATTACCACTGCTATAATAGTGGTTACAAGGCTAGATTGAAGTAGTCGCCAGTATTGTGGTACCTGCACTGCTGTACACCCAGCCTGAGGTCCTAGTACAGTGACAGCACTGGCCAATATGTCTGACAACCATTGATTACAAGGCTAGACATGTCGTCCGTTGTGCGAGTGTCGTCAGCAGTGGCCATGACGCCTGACAACTAGAGGCCCAGTGATATCCCAGCAGGCCATGCGCTCGTCTGTAAGAGGTCCATGTCACCTGACAACTAGAGGCCCAGTGATATCCCAGCAGGCCATGCGCTCGTCTGTAAGGTCCATGTCGCCACATGCCTCACGCAGGACCCGGACACTAACAGGATCCCGCGACAAAAACCGTCAACAGCAGCAACGACCAACGGGCCCCCGAGTGGCGGCCGATGTCTAGAGACTTGTCACGTGACAGACACTCAGTAAGTCACGTCTGCAGGTGATGGGGGTGAGAAGGGTAGGACTGCCCACCCCCACCCCCGACACCAGTGCACCTCATTCAGTGGAAGATTCAGAATTCAGGTCTCAGTGGAGTAAACTCTTGGGTAGAAGGTTTCAGCACCCGCTGTCTTCCTGGGGTGAGATCGTCCTTTGGCCGACAAGTTTGTGTCTCAGACACTGAGACCTCTCCTCCCTGTTTGTGTCTCAGACACTGAGACCTCTCCTCCCTGTTTGTGTCTCAGACACTGAGACCTCTCCTCCCTGTCTGCTCTGTCTGGGAATTAGTCACGTGTTATACACAACAAAGTCACAGTAATTCTAACAGCTATACACTGTGTAAATTAGTCATAATACTATGCTATTAGTACTCGTAGTAATACAACTGTGCCGAGTGTCAATAAAATCCTCGTGACTCGTGAGAGACAATAGAGTGACGTGAGAGACAACAGAGTGACGTGAGAGACCATAGAGTGACTCGTGAGAGACCATAGAGTCACGTGAGAGACAATAGAGTGACGTGAAAGACCATAGAGTGACTCGTGAGAGACCAAAGAGTCACGTGAGAGACAATAGAGTGACGTGAGAGACCATAGAGTCACGTGAGAGACAATAGAGTGACGTGAGAGACCATAGAGTCACGTGAGAGACAATAGAGTGACGTGCCATTGCCATGTTACATGTATATGCACGAGCCATATATCTTCTCCAAGATGGAAGCTAAAGACATGTGAAGTGCTTGTAGGAGCACAGTTAGTACACATGCTAGTACACATGTTAGTAAAGTTATTAGTGTACATACTAACATACACGTTAGTCTACTTGTTAACCTGTTGTTACTATAAATAGTATGTTACTATTATTAGTATAAACTCGTGTATGCAAGCTCCAGACCCTGTGATTCTCGTAACACATTCCCGGTCCAGCCAGTGACAACTACAACCAGCGACAGGTTTGTGAGCAGGCGATTATGAGGCTAGAGATGGTGTTGTCATCATCAGTGAGCAGAACTACAGGCACAACGACATCGGACACAAACTACAGACACGCCTGACAAGCACCCGGATGATCTGCTGCAGACAATTTCGTCTACATTACTAACGATGTCGAAGATAGTGATTTCAGAGACAGGCCCAGCGACAATAAACACTTGCCTCTAAAAATACGAGGATGGACATTGCGGACATTACTCGGGCCTCTTGCTGTCTCACTGATTATTAGTGAACAATGAAAGTGACAGCCACCTCATGTGCATCGTGAAGATGGGGGGGGGGTGTCTGGCCGGCTGTAACCCCTGGCAACAGTTTTATTTGTAATTTCTCCTCAGCCTTTATCGTTTCCTCGCTCGTATTCATCCACATCTGTGGGAAGGGTGTCGTTCACTGAGCCTTGCCTCATGATTAGGAGGAAAAATCACTTGCACAGCTCCAGACCTTTAAGGATGGGGACAGTGTCCTTCCAGTGCATAGTCCAGTGATATAGGAGCTACAGAATGTGATAACAAACCACTCTCGGTGAGAGGACACTTTCAACAAGGAAATAAACAAATGTGAAAGTAGTTCCTTGGCCGTGGGTAACTTCCTCTCCCTCCCGTGCTTTACCTTAGCCAGGCCTCTAGGGATTCAACCTTTTGCTACCCGCTCCCCTAGAAAGTATACTAGGCTACCCGCTACCCCGGCAAGCGAATTAGGGTAGTTTGGGTACCCGACCATCTCTGGAATCAGAAAGTAACCTGCCTACACGACAGCTGAACACAAGATACAAGGAACAATTGATTCGTCTTGCTACTGAGCCAGGACTTTCACTGCCTCCCTCCTTCCTCCCTATACAGTTGTTAGTTGACCCCTATACATTTGTTATTTTCCCTATACAGTTGTTGTTTCACTCCCTATACAGTTGTTATTTTCCCTATACAGTTGTTGTTTCACTCCCTATACAGTTGTTATTTAAAAAGCACCACCAGCTGTTCTCTCACTCAAAGTACACAGATAGTATATCCTCCCCCCTCCCCCCGGCAGAAGACGGACACGGGTCCTGTCGACAGGACGGACAGCAATGGTGACGGCAGCTGCTCAGTCTTTCTTGGTGTTAACGGGATACGAGACACTGAATCTGACTCTCTCTCTCACACACACACACACAGAGTCTAGCCAAGTCCCCACCCCTACCGACGGCCAGCTTAACTGGTAATCAGCCAGCACCAGTGAAGGGATGAATGATGAGGACGACAATGAATCATGTGTAAAACATGGCTGTGGGGCTGTTGTAGGCGGCCGCCTAGTTTCCTACTATTTCGGGCAGGAAAATAAAATAACCGTTATTTGTGAGGACCTGAGTACCGTTTGACAAGAGAGACATTCGCTGTTATGTCTTCCCGACTTGCTGGCTGTACTGGGGTCATTTATGTCCGGCACCACCCCCACATCCATTGTACTGGTGTTGTAACGAGGGACTTAGGAGACGGAAAGTACAGACTAGAGCACAATGGCGTCACTCGACAACACAACAGGGCGACTTCTTTGTCCCGCAACACATCTGTCCTACAAGCAATTTTAAGTAAACAAAAAGTATTTTGGGTATAGCGCTTGATATGGGGTAAGACGTGATGGCCATATCAAAAATGGCTCGCGGCATTTGTCGTCTGCTCGCTCCACTCAATTGCCTAAATGTACCAAATAAACTAACCCAAACCTATTACCTACCCCAAACCCTAACCCCAACCCCAAACCTCTGACAAAATAACATAGACCGGCCTATGACGTTTTGTCCCCCCCCCCCATATCAAAGTCCTGCCCTAGTTTGATTATTGATTATTCTGAAATGTAAAAAATTAAAAGAAACAATACTGAACATCAGCATCTGTCACGTAAGTCCAACTGACCATCTCCCTGGCTTTGTCCTTGGTTGAACGTCTCTGACACCCCTTCACATCACGTCACGTGATAGCAGCGCATGCTCAGCCACAATAACCAACGGTCACTTAGCTACGTGTCCGGTGAAGCGGAACAGTGTCTGGGGAAGCCAAAGAGCAGCTGACGCCGTTGCGTTGCTTAGCCTTATGCATCACGCTGTTGAAACCTCGTAATGAAAACCCGCCAGGCAAGATCAAGATGTGCAGTCCGCTTGTAGTCTGCTTTTAGCGCTGGAAAAGAGTTATTGCAGTTTTATTCTGAGAGAAGTGCTTGCGAAATATAGCACACGTGAAATATTGCTACAAGTCGCCAGAGACGGCAATGGCCACATGGTCCAGATGATGACACCACTCGCCTGATCTCACTGAGTAATCTCCCTTCATATACTAGTGTGCGGCGCTCCCCCCTCCCACTCGCTACTTCAGTCGATGCACGGGAAGGGGGAATTAATTGGTAACGTCACCCTGTGATTATACTTGTGTAGGAGAAGATTCAGTCTACTCCATCTGATAAATATTTTCACTTTACTTTCGTCCTAGGATAGTCAGAAGAGAAACTTTATCTCGCCAAACTCTCGAAAGGGCAGTTCCCTTCCTAAGCATCGATCTCAGGCTGCAGGCGGTCAGCGGCCTTAAGGAGTTTGTTCCCCCCCTCCCCAGGTTTGCTGATGCACCACGCCTGCAGCTCCGCCGCCCTTCCGCCTTCTACGTCACAGCTGCACCAGCTTCCTGTCATCTCCTCCCGACACTACTGACCTCTGACTTCTCGATGGTCGCTCCATTACTCACATACATACTGGGTAGAGCTACTTGTGATGTCACGTCTAGTGTCTTGTAACGTCACGTCTAGTGTCTTGTAAGGTCACGTGTAGTGTCTTGTTAGGTCACGTGTAGTGTCTTGTAAGGTCACGTGTAGTGTCTTGTATGGTCACGTGTAGTGTCTTGTAACGTCACGTGTAGTGTCTTGTACGGTCACGTGTAGTGTCTTGTAACGTCACGTGTAGTGTCTTGTACGGTCACGTGTAGTGTCTTGTAACGTCACGTGTAGTGTCTTGTACGGTCACGTGTAGTGTCTTGTAACGTCACGTGTAGTGTCTTGTACGGTCACGTGTAGTGTCTTGTAACGTCACGTGTAGTGTCTTGTACGGTCACGTGTAGTGTCTTGTAACGTCACGTGTAGTGTCTTGTACGGTCACGTCTAGTGTCTTGTAAGGTCACCTCTAGTGTCTTGTTAGGTCACGTCTAGTGTCTTGTAAGGTCACGTCTAGTGTCTTGTAAGGTCACGTGTAGTGTCTTGTAGGGTCACGTGTAGTGTCTTGTATGGTCACGTCTAGTGTCTTGTAACGTCACGTCTAGTGTCTTGTAAGGTCACGTGTAGTGTCTTGTAGGGTCACGCCTAGTGTCTTGTAAGGTCACGTCTAGTGTCTTGTAAGGTCACGTGTAGTGTCTTGTAAGGTCACGTGTAGTGTCTTGTATGGTCACGTGTAGTGTCTTGTAAGGTCACGTCTAATGTCTTGTTAGGTCACGTGTAGTGTCTTGTAAGGTCTCGTCTAATGTCTTGTTAGGTCACGTGTAGTGTCTTGTAAGGTCACGTGTAGTGTCTTGTATGGTCACGTGTAGTGTCTTGTATGGTCTCGTCTAGTGTCTTGTTAGGTCACGTGTAGTGTCTTGTATGGTCACGTGTAGTGTCTTGTATGGTCACGTCTAGTGTCTTGTAAGGTCACGTGTAGTGTCTTGTAAGGTCACGTCTAGTGTCTTGTATGGTCTCGTCTAGTGTCTTGTTAGGTCACGTGTAGTGTCTTGTAAGGTCACGTGTAGTGTCTTGTATGGTCACGTCTAGTGTCTTGTAAGGTCACGTGTAGTGTCTTGTAAGGTCACGTGTAGTGTCTTGTATGGTCACGTCTAGTGTCTTGTAAGGTCACGTGTAGTGTCTTGTAAGGTCACCTCTAGTGTCTTGTAAGGTCACCTCTAGTGTCTTGTACGGTCACGTCTAGTGTCTTGTAAGGTCACGTGTAGTGTCTTGTAAGGTCACCTCTAGTGTCTTGTAAGGTCACCTCTAGTGTCTTGTACGGTCACCTCTAGTGTCTTGTAAGGTCACCTCTAGTGTCTTGTTAGGTCACGTCTAGTGTCTTGTAAGGTCACGTGTAGTGTCTTGTAAGGTCACGTGTAGTGTCTTGTAGGGTCACGCCTAGTGTCTTGTTAGGTCACGTGTAGTGTCTTGTAGGGTCACGCCTAGTGTCTTGTAAGGTCACGTGTAGTGTCTTGTAGGGTCACGCCTAGTGTCTTGTAAGGTCACGTGTAGTGTCTTGTAAGGTCACGTGTAGTGTCTTGTAGGGTCACGCCTAGTGTCTTGTTAGGTCACGTCTAGTGTCTTGTAGGGTCACGCCTAGTGTCTTGTAAGGTCACGTGTAGTGTCTTGTAGGGTCACGCCTAGTGTCTTGTAAGGTCACGTGTAGTGTCTTGTAAGGTCACGTGTAGTGTCTTGTAGGGTCACGCCTAGTGTCTTGTAAGGTCACGTGTAGTGTCTTGTAGGGTCACGCCTAGTGTCTTGTTAGGTCACGTCTAGTGTCTTGTAAGGTCACCTCTAGTGTCTTGTTAGGTCACGTCTAGTGTCTTGTAAGGTCACGTGTAGTGTCTTGTAAGGTCACGTGTAGTGTCTTGTATTTACGTCGTGCTACGTTTTCATTCCAAATTTCTGAGCACGTCGATTCATGTAAGATACGTATTTACTTCAGAACTAAACGTGACCACAACGTACTCTCAGTGTTTACCCATGACCGATCTAACCAGGATAACTACGATAGATGTAATTAGCTGCAAGAAACAGGATCAATATGATGGATGTTATTAGCTACAATACGTCGTCACGACTGATGTAAAAGTGATAAATATGAAAGAAGTCATTAGCAAGACTACGTTGTCACAACATGTTTAAAAGTAATAAATATCATCTAATAGTGATAACTGTGATATAATCAGCCTCAATACGTCACTACTACACATCTAAATGTACGAATGGTGTTGTCAGTGGCGCAGGCATCGTCTGTATAGTACAGATATTTTATATACTTTATATATATATATATATACTATGATTGATATGATATGATTGTCTCTGCCCACTTGTTCATATTTTTACTGTTGACATCCTTCATGCAGCACCTTGCAATGAACTTTATTTCTTACTTGTATTTCTAACTTGTGCTTTTGCGACTAGAGCACATTCCCATATTCCCAAGTGCGTGTATGTTGCAAAAGTGGGTGTAGGTTGTGTCTGTTGTAGAAGTGTGTATGCTGCACGTGAGTGTGTGTTGTAGAAGTGTGTGTGTTGTACAAGTGCGTGTATCTGTTATCTGTCAATATGGGAGCCTGGTTGTTGTAATTCAGTTTACTTGGATTGGTCTGTATATTATTTCTGTAAAGCAGTCTGAGTAAATTATTGTATAAATCCTTAGCATTCTTATTAATAAGGTTTTTCATCTTCACGCGATATCAACAAATATTATTGCATATAACAGGCGAACGTTGATGAACGATACAGACCAGCTTCCAGAGCCTGTAGAGTATGTGTTATACCAAAGCCAATGTGTTACATTATATGCTATACCAAAGGCAGTGTGTTAGAGTATCTACTAAATAAAATATCATAAAAGTGGGTGAGGAGGTCTCATGGATTACACCTGCTGTAAATGAATACGTCACTGTAACAAGTGTACGCCATGTTATCCTATAGCTGGCAGAAACGTCTACTGAAATACACTACAGAAAAAGACCATGTGATTGTCTATAAGGCTGCCCGTAAAGTAACATGAAACAGCATACGTCACATTAGCGGAAGACATACGTCACACTAGTGCAAGACATCTCACATTAACGGAAGACATACGTCACACAAGCAAAAGACATACGTCACACCAGCGGAAGGCATACGTCACATTAGTGGAAGATATTGTCACACTAGCGGAAGACATACGTCACACTAGCGGAAGACATACGTCACACCATACGACACTGTACCTGCTCCGGAAGGACAGGGCAGCTCGTGGCAGCAGGAGAGTAAACAGCTGGAATCGCTGAGCCGGATTCTTCTCAACTGACAACTGAGTAAAGCCCACGGCAGCGGCAAGTCACATGACTCAGGTGTCAGCAGACGTTGGTGACGATCACAAAGATCATCTCCCTCTCGCTGCTGTTATCATCTCACATCTGACAGATGTGGCGGGTAGCTCACAACATGGCCACATTCACAATCAAGGAAAGAGGTTTGTGATGAGAACAACATTAGTAACCTGCAGGCTGAGAGACAGTGACTGACACCGACAGTCTCAAACCACGTGGTAGAAGTTGTCGCTCAGCCCCTACCCTCCACCTCCACTCCCCTCAAGGCCCGGCGTCGTCAAGATTGCGACAGACTTCTTGTTGCTGTTGGCTGACATTTGCAAGTCATTATACAGTCTGCGCCCTCCACACGGCGCCTCATCGCCTGCAGTCATGGAGCCTGACTGACGGCCGCCATACTCACCACCGGCAGACGACAGTTCAGTGGCGGACACCCCCAGTCTCACCTTTGCCACCAGCTTGTACTCACCACCGGCAGACGACAGTTCAGTGGTGGACACCCCCAGTCTCAGCTTTGCCACCAGCTTGTACTCACCACCGGCAGACGACAGTTCAGTGGCAGACACCCCCAGTCTCACCTTTGCCACCAGCTTGTACTCGCGACCGTTTAATATTCTACGACAGTCAATTCTGGATACAACTTTACATTTACAGTCGCCCCTTCAGATGAAAAGGAAGACTGAGGTACTGGTGTAAAGACCTATAAATAAACCTGATATCACATATCAACAGATATCAGAGAAAATCTCTCACCACTTTGAACAACTTCGATGACACTGCACTTGAGGTAGGAAGGTCTGACAACTACAGCCTGTCATCCACGCCTTTTACAATGACAAAGACAAAGAGTAATGACATGACCGGGGGAAGTAACTTGTGGTACCTAATAGTGCATTAAGTAGCCTCCCCTTTCTTTGAAGAAGCAGCACTGAACAAATACTCATCATCACTCACATCATAATGATCTAATTATCACCCTCATCACCTCTTGACTGGTACTAGCTGATGACCAGTTAGACTGGACTTACAGACCACCAACCTCGTGCCAGGTGCTGTCTAAAGCCGTGGTAGCTCTCTCTGGTGGTGTTACACTTGTCTTATCAGGACGCGACTGTTGAAGATCTGCTCAACTGTCCTCCTGGCTGCTCGGAAGCCAGAATGTTCTTCTGCTAACAAGTCTTGGACAACGGTGTTGAGGCGATGTTGAAATTTCTGAGAGAATTGCTGTGGAATTCCTTCAAAATGTCAGCTTTGTCCGAGCTTTCCCTGAGTTCCTTCACGAATCCCGACAGTCGACGAAGTCCTTCAACGTTTCTTGAGAACGTATTTCAAGGTCAGTTTTCATCTCATTAGTTGTCACGAGGGGATCTGGAAATGAAATATAATTTTTTTAGCAGATTTGCTGTGTCTTGTTTCGTGAGTATGGGAAGGGATGTCGACTTACCTCGTGCTCCTTGACCCTCACTGTACTCAGTGAAATACCAATGACACCTTTCAAGCCTTTCAGACCTTCTTCAACCACAACTTGTGGAACAGTTGATGGCTAAACTCCAAACGGCACGCGCTTCTGTCGACCAAAGTGAGGCGGGTATGAAATGTTTTCAGGCTGCTACACTCTCCGTCCAGGTGGGCAACCAATAAGCCTTGCTAGTCTAGCTTAGAAAAGACCTTGGCGCGTGAAAGTCTGGGAAGGATTTATTTTTTAATAATAATAAGAAGAAGAAGAAGAAGAACTTATAACGCGCAGCATCCCGACCAAGACAGATCGCACTCTCTGCGCAGACCAATAATAGTAAATGAAAGAGAACAGTAGAGGGTGAGATACGTGTAGACACACTGACCAACTTAAAGATGAGGTACAAGAGTAGAAGGTAAAGCAATGTATGAAGGTATGAAGGGATGTAGGTACTGTACACAGTGTGAGATGAGTCATTACATGATGGTTAGCATGACAGACAGTATTGACAGGGAGTTCAGAATAGTATTTCAGGGATAGTACTTTGTGAACAAATATGTTTTCAGAGAGAGTTTAAATGTAGCCTTGTAGTCCGAGTGGTGAATGTGATGTGGAAGAGAATACAGGGAGAAGATAATGTTCCTTCTTGTTTAAGGAACGACACAAATACGGAAGAACTTCATAGTTGTAACGACCATGCGGCTAGACCTACTGAAGTTTTCTTTTGACAGATTATTTCATACCATCGGTACCGCAATGACGGAGAGGAAATTAAAATAACAGAGTTGTCTGCCTGTAGGTGAGCTACCGCAGGGAGACTTCCCTGGTCATCACCAATAACACGAGAGTAATCCAACAGTAGCACATCATTCTCATCATGAAAGACATTCTTATAGTTTGCTCACGTGACTTAACCTTACAGCTAACATTTGCTCGTCTTCTGCTCCTTCTGAATACCGGCTACAGCCAGTCTTTCTCCCTCTGTTCACACTTTCAGCGAAATGATTCTGCTGGTGGTATTTCTGGCAAGTCCTGCCACTTTTTACTGTATATTTACTTTGAAATGACTTTGTACGAAGCCCAGTCGCCACACTCGTAGGACACCAGAAACTTTCAACAGCCAAGTGACGTAAGCTGGTCTTGTCATGTGACCCGGCACGACACCTTGTGGAAGACTTGTTCGTCAAGGCACCGTGGAGGGTGGTCAACCCCACTTCTGAGGAAGAACTGACACACGAACCTGAGAGACTGGACTGGTCGTCCTGTACAGAACCTGTTTATTGTCCCCCACAACAGGTTAGAGTGGCGGCCCCTGTCAGCTGCCGTGTCTACTCTGTGCTCTCCCCACCCCCAACGACAACTGCCGGTCAATGGACGACTGACTGATGACACAACTCACAACATGGGACTGGTTTTAAAAGTTCGAAGATTTTCTTCTTCTTTTCTGAAAATCGTTTGCCATGTGTAAAAATAGCGCTTGTGTCTGGTTGTGCTTCATCAGACTTCACGAACTTCCGCTGTACAGAGATCGCTTCCGCTGCACGACGCATGTTGAGACACATCTTCAGAGGGAGGTCACTCTCCTGGAGTAACTGCTTAAGTGTCGAGTTTTCTCTGACACCCACAAGTAACAAAGCTGACAGTCGTTGATGTCATCACACAAGTTGCACAGTCTGACCAGTGGCCGCAGCGCCGCGCCATCATCTTCAGAAAAATTCTTTAGCCTCTTAATCTCTCATATTGAGCAACTGCCTCACTTCTTTCATTTCTTGTTCCTAGCGAAGTGAGTAGTGAACACAGTGACGATAGTTCCTCGTATGTTGTCCATGTCTCGTTCTTGTCCTTAAGCACTAAGAGCTTACTTCATAGGAGTATGAGTATGGGCTACAAACATTTTGCATTTATTATTATTATTATTATTCACAGTGTCATCACAAATTTGCACTGTAGATAGACAGCCGTTAGATACATCGATCCTTAAATAGATAGCCTGTTAGATAGACAGGTCATTAGATACATAAACCGTTAGAAACATAAGCACTTCTGACACCCAGTGTGTTCAAATACTTGGGCCTCATGATAATTCTCCGCTTCATTGTCTAGTCTGGTGACGATGAAGTAGTCTGTCCACATTCACTTACACAGCTATCACTGAGGGGCTTGTCTCATCCTCTCCAGTAAGGGAGGCGGATTAAGTCCAGCGCTGTGATTACTGTGCGGGATCTGATTACTGCCTTGAGCCAAGTTCAACAAGTCGCACTTGCAAACATTAGTTGAAAAGTTGTTTGTAGAATATTCGTGGGACTGCTGGCAGGGAAGAGATCATAGCCAGGAAACCTCTACACAAGCAGCAGTCATACACCTCCTTCAGGGCTACCATGAAGTTTGGCTCTTAGCATCACTGAGACAAACACACATCGTCATTAAACACATAACATCATTAAGACAAAACACAGAATCACTGAGACAAACACACAGCATCACTGAGACACACAGCATCGCATCACACTGAGACAAACACACATCATTAAACACATGACATCACTAAAACAAAACACAGCATCACCGAGACAAACACACAGCATCACCGAGACAAACACACAGCATCACCGAGACAAACACACAACAGCTTATCATCACAGTGAGACAAACACATAGCACCCTGAGACAAACACACAGCATCTCATGACAGTGAGACGAACACACAACATACAGAGAGCAATGAGCTGGACTGAGCGCCATATATTCAAGAAGACAAGGGAGGTGACTCTTGTCATAGTTAATACGCGTGAAAGGCCATAAAAGACACTTCGTGTTAGAGTCGTCATTTACACGTGTAAACATCTCACCTTTGTTGCCGGAAGGACAAGAGGAATATCACAGTATATGGCGGGGTGATGATAGGGTACACCATGACAGAAATATTGCAGAGGTCTGACAGGTGCATTAGAACAAAAACATGGCGGAGGTCTGACAGGGTACATTAGAGTAGATATATGGCGGAGGTCTGACAGGGTACATTAGAGCAGACATATGGCAGAGGTCTGACAGGTACATTAGAGCAGACATATGGCAGAGGTCTGACAGGTACATTAGAGCAGACATATGGCGGAGGTCTGACAGGTACATTAGAGCAGACATATGGCAGAGGTCTGACAGGTACATTAGAGCAGACATATGGCAGAGGTCTGACAGGTACATTAGAGCAGACATATGGCAGAGGTCTGACAGGTACATTAGAGCAGACATATGGCAGAGGTCTGACAGGTACATTAGAGTAGATATATGGCGGAGGTCTGACAAGGTACATTAGAGCAGACATGTGGCGGAGGTCTGACAGGGTACATTAGAGCAGACATATGGCAGAGGTCTGACAGGTACATTAGAGCAGACATATGGCGGAGGTCTGACAGGTACATTAGAGCAGACATATGGCAGAGGTCTGACAGGTACATTAGAGCAGACATATGGCAAAGGTCTGACAGGTACATTAGAGCAGACATATGGCAGAGGTCTGACAGGTACATTAGAGCAGACATATGGCAGAGGTCTGACAGGTACATTAGAGCAGACATATGGCAGAGGTCTGACAGGTACATTAGAGTAGATATATGGCGGAGGTCTGACAGGGTACATTAGAGCAGACATGTGGCGGAGGTCTGACAGGGTACATTAGAGCAGACATGTGGCAGAGGTCTGACAGGTACATTAGAGCAGACATATGGCAGAGGTCTGACAGGTACATTAGAGCAGACATATGGCAGAGGTCTGACAGGTACATTAGAGCAGACATATGGCAAAGGTCTGACAGGTACATTAGAGCAGACATATGGCAGAGGTCTGACAGGTACATTAGAGCAGACATATGGCAGAGGTCTGACAGGTACATTAGAGCAGACATATGGCAGAGGTCTGACAGGTACATTAGAGTAGATATATGGCGGAGGTCTGACAGGGTACATTAGAGCAGACATGTGGCGGAGGTCTGACAGGGTACATTAGAGCAGACATGTGGCAGAGGTCTGACAGGTACATTAGAGCAGACATATGGCAGAGGTCTGACAGGTACATTAGAGCAGACATATGGCAGAGGTCTGACAGGTACATTAGAGCAGACATATGGCAGAGGTCTGACAGGTACATTAGAGCAGACATATGGCAGAGGTCTGACAGGTACATTAGAGCAGACATATGGCAGAGGTCTGACAGGGTACATTAGAGCAGACATATGGCAGAGGTCTGACAGGTACATTAGAGCAGACATATGGCAGAGGTCTGACAGGTACATTAGAGCAGACATATGGCAGAGGTCTGACAGGTACATTAGAGCAGACATATGGCAGAGGTCTGACAGGTACATTAGAGTAGATATATGGCGGAGGTCTGACAAGGTACATTAGAGCAGACATGTGGCGGAGGTCTGACAGGGTACATTAGAGCAGACATATGGCAGAGGTCTGACAGGTACATTAGAGCAGACATATGGCGGAGGTCTGACAGGTACATTAGAGCAGACATATGGCAGAGGTCTGACAGGTACATTAGAGCAGACATATGGCAAAGGTCTGACAGGTACATTAGAGCAGACATATGGCAGAGGTCTGACAGGTACATTAGAGCAGACATATGGCAGAGGTCTGACAGGTACATTAGAGCAGACATATGGCAGAGGTCTGACAGGTACATTAGAGTAGATATATGGCGGAGGTCTGACAGGGTACATTAGAGCAGACATGTGGCGGAGGTCTGACAGGGTACATTAGAGCAGACATGTGGCAGAGGTCTGACAGGTACATTAGAGCAGACATATGGCAGAGGTCTGACAGGTACATTAGAGCAGACATATGGCAGAGGTCTGACAGGTACATTAGAGCAGACATATGGCAGAGGTCTGACAGGTACATTAGAGCAGACATATGGCAGAGGTCTGACAGGTACATTAGAGCAGACATATGGCAGAGGTCTGACAGGGTACATTAGAGCAGACATATGGCAGAGGTCTGACAGGTACATTAGAGCAGACATATGGCGGAGGTCTAATGGCGTTGTATACTTTATAACAGGCACATAGCAGAGGTCTGATAGGGTACATCATAACAGGTAACGGAAGTCAAATAGGGTACATCGTGACAGACAGTGGATGTCTGATAGGGTACATCGTGACAGGTAAGGGAAGTCAAATAGGGTACATCATGACAGGCAGCGGAGGTCTGACAGAATACATCATAACAGACATGTAGCGGAGGTCTGACAGAATACATCATTACAGATATGTAGCAGAGGTCTGACAGAACACATCATTACAGACATGCAGCGGAGGTCTGACAGAATACATCATTACAGACATGTAGCGGAGGTCTGACAGTATACATCATAACAGACATGTAGCGGAGGTCAGACAGAATACATCATTACAGACATGTAGCGGAGGTCTGACAGAATACATCATTACAGACATGTAGCGGAGGTGTGACAGAATACATCATTACAGACATGTAGCGGAGGTCTGACAGAATACATCATTACAGACATGTAGCGGAGGTCTGACAGAATACATCATAACAGACATGTAGCGGAGGTCTGACAGAATACATCATTACAGACATGTAGCAGAGGTCTGACAGAATACATCATTACAGACATGTAGCGGAGGTCTGACAGAATACATCATTACAGACATGTAGCGGAAGTCTGGGAGGGTACATCATTCGTAACCCACATCTGATATCTCTCTGGATATTCAAGAGAAAAGCCATTTACTGACAGAAGATTGTTAACTTTTGAGGGTCAATAACCTGGAAGCTTGTCACTGCTGCCACACCATGACATGATGACTTGTCACACTGCTGTCACACTGCTGTCACATGCAGGCTCTGTCATACGATGTTCACCACACGATTCCCTTCAACTGTTTCTGAAGGAGCTTGGCCCTCCGTTTGTCGTGTGCTCTACACCTCACCGTGTTTGGCAAACCCTCTCTCTTGGGTTTCGCTTTTTACAGCAGCTTCCAGTCCTGGTCAAGGGACTTTGTTCTCAAGAAAATGGTTGTTACAGCCACGGGCCCGCCTGGAATTTTAAGCGCGTTTTACTCCAGATTTCAGTGAAATTCGTCAGTCGCCATGCAGTTGTGAAAAAAAAGCTCGACAATCACATTTGCAAAAAAGTATTTTTCTGTTTTCTTGTGATGTAGCCTTAATCAAAACTAAATGGATCTGAAGGTTCTGTCGAACTGATGGCACGTCACTCCACAAAAATGTTGATGCCCTCGATAACTGAGGTCAGGATGGGGAGGCGTTGTGCTCGGCTGCCATTGGTCAGTCCTGGGGGTCAGAGTGCATACTATAGTATGAGTGTCCCTTACACTTCACCTTACTACTGGCCACCGCAAAGACCTACCTGGGTCGTGATGCTGAGTGAAACAAGTACACATTATTATTATTATTATTATTATTATTATTATTATTATTATTATTATTATTATTATTATTATTATTTCTGCTGTCACACTTAGTGTTAGTGTGTCTGCTGTGGGCATGTATCACCATTAGCAAGATTATCTTCTTGTCATCATCTTTGCATTGATTACCCGGATGTGAAGCTGCTGACAGCTGAGACATGTTCAAACTAAGAGTGTTCCCATGTTGAAAATAATGACAGCCCTCCAGCCCACCTCCCTGACACGTCAGATGAAGACAGCAGCTGACTAGCCACAAGTCTCTCTCATCACACATGTGGCACTACAGCACGTGAACAATCAACCACTTGACTCGCCACGTGTCAATGGCCGAGTCTCCACACACCATAGGTCACCCGCCTTTATCAATGGTCTACCCCCCCCCATGGGAGGGGTAGGGGGCAGACACGACGAAGCTGACAGAGATGTTGTAAGCCTGTCGTCAGTGGCGATAAGCAGTTTGTGTAGTAAACTCAATCAGTCCTCTTAGTGTTCCGGCGAAAGTATGAAGTGTTGTTATAATGTCATATTATATTCTGTGTTATAATGATGTCTAAACCTCGGCAACTCTCTTGGATAAAAAAAAGTCAAATCCAACTAAAAACATGTGTACTATGCTATTACTGTCTATCATGTTATCGTCTACCATGTTGTTATTGTATACCGTGTTATTACTGTGCACCATGTTGTTATTGTATACCGTGTTATTACTGTGTACCATGTTGTTATTGTATACCGTGTTATTACTGTGCACCATGTTGTTATTGTATACCGTGTTATTACTGTGCACCATGTTGTTATTGTATACCGTGTTATTACTGTGTACCATGTTGTTATTGTATACCGTGTTATTACTGTGCACCATGTTGTTATTGTATACCGTGTTATTACTGTGCACCATGTTGTTATTGTATACCGTGTTATTACTGTGCACCATGTTGTTATTGTATACCGTGTTATTACTGTGCACCATGTTGTTATTGTATACCGTGTTATTACTGTGCACCATGTTGTTATTGTATACCGTGTTATTACTGTGCACCATGTTGTTATTGTATACCGTGTTATTACTGTGCACCATGTTGTTATTGTATACCGTGTTATTACTGTGTACCATGTTGTTATTGTATACCGTGTTATTACTGTGTACCATGTTGTTATTGTATACCGTGTTATTACTGTGTACCATGTTGTTATTGTATACCGTGTTATTACTGTGTACCATGTTGTTATTGTATACCGTGTTATTACTGTGTACCATGTTGTTATTGTATACCGTGTTATTACTGTGTACCATGTTGTTATTGTATACCGTGTTATTACTGTGTACCATGTTGTTATTGTATACCGTGTTATTACTGTGTACCATGTTGTTATTGTATACCGTGTTATTACTGTGTACCATGTTGTTATTGTATACCGTGTTATTACTGTGTACCATGTTGTTATCGTATAACACGTTATCGTGTGCGACGTTACTATCGTGTTCCATGTTGTTATCGTGTACCGTGTTACTATCGTGTAATACTTTATCGTGTGTCATGTTGTTGTGTAACACGTTATCGTGTGCCACGTTACTATCGTGTTGATATCGTATAGCGTGTTACTATTGTGTAACACTTTATCGTGTGCTACGTTTCTATCGCGTACCATGTTGTTATCGTGTACCGTGTTACTATTGTGTAACACGTTATCGTGTACCATGTCGTTGTGTAACACTCTGTCGTGTGCTACGTTTCTATCGCGTACCATGTTGTAATCGTGTACCGTTACTATTGTGTAACACCTGATCGTGTGCCATGTCGTTGTGTAACACTTTGTCGTGTGCCTCGTTACTATCGTGTACCATGTTGTAATCGTGTGATACGTTGTCATGTGCCTATGTTGTTATCGTTTCAACATGCAGTCGATGGTACCATCGTTTCTAGTCACTATATGTTGCGCTGCTCACCATGTGACTGAGTCTCACAACAAGTGTAGTCACCATCCCACTGTAGTCACGTGGCCAGTATTTACTATTCTTGTAGGTCTATGTTGGGACATGCTTTACTATAGTAGAGAATATAAGGCTAAGGGTAATTAGCAGTTGCTATGCCAGTGCCAGTGAAACAGCAGTTTAATGGATGCATAAAGCTTTGATGAGATCTTATTTACATTCCGTGAATAGTGTGAAGGAAGGTGAAGACGACGACCAGCAGGAACCAGACGGCTGATTGAGTGAGTGTTAAGTGCACTGTTCTCTTTAATGCAGCATTACAGTTTTACTCAATTTATCATTTCTTCGCTTTTGTCAACTTTTTTCTATTTTAGCAAAATACTTTAAGTGCTGCTTCGCAAATAAACATTTTTTCTTCTGTTGAACCGAAATAATAGGAATAGGAAATGAGAATGTGAATAAGCACGACTGTTCACAGTCTGACAATGTTCACACGATGTAGACACACAGACAGACAGACAGACAGACAGACAGACGGACAGCAATACATGAAGTCTGCTGGACTCAAGAAAACCTCCAGAGCTACAATTGATTTCTGAGAGCACGGAGGCTCTGTCGGCAAGAAGCTGTTAGTGGCTTCTATATTAAGGCTCGGCGCACTCTCTCATTCCAGTCATGGAAAAGGAAGAATTCAGAAATTTAAAAAAAAGTAAAACAGTCAAGTTTCCCGAGAAGCAAAAGAAAAAGACAAAGAGCACAGAGCTGAGAACTGCGAGGCCAGTCTCCGTGTGACGGCGGCCATGACACCTTCTTCTTCAGCAACAGGGCGACAGGGAGGGACAGGGAGGGACAGGCGCACCTTCAGTAGCAGCTTGTCTCTTGTGTATGTCTGGCAGCTGCACGTGCAATAAAATGTTCAGTGTTCAAGTACAGCTTGTACAGCGACATAGCAACACACAAAGTTTGAAATCGGAATTTAAAGCTAGAAATGAGACGAGTGTATGTGTGTGTGTGTGTGTGTGTGAGAGAGAGAGAGAGTGTGTGAGTGTATGTGAGTGTATGTATGTGTGTGTGTGTGTGTGTGTGTGTGAGAGAGAGAGAGAGATCTTTAGGACATGTGTGTGTTTACGAGAGAGAGAGTGTGTGTGTGTGTGTGTGATCCGCTGGGGGTGTTTGTGCATGTGTATGTTTGTGTGAATGTGTACGTGTGTTTGCAAGGGGGAAATAGTCCAGAAACAGCCATTCATTCTCTATTTGAAGTGACTACATTGTGTTTCCCACACGGGAGCCATTGTGTCAAAGGAAGGACGCATATTCCTCTCTCCACTAACATGTCAGCTTCTGGTAAGTTGCTATGAGACTGAAACACTGACACAGAGAAACAGGACAACTAGGAGGTATTTGCTATGAGACTGAAACACTGAAAGACTAAAACACTGACACAGAGAAACACGAGAACTCTGAACTATTTGCTATGAGACTGAAACACTGACGTAGAGAAAGGTTGGTGCATTAATTTCTGAACTATTTTATACACGTCATTAATTAAGACAAAATTGTTTGCCGTGTAAAATCAAGTTCCTTACAGATGCTTTTATTGTCGTGAAGAAATCTTTTGACCTGATGAGATATGGCAGTCTTGAAAAGCGCCACACTTGGTATTTTTGAGAATTTATTCAAGAGCAGCTGCCGTGGTACTCGGCCGACATGCCCTCCACCCTCCCCCCCCCCACCCTGTAAATGTCGAGGGTCAACTCTGCTTTGTGAACTGGTGTGCAAGGAATCTCTTCAGGCAATTTACAACTCGTCCTGCGCCCTCGCTGTTTACATTAACGATCTGAATACCTCAGCAAAAACATCCTCCACCACACCATGTCCCTCATGTCACGTGCACACCAGCAGCAACACGTGACCCCCATGGTTACCTCATTTTGGATTGACGTCACTGAAAGCAGAGTTTACGTCACTGTTGTAATACAATTGGCGTCATTGCTGTAATACAGTTTACGTCACTGCTGTCACACAGTTTACATCACTGTAATAATACAGTTGTTTGTACTGTTGTAATACAGGTGATGACACAACTGTAACACAATGTATGTCACTGTTGTACGTCGCTGCTGTCATACAGTTGATGATACTGTTGTAATGCAATTGGTCACTTTTGTAATTAAGTTACTTTCCTTGTTGTAATACAATACATCTCATTGTTGTAAAACAGTTAATGTCACTATTGTAATACAGTTTACGTCTCTGCTGTAATACAGTCGATGATACTGTTGTAATACAGTTTATACCGTTTTTATAAAACAGAATATTTTACTGTTCTAATACAATTGATGTCACTGGTGTAATGTAGCTTATATTACTGGTATAATACAGTTGTTCATACTGTTGTAATACAGTTTGTCCCTATTGTAAAACAATTGATGTTATTGCTGTAATACAGTTTATGTCACTGTTGTAATACAGTTAACGTCACTGTTGTAATACAGTTTATGCCACTGTAGTAATACAGTTTATGTCACTGTTGTAGTACAGTTTATGTCACTTGTAATACAGTTTGTGTCAGTGTTTATGTCACTGTTGTAATACAGTTTATGTCACTTGTAATACAGTTTGTGTCAGTGTTGTAATACAGTTTGTGTCACTGTTGTAATACAGTTTATGTCACTGTTGTAGTACAGTTTATGTCACTGTTGTAGTACAGTTTATGTCACTGTTGTAGTACAGTTTATGTCACTGTTGTAGTACAGTTTATGTCACTGTAGTAATACAGTTTGTGTCACTGTTGTAATACAGTTTATGTCACTGTTGTAATACAGTTTATGTCACTGTTGTAGTACAGTTTATGTCACTGTTGTAATACAGTTTATGTCACTGTTGTAATACAGTTTATGCCACTGTAGTAATACAGTTAATGTCACTGTTGTAATACAGTTTATGTCACTGTTGTAATACAGTTTGTGTCAGTGTTGTAATACAGTTTATGTCACTGTTGTAATACAGTTTATGTCACTGTTGTAGTACAGTTTATGTCACTGTTGTAGTACAGTTTATTAAACTGCTATAATACATTGGTTGATACTGTTGTAATACAGTTTATGTCAGTCTTTCAAAACTTTCCACCCCGTCGAATATAATTTATGACTTGTACCTTAATAGCTTATAGTTTATGATAATTTAATGTCCTGTAATTTACTATAATTTAATGTTCTGTAATTTACTATAATTTAATGTCCTGTAATTTACTATAATTTAATGTTCTGTAATTTATTATAATTTAATGTCCTGTAATTTACTATAATTTAATGTCCTGTAATTTACTATAATTTAATGTTCTGTAATTTACTATAATTTAATGTCCTGTAATTTACTATAATTTAATGTTCTGTAATTTATTATAATTTAATGTCCTGTAATTTACTATAATTTAATGTCCTGTAATTTACTATAATTTAATGTTCTGTAATTTACTATAGTTTAATGTTCTGTAATTTACTATAATTTAATGTCCTGTATTTAACTATAATTTAATGTCCTGTAATTTACTATAATTTAATGTTCTGTAATTTATTATAATTTAATGTCCTGTAATTTACTATAATTTAATGTCATGTAATTTACTATAATTTAATGTCCTGTAATTTACTATAATTTAATGTTCTGTAATTTACTATAATTTAATGTCATGTAATTTACTATAATTTAATGTTCTGTAATTTACTATAATTTACTATAATTTAATGTTCTGTAATTTACTATAATTTAATGTCCTGTAATTTACTATAATTTAATGTTCTGTAATTTATTATAATTTAATGTCCTGTAATTTACTATAATTTAATGTCATGTAATTTACTATAATTTAATGTTCTGTAATTTATTATAATTTAATGTTCTGTAATTTACTATAATTTAATGTTCTGTAATTTACTATAATTTAATGTTCTGTAATTTACTATAATTTAATGTTCTGTAATTTATTATAATTTAATGTCCTGTAATTTACTATAATTTAATGTTCTGTAATTTACTTTAATTTAATGTTCTGTAATTTACTATAATTTAATGTTCTGTAATTTACTATAATTTAATGTTCTGTAATTTACTATAATTTAATGTCCTGTAATTTACTATAATTTAATGTTCTGTAATTTACTATAATTTAATGTCCTGTAATTTACTATAATTTAATGTTCTGTAATTTACTTTAAATTTAATGTCCTGTAATTTACGATAATTTAATGTCATGTAATTTACTATAATTTAATGTCATGTAATTTATTATAATTTAATGTCAATCACTCAGTAGAGAATCCACGAACATTTATCATAAACATCTGGCAGCTTTATCATAAAATTTGTTTGAGTGTTTCATTATAACTTGTCTTACTGCTCTAATATCCCTGTTATCAGTGCTTCAGTATAAGTTACAACATAGTTGACATCGTCTGCAATGAGTGACAAGAGACTATGACACAGACAATGACTGTCAGTAGCCTCATTATTATTGTCTGTGGTGTCTCACTGAAGCCCTTGTTGTGTGAACTGTGTGCTGGTTGTCTCACTCGCCGCCATGTCCTGCAATCATCTCACAAAGCTGATTATTCAACCGGAAGTAGGACATCGGTGACGAGCCAATGGCAGTGCGCGACATTATCTTGAACAGTCGCTGAACCTGTGAGAGTGAAGATGAACACAAGACATGTAGCTAGTTGAGAAGACAATCCATGCACCATGCTGTTGGAGTGCTCTCCCTGTGATGTTTACTTTGGACGATACTTTAACTCTCTTATTTCAAGTCTGCAGTTTGTGTCCTTTGTGTCAGGGAGACGTATTTCTGTATTTCTTTGCTGTCCAGAAAAGTCCCCAATGTTTACTAAGGAAAACGATTTTCGCTGATCAGCTAAAGAAAGGCACAGTAAATTGAAGGCAATGTTGTTCTTTCATTTGGATTTGTTTTTCTTGCATTTTAGCGCGAACTTCCAAACTGTCTTGAGGTTTTTCCCCCGTGAAAATACCTGCACCCAAGCTGATAGAATTGTAATTAGCATAAGGGTGCATTTATGTGTCCCGATAACCCCAACCCCTTTATTATTCCACCCAGCAACAAACTAATTTCTCACCCCTCCCCTCCACCCCCCATGCCAAAATAAAAATCCACCCGCCAGATCTTTCCTTGTCCCTTCTACTGGTCTTGAGGTCTGGGAGTTGGCTGTTTGTCGTCTGCCTCCAGGGCCCAAAGTCCTGTTCTTCCAGTGCCACAGGTCGCTAGTAGGGACAAGGAAATATCTGGAGGGTGTTAGTGACTTCTGTGTCTGGTGTCTAGTAGCAGACATGTTAGCAGCTTAGTGTCCGGTACTAAAGGTCAATAATTTCAACCTCTACTTCCTGTTGGCTGAAATGATGCGAGTCTGTCGCCAATCGTCACTAAACTCATTTCATGAAAAATATCCGATGCGCATTCAGGCAGATTCTTCTATTGCCTCCTACAGCACTGATTGGTCAAAAGCCTGAGCTTCTTGCCCCTCCTCCCTAATATGTCATTCCTTATTAGATGGAAGGCCAAACTAATTCTGACAGGGCTAATGGTCGCCTCGACTTCATTTGCGGCAGAAGAAACAGAAGACACGCGGGGAGTATCAGCGGTTGGGTCTCCTTACACCCGAGCTTGTTCAACATGAAGACTGGGTGGAGACTGGGGGGAGACTGGGGGAAACCCCAAATCACAAGAAAGTCATTATTCACCCCATGATAATAAAACACTCATTACACACCACCCGGGTGTCTCGGCGTCTCCCTCACACTAAACACAAAATGTCGGAATGTATTATGTTAGGTAGAGAGAGGTGTGGTGTTATGTTAGGTAGAGAGGTGTGGTGTAGTGATAGGTAGAGAGAGGTGTGATGTAGTGATAGGTAGAGAGAATGTAGTGATAGGTAGAGAGAGGTGTGGTGTAGTGATAGGTAGAGAGACTGTAGTGATAGGTAGAGAGAGGTGTGGTGTAGTGATAAGTAGAGAGAATGTAGTGATAGGTAGAGAGAGGTGTGGTGTAATGATAGGTAGAGAGAATGTAGTGATAGGTAGAGAGAGGTGTGGTGTAGTGATAGGTAGAGAGAATGTAGTGATAGGTAGAGAGAGGTGTGCTGTTATGATAGGTAGAGAGACTGTAGTGATAGGTAGAGAGAGGTGTGGTGTTATGATAGGTAGAGAGAATGTAGTGATAGGTAGAGAGAGGTGTGGTGTTATGTTAGGTAGAGAGAGGTGAGGTATTATGTTAGGAAGAGCTGTGGTATTATGTTAGGTACAGACGGGTGAGTTATTATGTTAGGTAGAGAGAGGTGTGATGTAGTGATAGGTAGAGAGAAGGTAGTGATAGGTAAAGAGAAGCATGGTGTTATTATAGGTAGAGAGAATGTAGTGTTAGGTTTTGTTGTTTTCGGTGTTGTTGTTTTTTGTTTTGTTGTTTTATTTTGTTTTGACTAGAGCAAGTATGGAGTCGGCTCCAGGTCGGTCACAAGCGGGTACATGAATCACACCACACCACGTGTACACGTCTTCAACTTTGTCTGTCGGCCACCGACGAGCGGCTACATCAGTGGTGTCGCTGTGCAGTGACACAGATGTAGAAACTCTGTGCTAAAGACTGTGGGTCCAATATTATTAAAATTCTATTTGTATACTTCTTAAATTTCTAAAAAGTAAAAAAGTCCCGTTTTGCCCGAGAAGACAAAACAGACGAGCAGACGACATTTAAGGCACGTGCGTATGCAAGGGTAACGTGAGTCGTTCATTCGCGTGCACCCTGGTCTGTGTGATCCCAGGCTTTTGTTTTCTTGTCTTGTGCCTCGCCTACACCCTGTACCTGAACACTGACGGCCCTCGTCACATCCTGTCTTGTGGAGGAGACACCGAGATGCCAAAGAACTTTGCCAGGGACCAAAGTTGTACCAGCAGCTGACGACATCAGATCTCGCGCCGAAAGTCACGTGAGTCTGGCGGAGGGCGGCACGATCATGGCGCAAACTGTCCTGCACCTGGTATAGCCTAACTCTGACCCTCGGGGCTGGACGATCACGTGACAGATGAAGATAGCAAAAAAGGAGATGACTGCGCGATGCTGTTTATGACGGGCGCAGCTGGATATAGACGAGATTATTGACCCTGTCGTCACCTCATCGCCAACGCCACTGTCTTGGTTATCAGCGAGCTTCCAGTCACAAGCACACATTTCCCTTGCATTAGCTAAGAGTTCGAGATACGACCGTGATTACATTAGGAACATTACCCATCCTAAACACTTTGGTCATTCTTCCTCGGAAATGAGAAAAACTGTCCACAACTCCTCACATCCGCCTTCGCTGGAAGTTGTGAAAACATGAGGTTAGCGCTGAGAGCAGGCTGCTGTGGTGAATGTTATAGTCATCAGGAACTACTGCATTATTTTCTCCACAGTAAAACAGTAGAGAGTACAGTTTTACTTCAGGAGCCAAGCAGCATTTAAAACACGGTACAAGCGCCGCCAATATTACCCGAGATCACTGTACAGGTGCCGCCAATATTACCCGAGATCACTGTACAGGTGCCGCCAATATTACCCGAGATCACTGTACAGTGGCCGCTAATTTTAAGCAAGATCACGGAAGAGGCACTGTCAATATATCCCGAGATTACAAAGCAGTTGCCGCCCATATTACCCGCGATCACTGTACAGGTGCCGCCAATATTACCCGAGATTACATTACAGGTACCACTAAAAGTACCCGAGATTACAGCACACGCGACGCCAGTATGACCCCAGATTACACTACAGGTACCGCCTATATTAACCGGTATTGCGGTATAAATGCATTCAAAATTACCCCAGATTACAGTACAGGCACCGCCAGTATTACCCCAGATTACAGTACAGGCACTGCCAGTATTACCCCAGATTATAGTACAGGCGCCGCCAGTATTACCCCAGATTACAGTACCGGTGCCGCCAATATTACCCCAGATTACAGTACAGGCGCCGCCAGTATTACCCCCAGATTACAGTACAGGTGCCGCCAGTGTTACCGCAGATTACAGTACAGGCGACGCCGCTATTACCCCAGATTACAGTACAGGCGTCGCTTGTATTACCATAGATTAGAGTAAGGCGACGCCATTATTACCCCAGATTACAGTACAGGCGACGCCAGTATTACACCAGATTACAGTACAGGCGACGCCAATATTACCGCAGATTACAATACAGGTGCCGCCAGTATTACCTCAGATTACAGTACAGGCGACGCCAATATTACCCCATTTTACAGTACAGGCGCTGCTAGTATTACCCCAGATTAGAGTACAGGCGCCGCCAGTATTACCCTAGATTACAGTACAGGTGCCGCCAGTATTACCTCAGATTACAGTACAGGCGCCGCCAGTGTCACCTGAGCGCTGTTTAAGTGACGTCACCTGAACCAAAGGGTCTTTGAGTTTCGTGACTTGGAAGTAACTGCGGTGTGAAGGTTTCCGGCGGCTGACTGGTCACATTATCAGGTAGACAAGCAATAGTTGGGGTACATACCCAGCAAGACAGTAACTATTGTACATGATGTTAACATCACGTGAGCAGGTGTTGAGTATCAAGCAACAGTTGGGGTACATACCCAGCAAGACAGTAACTATTGTACATGATGTTAACATCACGTGAGCAGGTGTTGAGTATCAAGCAACAGTTGGGGTACATACCCAGCAAGACAGTAACTATTGTACATGATGTTAACATCACGTGAGCAGGTGTTGAGTATCAAGCAACAGTTGGGGTACATACCCAGCAAGACAGTAACTATTGGTACATAATGTTATCCTCACACGTGTAGGTGTTGAGTATCAAGCAGTCTTGTCGACGACAACTTTGTTTATCAAGTACGTTTCACCCGACTGTGACCAGACAACATGACTGATCACATCACATCACAGCGGGTAACAATTACTTATCACACAGGTAGCGTCTATATCGCTGTCAGAAACTCCCCCCCTCATAGTTTGGGTGGGGGATCCCCCTCCATCAGGACCTTAGGGATCAAGGTTCTATCTGGGGTTACTTTCCTTCTAGGTCTCTTGGCAACAGGACCAGGAAACACTGAACAGGGACAATGAGATTTGAACACGTGTGATTTATATTACATGACGACGTAGATACTGACACTGTGGGGTGCTGCTCACACAACGAGTAATGAGGCCCACACTGAGTAGAACTCACGGGCCGCTAATTTATGAGCGAGGTCACGTGGACACTCCCACAAAATCCAAGACAAAGTTTTTGCGGAGAAAAAAATCGACGAAAACCGAAATCGCCGATAAATGAAGTCAACGAAACTCGAGGTTTGACTGTATTTTCTCACATACTACCGCACTGCTGACACCCTTGACACTCTTGACACTCTTGTAGGGGCATATGAAAGATCATCACAATGCATTGAATGTTGTATGTTGTACATAGAATGTTGTATGTTGTACATAGAAGGTTGTACATAGTATGTTGTATGCTGTACACAGAATGTTGTACATTGTATGTTGTATGCTGTACATAGAATGTTGTACATTGAATGTTGTATGTTGTACATAGAAGGTTGTACATAGTATGTTGTATGCTGTACACAGAATGTTGTACATTGTATGTTGTATGCTGTACATAGAATGTTGTACATTGTATGTTGTACATGAAATTACATTTGTATTTTGTACATTGTATGATGTATATTGCACGCTGTATGTTGTACAGTGTATGCTGTATATTTATCTTGTACACAGTATGTTGTATATTGTATGTTGTATCATGTACAATATAAGTTGTACGTTTACAGAGTATGTTGTACATGAAATTACATTTGTATTTTGTACATTGTATGATGTATATTGCACGCTGTATGTTGTACAGTGTATACTGTATATTTATCTTGTACACTGTATGTTGTATATTGTATGTTGTATCATGTACAATATAAGTTGTACGTTTACAGAGTATGTTGTACATGAAATTACATTTGTATTTTGTACATTGTATGATGTATATTGCACGCTGTATGTTGTACAGTGTATGCTGTATATTTATCTTGTACACAGTATGTTGTATATTGTATGTTGTATCATGTACAATATAAGTTGTACGTTTACAGAGTATGTTGTACATGAAATTACATTTGTATTTTGTACATTGTATGATGTATATTGCACGTCGTATGCTGTACAGTATATGCTGCACATTTATCTTGTACAGTATATGTTGTATATTGTATTTGTATCGTGTACAATGTAAGTTGTACGTTTACAGCGTATGTTGTATATTGTGTGCTATACATTTATGGCGTATATTACACATTGTACGCTGTACAGTGTACTCTGCATGTTTACATTCTGTGTTACATAATGTATATTGTGTATTGTATGTTGTACATTGTACGTTTATATTGTCTGTTGTATGCTTTACACTGTGTATTGTACATTGTATGTTATATTGTTTGTTGTATACTGTACACTGTATATTGTACATTGCATGTTACATTGTTTGTTGTATGTTGTACACTGTATGTTGTGCATTGTATGTTCATATTGTTTGTTGTATACTGTACACTGTGTGTTGTACATTGTATGTTTATATTGTTTGTTGTACACTGTATACTGTATGTTGTGCATTGTGTGTTCGTATTGTTTGTTGTATACTGTACACTGTGTGTTGTACATTGTATGTTTATATTGTTTGTTGTATGCTGTACACTGTGTGTTGTACATTGTATGTTTATATTGTTTGTTGTATACTGAACACTGTATGTTGTACATTGCATGTTATATTGTTGTTGTATACTGTACACTGTATATTGTACATTGTATGTTATATTGTTTGTTGTATATTGTACACTGTATGTTGTACATTGTATGCTTATACTGTTTGTTGTATACTGTACATTGTATGCTGTACATTGTATATTTATATTGTTTGTTATATACTGTGCTGTCAACATCTTGTGGACTAAAGTTACATCAGACAAAAGAGATGAGCACAGACTTTAGGAAAAGCTCTTAAACATAGTAAACCTCTTGACATTGTTGACACCTTCAGGTACCCAGACTGATGGTGATCATCGGGTGGAATGTGATGGAGGCACTGATTGTATTGCTACACGTGGCTACCAGACAATGGACTTCCTTTGCAAACTTCATGGGTTTTTTCTTGCCAGCAAGGCAGCCTTGAGCCGTTTGTATCGGTCATTCGTTGTTAGTCTCTTATCTGTTTACTTGTTGTGCTGGTTCTGCACTCTGCCTGCCTATCAACAGCTTCAACACCATCGTCAGTACATGTTGGGAGCTTGTGTGGTGTGGTGTGGTGTCAAGCAGAGGGACTTAGTTTCCGTTTGTGATCAGCGAATTGTCAGAAAGGCTTCCAGCATTGTGTCCACAGTACAACAATGACGAGCACCAACATTTGGTTTCTGTGCTTTAGGAAAATGCTCTGACATGCTATTCCTGTCTCCAAAAGTAACAGACATTACAAATCATTTGTACTCTCTGCAGTCCAGCTGAACTGTCAGCTATGTGTGTGTGCATGCGCGTGTGCGTGCGTAGGAGAGAAACAGATTTGTTGGCACATCACAGTGTCGACGCCACATCGCCATTTGAGTTTTGAAGACTAACACTAATGCAATTACCACAGTCGGCAATAATTTTCTGAAGTTTTAAATTATAGCTCCTTGGCAGTTGAGAAACACCAGGGACGTAGTGGACATATTTGATTTGCTTCTGATCAGTAATTCGATTTGTCTCCCTGGCGACGAATCTCTCCGAGCTTCGCCAAGTGTCCGATGGGAAATATGGCGTCGTGTGGAAACTGCCCGCCACATCCTCTCCTCATCCTCTCCTCATCCTCTCGAGCTTTCTTGCCATATTAACATTAACGTTTTAAAATATTGTCTGCAACCACAGACCGAATGAAAATAGGATAACACAATAATGGAATTTTAGTGCTTATCTCTCACAATGCAATAAATTTGAAAATGTTTGCCATAAAATGCTGATGATTCATTCGATTAATGTAGCGACGCCGACCGAGCTTAGAGATGTTTAAGTGCAGTGGACAGACACGTGATTTCGTTTGCATTTACTCTTCTACTTGTGTCGACTTTAGCTGGCACTATACAAGATCTCTATTAAACACTTGCATTCACGGTTGTAAAATACTGCTAGCAATGTCAACATTCACAATTGTAAAGCAGTGCTAGCAAAGTACAAGGGGAGATTATCAGCTCTTTCGATGGACATAATTTTTGTTGGGGATGTACTTCCGCTGCTTGTTTCACTTAACTGCATGACAACCAGAAGCAAGTTTTTTCAAGTTATTTTTAGAATTATTTCAAAACTTAATTAAATAGTGTCACATCTTATCCTCCCGCCAAAAACAAACTACTTGCCACACCTTGGAGACTTATGTAGGAAGATGTCAGCCATTGTATGAGTTCTGTAGGAACTTGCCAGACATTCTGTTGTTCCCATACGACTTTGTCACACATTCTGTTGTTCCCATACGACTTTGTCACACATTCTGTTGGCCCTGTACGACTTTGTCACACATTCTGTTGTTCCCATACGACTTTGTCACACATTCTGTTGGCCCTGTACGACTTTGTCACACATTCTGTTGGCCCTGTACGACTTTGTCACACATTCTGTTGGCCCTTCCCGTACGACTTTGTCACACATTCTGTTTGTCACACATTCTGTTGTTCCCGTACGACTTTGTCACACATTCTGTTGGCCCTGTACGACTTTGTCACACATTCTGTTGGCCCTGTACGACTTTGTCACACATTCTGTTGGCCGTGTAGGAGCCTCACAGACATGTTGTGAAACCTGTTGGAATTTGCCAGACAGTCGGCGAAGCCTGTGAAAGTGTAGCTAAAGGAAACGCAAGAAGCGGTGAGCATCTCTATGAAAACTGAGCCAAAATTTTTCACCCACACCACGTGGTGTGAAGATACGTCAGCTGTGAGGCAGACCACGTGGTGTGAAGATACGTCAGCTGTGAGGCAGACCACGTGGTGTGAAGATACGTCAGCTGTGAGGCAGACCACGTGGTGTGAAGATACGTCAGCTGTGAGGCAGACCACGTGGTGTGAAGATACGTCAGCTGTGAGACAGACCTCGTGGTGTGAAGATACGTCAGCTGTAAAGTGGACCACGTGGTAAGAAGAGGTGTACGTAATGTAGGTGCAAATCGTAAAGTCCTTGACCTCACTAGTGGTATCAGGTCATGCCAACACTGCGACACCTAGACACCTCAGTCAGCGTCATTGAAAACTTCTGAGGATCACCTCAGGCGGTCTGATAATTGTCTTTAGAATGAAGCATTGAAATCTTGGCGCAGTCATATACGGCACCACAGACGTATGTTGGGACTGCAGTAAGAGTTGTTTTGAACTCAGCTACAGCCATGACAATGTCTGCCCCGGAGTCTCGTGCTTTCGTAGGATGCAATCTCGAGACGGAAGTTTCCTACAGAGAAGACACGAAGCTGCAGACAGGAAGGTGTTGAGGTGAGGGGGGGGGTATAATGGGCAACACTTTCAGTGGTTTTTCCCGACACAACAATTTCAGCCGATTCCCAGACACAACATCGAGGGTTGCTTCCGTGAGAAGTGACGATCGATTTTGTCTCGCTCAAAAAAAGCCAGATTGTAGATATTTTCGTCATGTGTCCACCTACTTCTGGGTGTTGTTTAAAATAGTTGCCGACAGCGTTCATTTCTTGCTTTCTCTGCCTGCTGTTCGAGGAGGTGATGGTGAGACAGGCCACGAAGTGCACGCGAGATGCCTTGAAGAAAGGATGAAGAAACAGACTACAAATGTTGTGCACGCGCGCACGCACTACACACGTGCACTCACTCAGACTCGGTCGGTCAAGTCAACTTGACGTTAATTCCCTCAGCCTCCAATTTCACTTTAACCAATCTGCTGCACAGCCCTACTCTCAAAACTTCTTCGGGTACCTCACTACCCCACCTATCCCCTCCTCCCCACAACCCGTACAGTACAGACCCTCTCTATCTGTCAGGAAATTCACGGCTCACGGAGTCACCAGATTGCAAAACTTTAAGTTTAACTCTTCAGCCGCCTGTCCTACCTCCCCCTTCCCCCCAATCCCCTTTCACTATTGTGAGGAGAAAGAAGACATTACAGCACTCATCAGACAAACAGACCCCGTCTGTAAGTTTGCACTCGGCTCACCGCTCTACTCAGTCCAATCCAATAACTGTAATTTATTTTGCTAGGGGAGAGGCTTAACAATCACTAAATGTGCCAAACCTCATTCAGCCAAAAGCAGTCACAAAGGCCGACAAGGTTGTGCCCGTCGTTTTAATGTCAAACAATCCTGTCCAGGGACGGAGGTGTTCGCGGAGGGTCTGGTGAGCGCCAGGTGACCGAGCTTCTTACCACTGACAGTGCATCATGCTCTTCCAGAAAAGACTATAAATAAATTATGTTTAGCTCATAGAGGCCCTGATGATAATGAGAAAACATTGATTTGCTTTTGAACCATTTGTTAACGACCCGTCCACAGGAAAATGAACGGGGGTTGCGGGAACCTGAGACAAGTGCTGACGACTAAGAAAAGTGCTGGCTGTTGAGGAAACCACTGTGACCGCTGCTCCACGGCATCTGTACAGGATGGAGAGTAGCACGAGAGCTGGTGAGTGGTAGAGGCAGATTCTGAGATATTGGTTGTAGATGCATACAGTGAGAGGATGGCTGTAGAGGTGTGCAGTGCGCTGTTGATGACAGAGGTGAGTAGTAAGATTTGGGTTGTAGAGGTGTTCAGTTAGATGGATGGAGTTACAGGTATGTAATGAGATGGCTGGCTGCAGCTGATGAGATGGTGGCTATAGAGGCATGTAGTTAGATATGAGATGCTAGTAGGTAGTGAGAGGGTGAGCTGGCTGGTTTTAGATGCATGCAGTGAGATGGTAAAGTGGTTGGTTGTAGAGATAAGTGGTGAGATGCTGGTTGCACACATAAAGGAAGAGATGGTCGTCTAAAAATGGACATGGAACAGATGTCTAAATGTGTTCAAAAATCAGTGAACATCATATTCTCAACAGCCAATAAGAAAGGGCGGGTGGCCGATATCGAACTGTGGTAATGAGGACATGATGGAGACCACCAGCCACCTGTGGTGCGCGCAGAGCAAACAGTTCACACATAATTAAAGCAGCACAAATAATGTACAGACTGCAGACAGTAAGGCCCGAACACCCAGGGTGCACATAACATCAAACAGAGGCAGTGACAACACACTTCTGACTCACCCTGGGGTACATACAAGAGGAATACTGTGAGATGCAGTAAGTATTTCAGACTAACTCTGATATCCTCTTACTTGGTACTTTTGCTGCCTTGTGTTTGATAATGGGCGGCCTCTGACACCAAGTGTTGCTGACTTCTCGTCAGAGAGTGAGTCTACTCCAATCTTGTTTCTTCTCGAACTCTTCCAAAATGAAACAGAACTGAAACTGACTCGAATCCCTAGTCGGCGGGTCCTGGTGTCCATTCCAATATGTGATTCTATCCGCCCTGACGATTAGTTTCTGGGCTTCAGCTACTGTCCACAGTCAGACACTTGGCTCCCACCTTATCACCTGGTCCTGACAATGGCGCAGTGCTTTGTGGTATCACAGTAGTGCTTCCTTCACCACTGTCCCTCCCTGTTGTCTGTCCTCACACTCTAGCGGTCCTCTCAGCCTGACATTTTGTCTGAAGAAACAGCTGATGTCTATAAACTTTTAATTAAGAGACTGTCTAGAAGTGCAAATGTGTAAAAGTCACCACTGTAGTGCCTACACAAGTTTTAGTGACAGTAAACCAGCTGACATATACACGTAGGTACTCGAGACACCAGCTGCAGAGTTGACTTGTCATCAATAAGTGGTCTGTCTTCACTTTTAAATAGAAGACCGTAAAATCACTAGAAATGTATTTCTTCACGTTCACTATTCATGGCAGCCCAATAGTAATATAATAATTGGTGAATATTTTAATCATGATGACTATTTTCACCTGTGACTAATCTATATCAACACTGCCAATTCTGCTTTATCTTCGGATATTATCACTACTTACGACTAATTCTACAGGAACTGCCAGAAGTCCAACTGTCCAATAGTCAGTAAAGCTGATGTCATAGAAGAAATGGTGGTCAGCGACATTTTGTCAGCAGCGAGACAGTTTGTGCGAAACACTGTGAGCCAGTTCTCGTGTTGTTCTCGTGTTGTTCTCGTGATGTTCTCGTGTTGTTCTCGTGTTATTCTCTCCTTGTTTCTCGTCTATTTGTCAGAGAAACATGACTTGAACTCAACCAACATATTTTAATGCCACGTTATCGCCGCTCCCACCGCTGTTAGGTTTTGAGAATTGGACTTGTTCTACATTTGATGAGAGCAGACAACCGCTTCCTGTCTCATTCTTCACAAAGTAAGTGCAGGCCAGACAACCCTGTGGTATTTGACAGCAGAAGGCACAGTCCACACTCTTTCTTACAGCTGATTACAGTTGATTACAGTTGATTACAGCTCTGGTACAAGTGTCCAGCTTCTCTCATCTCCAGAGTGCCACTCGTGTTACCGGATGTGCCTTGAAAAGGGCGTTTCCATGGCAGCAGGGGAAGCGGTTTAACTTGTCAAATGTAAGAAAAGTTTGTTCCCCGCAGAGAAAGGCGGAGATAATTCATTCTAGTCCAAAGGCAATGATTTAGGTAATCAGTCATGTCTAATTTTGACAAGGATAACCAGTCTGTTAGACTATGTTTCTCCATGCACGGTAATTCAGTCAGCAGCCAGTTACAGCAGCTTATTCTCACGTGGTACAAGAGATCCTCGCCTTCCGATAATCGTTATGATAACCCAGTGACCAGCCAGTCAGCTATACAGTAGTATAACGGTACTGTTCCACCTATTACAGTGATCCCCACCCCATCAACAGTTAGTCACCGAGTATGTACAAAATATCATATAGTGCCACAGGTAACAGATATACAGATGATCACAGAGTGTTACAGTGTAATGGCTGTACAAAATATCATATAGTGCCACAGGTAACAGATATACAGATTATCACAGACTGTTACAGTGTAATAGCTGTACAAAATATCATATAGTGCCACAGGTAACAGATATACAGATTATCACAGAGTGTTACAGTGTAATAGCTGTACAAAATATCATATAGTGCTACAGATAACAGATATACAGATGATCACAGAGTGTTACAGTGTAATAGCTGTACAAAATATCATATAGTGCTACAGATAACAGATATACAGATGATCACAGAGTGTTACAGTGTAATAGCTGTACAAAATATCATATAGTGCTACAGATAACAGATATACAGATGATCACAGAGTGTTACAGTGTAATAGCTGTACAAAATATCATATAGTGCTACAGATAAAAGATTACAAAATACCAGAGAGTGTTACAGTGTAATAACTGTAGAAAAATATAGTGCTACAGATAGCAGATATACAAAATATCACAGAGTGTTACAGTGTAATAGCTGTACAAAATTACATGTTGCAATAGGTAACAGATGTACAAAAGAACACATGGTGTTACTGTGTAACAGACTGCACAAACTGTGATATAGTGTCAGTTTTACAGCTGTACAAAGGTGTGATATAGTGGATATAGTGTCACAGTTTTACAGCAGTTTAAAAGTGTGATATAGTGGGTATAGTGTCACAGTTTTACAACTGTACAAAAGTGTGATATAGTGGATATAGGGTCACAGTGCCACAACTGTACAAAAGTGTGATATAGTGGATATAGGGTCACAGTGCCACAACTGTACAAAAGTGTGATATAGTGGATATAGGGTCACAGTGCCACAACTGTACAAAAGTGTGATATAGTGGATATAGGGTCACAGTGCAACAGCTGTACAAAAAATACTTTCACGCTCATTTGTGGACCTCAGGAAACCTACTGTGGGCTCGATGTTTGACATTTTACTCCAGTAGATTTCTTGAAAGTTGTAAGACAAGTTTCTCAGAGACATATATACAGAAGTTTATGTCAAGTTCACTATTTCTCCTACGCAATGGAAGGTTTTGTGGTGAGAAGTTCTTGGTAAAGTCTCTCGACTATGTGGTCTCCCACAGAAATGTCAGTGCTCGTACGAGTCAGCCTTGATAGCGGAAGACGATGTGTAGTCGCTGGTGTCTTCTGTACCAATGACACAAGATGGTAGAAGGAGATAACTGGGTCCGCCATGATCTAGACACGCTGAGCCACCATCACTGCCCTGACGGCCTGCAGGGACCGTTTATGATTTACTTCTAGACCCCGCAGACTGGGTGAGCATGGAACATCGTCTTCAGACAAGTCACAGACAGACACCACCACCCAGTTCTTCCCAGTCAACACTAATGTAGGACGGACTTTGTCGCCTGAATAACATCACACAGGTAATGATTACCAGAGTAAGTCATGATAGGGTCATACAGGTAATTTATTACCAGAGTAAGTCATGATAGGTTCATACAGGTAATTTATTACCAGAGTAAGTCGTGATAGGTTAACACAGGTAATGATTACCAGAAAAGTCGTTATAGGTTCGTAAAGGTAATGATTACCAGAGTAAGTCGTGATAGGTTCGTGAAGGTAATGATTACCAGAGTAAGTCGTGATAAGTTCATACACGTAATGATTACCAGAGTAAGTCGTGATAGGGTCATACAGGTAATTTATTACCAGAGTAAGTCGTGATAGTTTGATACAAGTTATGATTACCAGAAAAGTCGTGATAGGTTCGTACAGGTAATGATTAGCAGAGTACGTCGTGATAGGTTCATACAGGTAATGATTACCAGAGTAAGTCTTGATAGGTTCATACAGGTAATGATTACCAGAGTAAGTCTTGATAGGTTCATACAAGTAATGATTACCAGAGTAAGTCGTGATATGTTCATAAAGTTAATGATTACCAGAGTAAGTCGTGATAGGTTCATACAGGTAATGATTAGCAGAGTAAGTCGTGATAGGTTCATACAGATAATGATTACCAGAGTAAGTCTTGATAGGTTCATACAGGTAATGATTACCAGAGTAAGTCGTGATATGTTCATAAAGTTAAGGATTACCAGAGTAAGTCGTGATAGGTTCGTACAGGTAATGATTACCAGAGTAAGTCGTGATAAGTTCATACAGGTAATGGTTACCAGTCATACAGGTAACGATTACCAGAGTAAGCCATGATAGGTTCATACAGGTAATGATCGCTGTCTCATGAACAGGGTTCATACAAATTGTATGGCTAGCAATACTAGTTTACACGTCTTACACAATATTACTGTACATCACACACCATATTCTGCACACAGCTGTACTGTACATCACACACCAGATTTCACACACGGTAAGTAGTACTTAGATCACACACCATATTCTGCACACACCATATTTCACACACAGTAAGTAGTACTTATATCACAGACCTTATTTTGCACACAGTAACAATTACTGTACATCACACACGATATTTGACACACAGTAAAACTTACTGTACATCACACAACATTTTCGCACACAGCTGTACTGTACGTCACACAACATTTTCGCACACAGCTGTACTGTACATCACATAATATTTTTGCACACAGCTGTACTGTACGTCACACAACATTTTCGCACACAGCTGTACTGTACATCACACACCATATCTGCACACAGCTGTACTCTACGTCACGTATATTCGCACAGCTGTACTGTACATCACATAATATTTTCGCACACAGCTGTACTGTACATCACACACCATATCTGCACACAGCTGTACTCTACGTCACGTATATTCGCACAGCTGTACTATACGTCACACAAGTGTGTGGACAATGAGGCTGTTACATGACGCTGTACGTCGTCTGTTTTTTTGTCGCTGAGGAAGAGATATGAGATATGTAACATCTCGTAGTCTTTCACATCACACCCATGTGCGCACAAGTCACATTTTCAGTTTCACATTTAGTGGATATCAAACTGTGGGACGAGAATCTCTCAGTTCTACTCATTGTTAAAAAGTGTGTGTGTGTGTGTGTGAGAGAGAGAGAGAGAGAAAGAGAGACAGAGAGAGAAAGAGAAGGGAGGAGGAGGAGAGTGAGTGCCTAGTGTCGTGTGCACAGACAGTCTCTTTTTGGCAAGAGGGCGGCCTGCTGGCAGGTTATCATATTATGAGGCGAGAACTGCCTGTCGACTATTCGACGTCATGCTGAGCCACTTATTGAGTTATCACAAGGCGAGCTCCTTATATCCCCCCCCCCTGACGGTCCTGCAGCACCAGCTGATCACATTACGGCATCTATCACTACACCGCCTCCAGGGGCCTGTGGACACCAGGTCAGGGCCGCACCAACCATGGGGGTGTGGGAGGGGTAGTCTCATCATGTCCGAGACCCCGCCCCCCTCACATACACACACACATACACACACGCACGCACATACACACATATACGCACACACATACACAAGCACACACTCACACACTTACACACGCGCACACACACACGCACGCACACCCACGCACACACATACACACACGCACACACATACACACACGCACCTGGTAACACGAGGCTCACCTTCTGCACTCGTTTACTGTGCTGTTATCTGTGTTTCTGGTCTTACCTGCGTGTGTTGAGATCACCCTCGTGTATTGATGCTGCCTGAGAGATCACCCTCATTACCTACTCATTACCTCATTACCTACGCCTTTTGATGTTACCTAGGTGTCAGAACGATTGAAGTGAGACAGTGAGTTCATGGGTGCCAGCAATTTCTTGTATTACTTGTGGTTGTCATGTCGAGACATTTCAAAGAAAGGCACAGAGACTGTTAGTCGTGAGGACATGTTGAGTAAGAAATGATATCATCGACACGACGATTGTAAAGATAATGTTTCCCATCCTCACCCTGCTTTTATTTTTCTGTGCTTTTGGTTTTGTGATGGGATTTTGTTCTCATGGAGTGAGCACGTGCTCTGCAGCACTAGTCCTTGGTACAGACATGGCGACACACGCGGCGAGTTAGGTGTGAATGACACAAGAGGCTGTCACATGTCATGCAGACTAGTGACGTGTAAATGACACAAGAGGCTGTGTCCTGAAAACTCGTGAGGTGTGAATGACACAAGAGGCTGTGTCATGTGTCATCCAGATTACCCAGATAGCAATGAAACATTTTATAAACGTTTTAAAAACGCTAACATGGTTGTAATAATGTAAAAGTTTGATATTAAACATTTTAGAAACATTTACCGAATAAACATTTACATCTGAAACAGTTTTGCAAACATTTTAAAATGGTAGGAAACATTTTCCAAAAACTTCTTAAGATGTATGACGTAGGATTATGGTGTAGTGAGTATGACCTAGAATGTATGACGTAGGATTATGATGTAGTGAGTATGACGTAGAATGTATGACGTAGAATTATGGTGAAGTGAGTATGACGTAGAATGCAAGACGTAGAATGAATGACGTGGTAAGAGATGGTTGAATGAAAGAAACCACAGAGGATGTAAGCTATAGAACAGAATAAAGACGCTTACTATTAAGTAATATTCAAACTCTAATGTGTATTCTAATAAAATCTATGTTTGTGTGGTACTATAGATTTGTAGATTTGAAAACTGTTGTAAAATCAGTCATCTCAAACAGTTACACATCATGCACTTCGTATTGACGCAACGTTGGATTGTTTCCCTTGCTAACGCTTGGAGAAGATAATTTTCGTTTCAAAAACAAGATTGTTATCAGCGTTTTCTTAGTGAACCTTCGTAGAAATACGGTAAAACGTTGAAGATAACAACTACAGTCAGAATATCAAGTGAGTCCTTAAACAGATGGCGCCATTCTAAATTAAAAGTCACTTTATGTTGCCGCACCCAAAAGCTAGATGCTACTATAGTGTAGTAGTTATAAACTGCACTTGTTCCCCCTCTAGCGAGCAAGTGAGTTCAGATCTTAACCCGGAAATTCTCTTTGTTGTTGGTTCAGAAGAACTTGTCAGAGATTTAAGTAAGGATGAAAAAGCGTTAATGACGTCAGTTTGTGTGGATGATGTCAAAAGATGTGTGAGGTAAGAGAATGACGTCAGCTTGTCTGAATGAGTATGGATGATGTCAAAAGATGTGTGACCTGAAAGAATGACGTTTGGATTGGGCTAAGATCGTCGGTAGGGAATTCTTTTTATGTTATTTTGTGTCCTTTTAGGTTTTAGTAAAAGTAGGCAGATCAGCACAGGCAAGTCGTTTTATTTTTGTGCGAAAGAACACGTATTTGTCTGGCCTGTGCTTGTCATTGGAAGAGAGAGTGACAGTCACGCTTCCCGAGATTGTGACACATCTATTAAACGTTTTACAGGTAAATGTTTATAAAACATTTTAAATAGGTAGAAAATAAGATTAAAAATAGTTTAATGTAAACATTACTAAAACATTTTTAAGATGGGCAAGAAAATCATTTCCGAAAACATTTTCTGCAAACATTATTCAAACATTTCGTGAGAACATTTATAAAACATTTATAAAATGTTTCAATGCTGTCTGGGTAGTGAGGTGTAAATGACAAAAGAGGCTTTGCCATGCAGTCAGACGTTGCAGGAATTCCTCCCTTGTTGAGCTACCGTTCATGTTGTGTGCTCAGTGTTCATGCTGTTCTCACACGCACGCATGAACAGCTTTGTGTGGGATCCCTTCGCTCATGCCCAGCACGTAACCAGCCCCCGCCCTCTCCTCCCTGTTTCATATGTGTGATTCCTCCCCTCTACACACACACACACACACACACACACACACACAGACACACACAGACAGACTGACACACACACACAGACACACACAGAGACACAGGCCCGCGAGCCCGTCGTCGATACGCCAGCTTAACAAAGCCCTTGTCAAGATTACGCCTGGGTGCTAAGTAAAGAAATCAGAAGCCGACAGGACAGACAGCCCGCCATCGTCTCCACAAGTGCTGCCTCAAGAACGAGCCGCCAGGACAACCAGTCCGCCATTGTCTCCACAAGTGCTGCCTCAAGAACGAGCCGCCAGACTTCCACTGTTTCCACACCGTCAGACTTGCGGCAAAGTCCGGACCACGGCAAAGTCTCGTGTGCTGGTCTTCAGGCGCCGACTGTCAGCAACATGCACGGTGCAGGTGTTAAGGCCTCAGCTTTGTGTCCTGTTTACAGTGTTTACAGAGTTTACAGAGCAGGTAGTAGCTCACAGCAAGACAGCAATACAATGTTTGTAAACAGCGACAAACTTGACACAATGTCTCACTCACTCTAAGTGCTCCAAAGCACGCTGGCAAAATACACAACGATATCCTCTGGAGGTTCTTTGCGCGCGCACGTGTGTGTGTCTGCTTGACTGTACGTGTGAGTTTCTGCACGTATGTGAGTGAGAATGAGTGTGAGTGTGTGAGTGCGCATGTGAATGTGTGTGCATGCATGCGTGTGAGTACGTGTGAGCATGTGTGTGTGTGTGAGTGAGCGTGTGTGTGTTTGTGTGTGTGTTAGTACGTTTGTGGGGTGTGCCCGTGTGTGTGTGTGTGTGTGTGTGTGTGTGTGAGTACGTTTGTGGGGTGTGCCCGTGTGTGTGTAAGTGTCTGTGTGTGAGTGAGTGTACCTGTTTGTATACGTAAGAGAGTGAGAGGCAGAACTATAGACTTCTATCGGCTTCACATCAGACTGTCGCTACCTGTGCCCCTCCGCTGGAGGACAGAAGCTTCAGGTCACGTGGGACTTTCAAAGGGTTGAAGGTCACAAACAAGTCTGCGTGATGTGCGACTGTGTGTGCGTGTGTGCATGTGTGCGCGCGGTCACGATTGAAGATGTATCTGTGTATTTACACATGAGTGTATTTATATGTCCACATATTCATATACTACTTTCCTATTTCTTTCCTTCCTTCTCTCACAACAAAAACACTTTTACATCTAAAGCTGTTCCTCAGACACACCTGCACCATTGCACACCTGTCTGACCTGTGTGTACACACAGCTCTATGGTTGAGCACCTGGACTACCGCGGTTACAACCAACTTCAAGTGAGTGTTACTTCTGCAAATAAGGTTAACAAACCGTTTGTCTACACGATCTCTTTGTGTGTACATGTCTGTATAGATGTCTGTATATGTATGTAGATATCTACCTGTGTGTATATATATATATAGCTGTAGGTACCTGTGTTTGTATGTGTGTTGTATATATGTATGTAGATATCTACCTGTGTATATATATATATATATAGCTGTAGGTACCTGTGTTTGTATGTGTGTTGTATATATGTATGTAGATATCTACCTGTGTATATATATATATAGCTGTAGGTACCTGTGTTTGTATGTGTGTTGTATATATGTATGTAGATATCTACCTGTGTGTATATATATATAGCTGTAGGTACCTGTGTTTGTACGTGTGTTGTATATATGTATGTAGATATCTACCTGTGTGTATATATATATAGCTGTAGGTACCTGTGTTTGTATGTGTGTTGTATATATGTATGTAGATATCTACCTGTGTATATATATATATAGCTGTAGGTACCTGTGTTTGTATGTGTGTTGTATATATGTATGTAAATATCTACCTGTGTGTGTATATATATATAGCTGTAGGTACCTGTGTTTGTATGTGTGTTGTATATATGTATGTAGATATCTACCTGTGTGTGTGTCTATATATATATAGCTGTAGGTACCTGTGTTTGTATGTGTGTTGTATATATGTATGTAGATATCTACCTGTGTGTGTATATATATATAGCTGTAGGTACCTGTGTTTGTATGTGTGTTGTATATATGTATGCAGATATCTACCTGTGTATATATATATATAGCTGTAGGTACCTGTGTTTGTATGTGTGTTGTATATATGTATGCAGATATCTACCTGTGTATATATATATATATAGCTGTAGGTACCTGTGTTTGTATGTGTGTTGTATATATGTATGTAGATATCTACCTGTGTGTGTATATATATATACTGTAGGTACTGAGGTGTGTTGCTAGTGTATGTAGATATCCACCTGTGTATATATAGCTGTAGGTACCGTGTTTGTGGTGTGTTGTATATATGTATGTAGATATCTACCCGTGTGTATATATATATAGCTGTAGGTACCTGTGTTTGTATGTGTGTTGTATATATGTAGATATCCACCTGTGTATATATATATAGCTGTAGGTACCTGTGTTGTGGCGTGTGTTTGTATATTGCGTAGATATCTACCTGTGCATGTTATATATAGTACTGTAGGCACCTGTGTTTGTGTATGTGGTTTATATAATGTAGATATCTACCTGTGTATATATATATATATTGTAGGTACCCTGTGTTAGGCTGTGTTGTATATATGTATGTAGATATCCACCCGTGTGTATATATATATATACTGTAGGCAACCTGTGTTTTGTATGTGTGTTGTATATATGTACGTAGATATCTACCCGTGTGTATATATATATGGCTGTAGGCAACCTGTGTTTGTATGCAGTGTTGTATATATGTATGTAGATATTCACCCGTGTATATATATAGCTGTGGTACCTGTGTTCAGTATGTGTGTTGTATATATGTATGTAGATATCCACCCGTGTGTGTATATATATAGCTGTGGTGGTACTTGTGTTTTGTGCGTATATATGTATGTAGATATCTACCCGTGTATATATATATATAGAAAATCTCAGGTTTGTAATGTGTGTTGTATATATGTGGCCGTAGATATCTTCACCCGTGCGTATATATATATAGCTGAAAACCTGTGTTTTCAGGCTGTGTGTGTTGTATATATGCATGTAGATATCTTACCCGTGTATACAATATTAAGCATGTGGTACCTGTAAGCCCAGGCTGTGTGTTGTATATATGTATGTGTATATCCACCGTGGCTATATAGCCGTGGTGTCTGTGTTTGTATTGTGTGTTGTATATATGTATGTAGATATCTACCCGTGTGTATATATATATAGCTGTAGGTACCTGTATCTGTATGTGTTTGTGTTTGTATGTGTGTTGTATATATGTATGTAGATATCTACCTGTGTATATATATATATATAGCTGTAGGTACCTGTGTTTGTATGTGTGTTGTATATATGTATGTAGATATCTACCTGTGTATATATATATAGCTGTAGGTACCTGTGTTTGTATGTGTGTTGTATATATGTATGTAGATATCTACCTGTGTGTATATATATATATAGCTGTAGGTACCTGTGTTTGTATGTGTGTTGTATATATGTATGTAGATATCTACCTGTGTGTGTATATATATATATATAGCTGTAGGTACTTGTGTTTGTATGTGTGTTGTATATATGTATGTAGATATCTACCTGTGTGTATATATATATAGCTGTAGGTACCTGTGTTTGTATGTGTGTTGTATATATGTATGTAGATATCTACCTGTGTATATATATATATAGCTGTAGGTACCTGTGTTTGTATGTGTGTTGTATATATGTATGTAGATATCTACCTGTGTATATATATATATAGCTGTAGGTACCTGTGTTTGTACGTGTGTTGTATATATGTATGTAGATATCTACCTGTGTGTATATATATATAGCTGTAGGTACCTGTGTTTGTATGTGTGTTGTATATATGTATGTAGATATCTACCTGTCTATATATTTATAGCTGTATATAGCTCTCTACCTGTGTTTGTATGTGTGTGTGTGTATATATATATATAAAGAGAGAGAGAGAGAGAGCTCTGACTGTTGTATTTCGTGCGTCATGACGACGCAAGGTCTGCCGTGACGTCAAGTGTCAGGGCTGTGAAATCTGACGTCACAGCTGGGCAGACGTGTACGTAGCAACAGTGAGGTCAGCAGGTGCTGTCGCTGCGCGTGTTTTGCAGGTCGACAACTCGCCAGCACTCGTTTTTGTTTCTAATATCTTATAACATCTCTTTTTTTTTTTTTTGGAGTTTGTGGTGCGAGGGGGACATTACTTCCAGATGACACGTTGTCTTTAAAAGATTGTGACTAATTCATTGCCGCTGCCATCCAATCTGCTTGTCTCCTGTGTTGTCTCCCCTCTGTTCATCCTGTGTTGTCTCCCCTGACTGCTTTAAACTCTTCCTTCTTTCCTTTCTTCCTCCAGAGCGTTTGTTTGTTTGCCGATGAGTGTCCAAAGTTTGTGAGGTAGGTAGCTTCTCCCCGCTAAGTCACCTGCATGCTAGCACACACTCCACACACACCAAGCCCCTCTTATAATAATAATAAAGCAGATTTATATAGCGCAATTTTCAACTCCAGAGTCGACTCAATGCGCTGTACAGTGTATGGGGTTAGTTTTAAAATCACTGAAAAATAGCAGAATTCTTGTAGTAAGATCATCAGATTAGTTTTACAATCACTGAGAAATATCCAGATTCTGTTCAAGAATTTCCGGACTGAACTACTGGAGGCAATCAGCAGTATGCTAGGATAGTCATAGACTGTGGAGTTGTGGAAGCCAGTGAGACACACCTGTCCGCTAGCTGATATAAAGCATGGGTAGTCTTCACACCCCTGTGTATGACCAGCAGGTCACGGCAATTCATGTGAGACAAATGGTGAGACTGTGAAATGATGCGAGAGATCCTGGCTGTACCGGCCATGCTCATCACAGGTTCAACAGGCTTCACTTGCAACTCATGGTGTGGAGTTGCGGATGTGAGTCTCAACCCAAGCAGCCCTCACCACTTGCTTCCGGAGAATTGTGACATTAATGGATGAGGCAGCGGCTGGCTGATGTGTCTTTGTCACTGCCACAGTCAAGCTTATGTACAGAAGTTGAGAGAAGTCTCCCTCACACCGCGCTGTGACAACAATGGCAAAGTGTAGTGACAACGATGAACTACTTCTGGAGACGACATCTGGACTACACCTGTCATCCACACCTGGGACCCTATCAGTCGATGACTGGGAGCAAAAAAAAAAAAAAAGAGAAAACATTTTTCTAACCGTCTCGCCATCAAAGGTAAGTCAAGGCTTTGCTGACACACACCGACACCCACATACCTGTCATCACACACCACAGGCCCGTCCCTAAGCCACGAGGGCGGAGGTTCATGGCTGAGGTATGACAAAGGCTGACTTCAATTTTCAGACTTGCGTATCTTTCATTTTATTCATGATGCTGTGATGAGTTTTGTTATGATTGTCCTACACAGCATTGGTTTAGTTTCATACAAAAATCATAATAATAACTCAAACATTAGTTGGACTTTAGTCTCTGCTGTTACCTAAGTTACCCAGGAGCTGAAACATTGGTTCCATTTTAGTCAATGCAGTTACAACAGCTGCTCAAGAGCTGAAATCGTTGAAGTTTAGTCAGAGAGGGTAACACTGGCCGGTGTGATGACTACCACCCGTGTGGTGAAGATGATGAACCTGGTCCGTGAAGGTCTGAGTGTTGACAATGGCGGGCGATATTTCGTGAAGGTCAGCAGCAGACGACAGGTCAGTTTGCACGTGTAGTCAGCTCGACCATAACTCGACCATCGCCTGTGTTCAGACCTTTTGGCAGCCAGCAGCAAGCTGTTGACACAGACAAGTTGCCTGCGTTAGTCCCACACGGCCCCCCCCCCACTCACAATGGCCGGTGATAAGGCTGGGCAAAGGCTGACATCCGAGTTTCTGTGAAGATTGGCCGGAGTCTGGGGTCTCTTGTTAGTGCTGTACCACCCAGTCTGTCTGTGTAAACGGATCGCTGTCGTCTTACCACACTTTGGAATACGTGGTGTGTTTCCCACCAGCTTTATGGTAATCCCACACTTCTTCATCCTCCACCTCATCCTTCTCTTTCTCTCTCTTTCTCTCTCATCTAAAGCCTTTCGATACATGCTTCATAAAGTAGCCGGACTTTATCTTATGGACAGAGGATGTTAAACTTTTCTGTAAAGTTCTGTAGTCTTGAGTCGTGCAGCTTGTAGCACGGGTGTCTGATATGGGTTAATATTTGTGTACAACATCTGGCCATTCCGTACAACATCTCACATCTGAGAGAAGAATGCAGGTGTTGGCTGGACTAGCGAAACTAGTTGTACTAGTACAGTTGTGCTGGTTGTTATACTAGCTGAACAAGTTGTACAAGTAAGTTGTACTAGCTAAACTAGTTGTACTAGTACAGTTGTACAGGTTGTTGTAGTAGCTAAAGGTGTGCTACTTTCTCCATCACCTGCGGGTCTTCACTGAGCTCAGGTGTTCCAGTGAGTCTCAACTCTGAGGGTTTCTCTCTCCTCATCATGTGACATGTGTTGGGGGCGTGTGGTCAACTCCTTTATCGCCCTCACCTTACACCATGTTTTGTGGGTTTCTTTTCATTTGTGCCGTGCATATAAACTCCTCTCTAAACCTAAGAATGAGCTGCCACTTGTCTCTTCGGGGGACTTCTTTCCTGGCTGCTGTGTCAGTTGTCCTGGAGAAACTGTTGTAGCGCCGCCAGATAAACTCCCATGAGATCGGAGTCTGCACAGAGACTGTGTGTGGCCTGACATATCTCTACCTGTGTCTTGTGGATACATATCTCTACATGTGTCTTGTGGATACATATTTGTACCTGTGTCTTGTGGATACATATTTGTACCTGTGTCTTGTGGATACATATTTGTACCTGTGTCTTGTGGATACATATTTGTACCTGTGTCTTGGAGATACATATTTGTACCTGTGTCTTGTGGATACATATTTGTACCTGTGTCTTGTGGATACATATTTGTACCTGTGTCTTGTGGATACATATTTCTACCTGTGTCTTGTGGATACATATTTCTACCTGTGTCTTGGAGATACATATTTGTACCTGTGTCTTGTGGATACATATTTGTACCTGTGTCTTGTGGATACATATTTCTACCTGTGTCTTGTGGATACATATTTCTACCTGTGTCTTGGAGATACATATTTGTACCTCTGTCATGGAAATACATATATTTTACGAAAATTACGGATAGTATGGCGATGGTCCTTAATGTTATGTATATGGCATAATATTACTTGTGATAATGATCCTAAACATATCATATTATTGAGCAGTGTAAAAGTTTTTTAAATACCGAATGAAAACTTATCTAATATACGATAAACATATAATTGAAACATGTTGATAGATGATAGATGATAGGAAAAAGGTGGTTTCGTCTTCCTGTTCTCTGGCAGCACGTATCACAAAGTTCTCCACATCTCAACTTACACCCGCACTTGGGTCTGAGATGATTTCTGTCCTCTAACATGTTCATTTATTTCAGGTCTCAGATGTTTCCTGTCTTCTAACCAACCACATGTTGCTGGACTCCTTCTCACTGTGTCTGCCTCACTGCCAGCCAGTCGTTTATCTTTGGTCTCCATCTCGGGGGGGGGGGGAATGTAGACGACTGGGCGCATGGGATCCTCCTTTTCTCCTCCACGTGCACGACCCGTCCATCTGATGCACTGAAAGGCAGCCACACAACGAGGGTCCCAGGTACAACCGCACACATTCAAATGATAGTCTTTAGTCTTCTTTGACAAAGTTAGATTGTCAGTCAGTAGGCAGTAGCCTCTGACCGATATGTCGGTAATTTGTGACAATTACAAGACACAGCACGTGCACAGAGAGGACACAAGACTAAAGTGCACACTAATATCAGTCTTAACACTTGAATCAACGCTAATATGAGACTTAGGACTTAAGTGCACACTAATATGAGACTTAAGACTTAAGTGCACACTAATATGAGACTTAAGACTTACGTGCACACTAATATGAGACTTAACACTTAAGTGCACACTAATATGAGACTTCAGACTTAAGTGCATACTAATATGAGACTTAACACTTAAGTGCACACTAATATGAGACTTAAGACTTAAGTGCACACTAATATGAGACTTCAGACTTAAGTGCATACTAATATGAGACTTAACACTTAAGTGCACACTAATATGAGACTTAAGACTTACGTCCACACTAATATGAGACTTAACACTTAAGTGCACTCTAATATGAGACTTCAGACTTAAGTGCATACTAATATGAGACTTAACACTCAATGCACACTAATATGAGACTTAAGACTTACGTGCACACTAATATGAGACTTAAGACTTACGTGCACACTAATATGAGACTTAAGACTTAAGTGCACACTAATATGAGACTTCAGACTTAAGTGCACACTAATATGAGACTTAAGACTTAAGTGCACACTAATATGAGACTTAAGACTTAAGTGCACACTAATATGAGACTTAAGACTTAAGTGCACACTAATATGAGACTTAAGACTTAAGTGCACACTAATATGAGACTTAAGACTTAAGTGCACACTAATATGAGACTTAAGACTTAAGTGCACACTAATATGAGACTTAAGACTTAAGTGCACACTAATATGAGACTTAAGACTTAAGTGCACACTAATATGAGACTTAAGACTTAAGTGCACACTAATATGAGACTTAAGACTTAAGTGCACACTAATATGAGACTTAAGACTTAAGTGCACACTAATATGAGACCCAGTAACAGGTCGATAGTCAGCTGCTGCCTGTCTCTCATAGGATCGAACATTCTGAATATTTTTAGACATGAGCCGTCTTCTGCCCACAAGGCACTCGATAATGGTTACAGTTTTCTGCTTTAACGAATTTCAGCGATTGGCCAGCCATACAAGACAGACAGACAGACAGACAGACAGGCAGGCAGGCAGGCAGGCAGGCAGGCGGGTGGACAGACGGACGGACGGACGGTAGATAGATAAATAGACTAGTTTGGGGATTGCAATATTCAAGGCCTTTTATTATCCTTTTAATTTTTGTCTTAAAAATATAAAGTGAATTGCATAATTTTCTTCTTTTTGCGCCGCTAAATCGAAAATTGTTTTCCTGAAGTGTTGATTGCAGCCTCGTGTGTGAAAGTGACATCATTAACAGTGGCGAGGAGAATTCAAGTGTCCGGCCTGAAGCAAATGCTAGCAGACATCATACAAATGATAAAGTCTCAAAAACTACCTTAATTACAAGTAGCTGATAATTATTTTTAAATTTTTAGAATCCATGCAAAGAATATTTATTACTCAGGACATTGAGCAGGAAGATTTCACTCCCTGAAGATGTTCTATTGCCTTCAGGAGACAGCTTTTGCTGTAAAGACAGCAGCTTCCCTTTGTCGGATAGCTCTAACACAATTAGCATAGTTAGCAGTGAAGACTTGTCACAATTAGTGTAGTTAGTAGTCAAGACTTGCCACTGAAAATAAATCACCACAGAAACGGAGGCTGATGTACTGCAGTTGTTCTTCTTCTTGCGGCTAATGGGTAAAGTCTGACTACATCCCACGGGCTTAGTTAAGACAGGGCCTTGGGTCACATGATGAGAAATATGATTCTACATTATTTCACGTGAAACAACTTCAGGAAAATAACAAGAAGAAAATGAAGGAATGGTGTGGGTGGTGATGGTGGCGGTGATGGTGGTGAAGAGACAGTGATGGTGATAATCGAAGGACACCCGCTGATCAGATTCAGTGAACGGCCGATGCACTAAACCTGCAAAAAAGCATCTGAGGCATTGAGCTCATTGATGTAAGAAAGTGGCAGGTCCTCTGCATCTTTTCAGCTAAAAACTACATCATCTCAAGATGTAGCGGAGGCCAAATCCCTGTCGCACGATCCAGGGATAAAGGTGCAGCTCAGACTAAGCTTCGACTGACAGCACAACCTTCAAGACATCGCTTTAAAAACAAACAAAAGAGGAATCGTTACAGCTGGCAGTCCTACACCACCCATGTCACTAGACTTGTCTGTCCACTGTCATGCCACTTTGTGTGGCTGTCCACCCCTACATGACATGTTGTTTGTTGTCACGCTGTGATTGTCCACTGTCACACTGTTTGTGATTGTCCACTGTCACATGACTTGTGCCTTTCTCTTGCCATTCGATTTTCATCTGTTGGTTGGTTGCTTTGGTAGGAAAGTGCTTCCACCTGGAGGCGATTTCACACTATACTGGGGAAGAGAAGGGGTAGGAATCCAATGCACCCGGAGAATCCGGATAAAAACCCCCGACAGCTGGCCCTTTAAACAAGTGTCATGCATACAGAGTGTCCCGAGACGAGATCTGAACCCTTAGCCTCTCACTGCAGTGGTGACACGTGAATGTTTTAACCACTGCGCTATCGGGCACCCCCCGTGAAGACCAATGTGGCGCGTACGTGCGTTATACAGCGCGTGCACTCTGCTTGTCTCCGATATTCTCGTGGTGTAAAGAAGATGGGGGCAGGTTGAGATGGCAAGGCAGACTGGCAAAGCATCTTGGGTATCCATGGCATGTTTGTCCGACTCTCCGTTCAAAATATTGCAGTGAGTGGTTGTGAAGCCTAAACACAGTTTGGTAATCTGCTCATAAAACTTCTTTAACGAACCAGTACCAAAAAAATATTTTGCAAAAATGAGAGTGCTCTTCCAACTAAAAAAATCTCTAATTCAATATTTGCGAAAATTAAAAAAAAACTAGTTACGTTTATTTATTATAGCTGCCTTCAAACAACATTTTAACCTTTACTGAAAAAGCATGCTAGTGCTCATCAAAGGACGGCACCAAGTGCTGAGAACTTTCAGAAACTATTTAAATTACAAGAACACAATTCCATCCTCTTATAAAATTGATGCTCCTCAAGTTAATGTACCTCTCCAGAGTGAAGACATCCATGGATTGAATCGATCAGCCTCGCAGCCTCTCAACAACGGCCCACTTTCTCTCCTTCACTGAGAGAGGGAGTGAGTGAGGCGAGTAGGTCTTGAGGTAAGAGAGGGAGTTTGACGAGTAGGTCTTGAGGTAAGAGAGTGAGTAGGCGAGTAGGTATTGAGGTAAGAGAGTGAGTTTGACGAGTAGGTATTGAGGTAAGACAGTGTGTTTGACGAGTAGGTATTGAGGTAAGACAGTGTGTTTGACGAGTAGGTATTGAGGTAAGACAGTGTGTTTGACGAGTAGGTATTGAGGTAAGAGAGTGTGTTTGACGAGTAGGTATTGAGGTAAAACAGTGTGTTTGACGAGTAGGTATTGAGGTAAGACAGTGTGTTTGACGAGTAGGTATTGAGGTAAGACAGTGTGTTTGACGAGTAGGTATTGAGGTAAGAGAGTGTGTTTGACGAGTAGGTATTGAGGTAAGACAGTGTGTTTGACGAGTAGGTATTGAGGTAAGACAGTGTGTTTGACGAGTAGGTATTGAGGTAAGAGAGTGTGTTTGACGAGTAGGTATTGAGGTAAGAGAGTGTGTTTGACGAGTAGGTATTGAGGTAAGAGAGTGTGTTTGACGAGTAGGTATTGAGGTAAGACAGTGTGTTTGACGAGTAGGTATTGAGGTAAGACAGTGTGTTTGACGAGTAGGTATTGAGGTAAGACAGTGTGTTTGACGAGTAGGTATTGAGGTAAGACAGTGTGTTTGACGAGTAGGTATTGAGGTAAGACAGTGAGGGAGGCGAGTAGGTATTGAGGTAAGACAGTGTGTGTGGTTAGTAAGTGTTGTGCTGACAGAGCTGCAAGTAGGTGTTGTGACGAGAGTAAGACAAGTCAATAATGTGCTGAGGCAGTGAGTTTGGTGAGTAAATATTGAGCTGAGAGGGTGAGCGTGACGAGTAGGTATTGTGCTGTCAGCAGTAAGTATTGTGCAGAAAGAGTGAATGTTGCAGAAGCTATTCTGCTGTGTGTGTCGCAGAAAGGACGCCCTCTCTTGATTTAACTTCTTCAGATGGTGACAAGTGGTGCAGGCCCGTTTGTCAGAGGGCGTGTGGAAAACAAGTTTGGTTGATGGCGATTCACCTTCATTAGCGGACTTTCTGGTGGGCGATTCTTGCAATCATTCGTCCCTCCAACTTTGTGCCCGAGGCCTTGTTTTCCTCTCCTTCACATCAGCATGCCTCCCTTGATTGCTCTGAGTAGTGCTCACTGGGACTGCGGGATCTCCACATGCCCCAAAGCCAGTGAGGTTTTGACGACTTTTGTTTAACTATTTATTTACTATTTATTTATTTATTCTGATAAGAGTGTTATCTTCCTACAGATAAAAAAGCAGACGACGTCATTAGCCACGTGACCTCAGCATGATGTGGAGGGCAGTGAAGCAGATGAATGAGCCTCGGTAATACCTGTCTCATCCAGTTTCGCTCTTTCATGACTTTGATAGTCACATGGATTACAGAAGAGATTAGTAAGGTGTGCGTAGCTCTTACTGGTCTTTACTGTCACCAAGCAACCTCCTGTTTATTGTTTTCCAAAGTCTGCAGCCACTGCGGCTAGCACAGTGGTGGTGTCGCTCATTGTCGTGCCAGTCGCTGGCTTGGATGTAGATGTCGATGACTTACCTGCTGAGAAGCTGAACGAACTTCAGACCCAAGCTACCCGCCTCCTCCTCCTCCTCGTGCTTCCTCCACCGAGCTGCTCACAACACTTCACTGGCTTCCAATCAGGGGAACATAAAGTACACGGTGAGCTTTTGTACTTAGTGCCGACACTTCTGACTGTGTCCTGTCTATCCTGTCTACTGTCATTCTTTATTTATAGACTACACTACTGACTGTGTCCTGTCTACCTTGTCTAGTGTCATTCTTTATTTATAGACTACACTACTGACTGTGTCCTGTCTACCCTGTCTACTGTCATTCTTTATTTATAGACTACACTACTGACTGTGTCCTGTCTACCTTGTCTAGTGTCATTCTTTATTTATAGACTACACTACTGACTGTGTCCTGTCTACCCTGTCTACTGTCATTCTTTATTTATAGACTACACTACTGACTGTGTCCTGTCTACCTTGTCTAGTGTCATTCTTTATTTATAGACTACACTACTGACTGTGTCCTGTCTACCTTGTCTAGTGTCATTCTTTATTTATTGCCGACACTACTGACTGTGTCCTGTCTACCCTATCTACTGTCATTCTTTATTTATAGACTACACTACTGAATGTGTCCTGTCTATCCTGTCTACTGTCATTCTTTATTTATTGCCTACACTACTGACTGTGTCCTGTCTACCTTGTCTAGTGTCATTCTCTATTTATTGACTACACTACTGTCTCCTTTCTACCCTGTCTAGTGTCATTCTTTATTTATTGCCGACACTACTGACTGTCCTGTCTACCCTGTCTAGTCTCATTCTCTATTTGTTGCCTACACTACTGAATGTGTCCTGTCTACTTGTCTAGTGTCATTCTTTATTTATTGCCTACACTACTGATGTGTCCTGTCTATGCTGTCTAGTGTCATTCTCTATTTACTCCTAACACAGTCCACACAATGCTCGTCCTTCTTACCCTCCCCCTTCTGCTCTTGCTACTTGTCTCCCCATCTTTCTCTGCAGAATCACTATATTCTTTGTTCCTGTTACTTGGTGCCTTTTTGTGTTTTCTATCTTTGTTTTCTGTTTGTCATCAGTATTGTCGTTTATTCTTACGCCCTCGTGTTATATCCATGTAGTCCATGTCTCTTCCTTGTTTTAAGCGCTAAGAGCATGCTGTCTATGAGTGTGAATATGCGCTATACAAATCTTCATTTATTATTATTATTATTTATTGGCTACTCTACTGAATGTGTCCTGCCTACCCTGTCTAATCTCATTCTCTATGCAGTGCCGACACTATTGACTGTGTTCTGTCTACTCTGTCTAATCTTATTTTCTTTCAGAAACCAGCACGTGCGCTGAGATCTCATGAAGTCCTTGCGCGTGAAAACCTTTCCAGTTTAATCAACCAGCCTTTTGAAGTATTTGGACCCACAGTTTGGAATTCTATGCCGTGAAGCTCAGCTTTTCGAGAAATACTTAAGAGATTGACTGAGGTGGTTGTGCTTGCATGTGGTGGGGGAGGGCGCTGTGTGTATTGAGTAGCTTGTAGCGAGAACCGAGTGCAACAGAAACTACCAGCAGTAGTAGTAACAACAGCACCTCATTGTTCAGCCCGTTCTGACTGCCTCATTTTCTCGGCCATTTACTCTCGATGTCAAATTAAATTCATGTCATGTTTATCGTTCAGTTTATTCGTTTGTGCGTTCCCTCGGCATTCTTCTTCCTGGCATGAAGGAGGAAAGGAGCGCATATAGTGACTGTTACTCCTAGTATTCTTCCAACATCTTTTAATTTTCCAGTCATTGCTGCAGTAATGTCGTATAGTGTTTGTCAACAGTTCTCAAAACAAATCTTGTCGGTAGGAAGTATGACCGACCTGGAGCTCACCCGACTGAGGGAGACTCAAGACACATGGGAAGATGGCCTGGTGTCAAATGGCCACAAGTTTGTTTGTCTCGGCATTTAAAGACATGGCAGACGAGAAGACGATGATGACAGACCAGAGTATAAAAGCTGAGGGGATCAGCAGACCCTGTTGACAGCCTCCCATCTTTAGTTCCATGCAGTTTTATTATGTTGTGACTTCTATATGGTCTACAGATGATTGTACTGTGTGTGTATTGAGTCTTGTACTGTTTACAGTTCTGAAATATTATATGAAAACATTTCCTGACTGGCCTCAATGTAACAATAGCACTAAACAGACTGCCTTCCATGTAATGAAATCGCTGCTGTGCATGTAATGACATTACACCTGATAACCTGTGTTACTGAATACAAATGGTCAAATATTGTTTGTATCTTGGGTCACATGTCTCGGCTTGTGTATTGCTGAGGGTCTGAGGGCCTTCAGGGACAACAGGACTTCTGTTAATAGCGGACACTGGGAGCTTCTCTCCTCGTCCTCCCTCAATAGATTTTAGTTTCCTTCCTCTTTCCATTTCCGACACCAGAGGTCAACACTGCAGCCGTTGGGAGTCAAGTTCTGTTTTCCCTTCATTTCACGCCCGCTGTTTTCCAGTTCTTCTTGTCTATTTTTATTCAACTTCAATCCTGAAGTTTGCTACAGGAGTGAGTCAGCGAAGGGCAGTTGTGTGCCTTGATCAAATTAAGAAGTGCAGGATGGTAATGTGATGGTTGACAGCTGGACTCGGGGCCGCCTCCCATCGCGGACAAGCTCTTACCGCCTGCATGTATCTGTGCTGAACATGGAAATTTGATTTCTCTCTCATCTAAAGAGACTGTCATTCACTGAAGTGGGGGGGAGAGAGAGAGGCCCCTGCCAATGAAGGCACACTTCCTCCCACACACATTTGTTCTGCTGGGTATCTGCAAGGTGCGAGGAGTGTGAAAGAACCTCATGTATGCAAATCTGTTCCATCGTGCATCGTGCATGGAGTCGTTGTCGTGTGTTTGCTGTGTCCACCCAAAGCTGACACGACAACCTTCAGTCTCCTGCACCATTGACCACAAAGCGAATCCACAATCCCTGACTGTCCATTTCTAAACAAATCATTCTTTCCCAAAGTACATCAGCAATGGCATTGAGTAGTTGTGTTCGCCGCCCTCAGTCAACTAGTCAAATGACAACAGCTACTGCCCTCGTTGATTTGTAAACAACAACAACAACAACTCCATTGTAGTTCGTGTCTCTCATAACCAGCCTCTAAGTAACTTGCCTGCTACTGTGAATGACAAATTGTCTTCTGACTTTTTTCACTAATATACCCTGTAAGATGTCATGATGATGATGATGATGATGTCCATTTGTAATGCGCAGGTATCCATTCGGAAGAATGCTCATTGCGCAGCAAAAATAAAATAAATAAAAAAAATAAGAAACAAAAATAAAGTAAATAAATAGATAAACACCAGGAAAGTAAAAAATAAAGACACAAGTGTTTCTTGGTTGTTTAAGTTTATGTCCCTCTTAAGTAAACAGATGGGTCTTCAGTCTTTTTCGAAACGTGGTTGGTGAGGTGATGGTGGACAATGACGATGGCAGAGCATTCCACAGTTTAGGTGCCGTGTTTGTGAAGGCCCTGGCTCCAGTGTCTTCTTGTTTGTGTCTTCCACTGCAGGGAGACAGAAGCGTGACTGGGAGCCAGAGCGCAGACCACGTGACGGCCGGTAAGGAGGAACTACCTCTTGTAAATATTCAGGAGCAGTTTTAAACATGCAGGACTGTGCAATCGAAACACTTTGTGATCAATGCGCTTGTTCACTGGGAGCCAGTGAAGGCTCTGTAGGATAGGGGTGAGGTGCTCAGTGGACCACTTTGCACGGGTGACAATCCTGGCGGCTGTGTTTTGAACTCTTTGGAGTCGATCCAACTGCGTAGCAGGTATACCCCACAATGCACTATTACAGTAGTCTAATCATGATATGATGGTAGCCACAGCAAGTGAGTTGGCAGCAGCTTGAGTCAGCATGGGCCGTAGTCTACCTAAAGTCCTCAAAAAGTAGTAGGATTTTGCCGCCACAGAACTAACATGGTTACACATGGAGAGCTCTGCATCAATAAACAGCCCGAGGTCCCGCACACAGTCAGCAAAGGCTATGGAGGCGTCACCGACCTGCACATCACTAATGTCGATCTCCTCCCTTCTGGCCCTGGGGCCGCACAGTAAGGCTTCTGTCTTGTCGTCGTTGAGTTTAAGACGATTTCTGGTCATCCAGGCCTTCACCGCGACACAACAAGATTCAAGTCGTTGAAGCGCATTCCTAGCCACTGCTGGGTCGGGGGGAAAACTGTTCAGAATCTGTGTATCGTCTGCAAAGAACTGTCGTCCCATCTAAAACCGTTCAATTACCTGTCCAAGCTGTGAAGTATATACAGAAAATAATAATGGACCCAGAACGGATCCCTGTGGTACGCCACACACCAGAGGAACTGCCTCAGAGCTTGCAGAGCCGACAATCACTCTCTGAGATCTCTCGGCAAGATAGGAGTCAATCCACTGCAGCGCAGCGCCCTGGATACCAGCCTCCAACGACAGTCTGTGGAGCAGCAGGCGGTGGTTGATGGTGTCAAATGCACTACTCAGATCGAGTAATACTAACAGCACTAAGTTGCCAGAGTTGACACTACAAAGGATGTCATTGGTCACACGAAGAAGAGCAGTTTCTGTGCTGAAGCCAGGACGATATGCTGACTGAAATTTATCTAGGCAGCCATGAGTAATAAAATGGGTCATAAGCTGTTTTGCGACCACCCTCTCAAGTAGCTTGGAAATATATGATAAATTTGACACTGGACGATAGTTTTTACAGTCAGAGGGATCCAGGTTTGCCTTTTTCAACAAGGGCTTGACAACGGCCTGTTTAAAACACCGTGGGACACAACCTGCTCTCAAACTGGCATTAATAATGTCCAAAATGACAGGAAATAGAATGTCCAGAAGTTGAATAACAAATTTAGTTGGTACAGGATCCACAGCACATGAAGTTTTTGTTGATCTTGCTACAAGTTTCCTCAAGTAGCTCTCATCAATAGACGTGAAAGAAGTCAGCAGTACACCAGCAAATGGCACAGAATAGTCTTCCTCACACTCTGGCAACTCACAAGCTGCACTCTCAAGTCCAGCACTAATTTCCTTTATCTTATTAACAAAGAAGGAAGACAGCTGATCAGCAGCTGACTTGTTATCCACCTCAGGAAGAACCGGACTAGTTCCGTTCTTACCCAGCAGGCTGTTCACAATGTCAAAAGTCTTTCTGGGATTTCCACTCGCAGCCTCTAGCTGCTCCTGTACAAATAAGGATTTAGCCTTTTTTACAGCACAAGCATATTTATTTCTGGCTAACTTATACAGCTGTCTGTCAATCTCAAGTTTGGTCTTCCTCCACTTTTTCTCTGCCAGCTGTCTCTGTTTCTTGGCTTCACTCACCCCCTCACAAAACCACGCACAATCTGGTATATCTACAACAATTTTGCTAACTGCAGGAGCATGCTTATCAAGCAGCCCTGATAGAGTCTGATTATATAACTCTACTAACTCATCAACATCTGTGGGAGGATCTAATAACAACTTTGACTGAAGCAGGTCTTCTCTGAAAGCGTTCAGGTCAATCTTCTTCAAATTTCTACACAAAACAGAAATCTTTTTACGCCTTGGTCGAGAGAGATCAGTCACCAAGGACTGCACAAAATGGTCTGAAATCAAAAAATCCTCGACAACAGCTGACTTGACCAGTGACTCTGATGGCGCACAAGTGATAACCCAGTCCAGAATGTGTCCAAGTCTATGAGTTGGTTTTTCAATCAGCTGACGAAGACCACTGCTGTCTAAAGCCTCAATCAAACGCTTCACATCACTATCTTGAGGTCTATCAAAATGAAAATTTACATCCCCCAAAATAAGAAACTTCTCATTTGTGAGTAAACTGTCCAGCAGCATGGCAAACTCCTCATGAAACAGAGAATCTGAAAGCTGATTCTTTTTAGATGGAGGAGGTCTATATAAACAAATGATCTCTAATGTCTGCTTGGCTAATGTCAGTCTTGCTGTTATGTACTCAAAGGACCTGTACTGTGTTTGTCTTTTCAGCACTGTCAACTTCAGATGTAGTTTAAATAAGACACCAACTCCACCTCCACTCCTACCACTCCTGGGATTATGTGCAAACGTATAGCCCTGTGGTGTAAGGTCTTTGATTACTGGTTCATCGCCTATCTCTTTTAACCATGTCTCTGACAAGAAAAATGCATCAACGTCATTTTCCAGCACTAAATCATGAATGTCCACAGCCTTGTTGCAGACTGACTGCACATTTAAATGACCAACACATATACTAGTCACACTTTTCTTTTCTGTTGAAAGTCCCCCACTCTTTGAAAAAGGAAAATTTTCATTAAAATTTCGGTCACATTTCATTTGTACCTCGTAAGGTGCTCAGGTGTAGTGGTGGTGGAAATTTACGTTTGTCGTTAAGACCGTATTTCCTCAGCCGGCGCTGAACTCCTCCTCTCCTACCTCTCTTTCGCTTTTTTTCTGATGGACGGCCGAGTCTTTAGGTAGGATATCAGTTGGAAAGGTGGAAGTATCAGGGTGGAGGGTCGCCGAAGTCGAAGAGAGTGCGAGAAGGTACTCACGGCTGTACGACATAGTGGACGTCCGCCATCTTGTTAGTCAGTTTCACTCGAAGTCCAGGAAAATATACAAAACACAGCACAACCAAGCACACTGCATAACGTTCACAAGTCCACTACCGTAGAAGTTAACCCTAACAATACGATAAACTAAACTAACTAAGCAATTAATATGAAGAAAAAACAGCAATAAAGCTAAAATGCTAGCGAGCCACAGCAAGTCGCCCTCGTGGTGAGCGTCCTTGACCTTCATCGGATATTTGTATTTGTAAGTCTCAGGTTTTATATTTATCATTTCTTTGCTAGCGTACATAGCAATTTGTCTTCTGGGATTTGTCTGAGGGCATAAATTAAAAGTTAGTTTAAATGATTTGTTCACTGGTATACATCAAAATTTACTTTGAGGATTTGCCTTGAAAATTCGGATAAGTGATCAATGTAGTGTTGTAAACATTGTCGTATATAACTCGTGTGATTTGTTTTCAACTGACCATATCTTTAATGACCATCTGGGAGCAAATGATTGATGTTCTTCGCTACAGCAGTTGTTATAGTGTCCAGGCATTTACATACAAATACACTGCAATGTTACAGACAGTATTACCGCAGTTTATACAACACCTCGCTATAAAAATACTTCAGCTTGTTATTTGCTTATCCAGAAATACACGGATCAGTTGTCTTTTAAATTTCCATGATTTGTTCTGGTTACAAAATTACCATAAAGATAAGGCCAACATCTACCAATGTCAATAAATATTTTAATATAATATTATTATTGCCTACACTATTGTATGTAATATTACTAGCCGAGAAAAGTGGGGGGACGGAACTTTAGACACCAGTCGTTAGTTCATGGGGAAGATAAAAACTGTGGTGGTGCCAGCCGCCACTCCACTCGCCCGCTCCTCCTCCTCCTCTCTCTCTTTCTCTCTCTCTCTCTGTCTCTCTCTCTCTTTGCCTTTGTAGGGAGTCATCTCTAACGTCTCAGGAGGGAGACAAGAAACACCAGTAAACAAGCTCAGGAGCAACCCACTCCAACCAAACATAGTCCTTGACCTTCCTGTAAAGGGAAAAAGGCTTCCTGTCCATTTGTGTGAGGATTTGACCAGAGATGTGGATATGCACAGGTTTCAACCAGAGCCACACAGAAATATGGCCGCACTCTCCTTTATTTAAAACATTCCACTCGATGGCAATTTCTCTCATAAAGTTGATTAGAAGAGTGCATTCCCTGACTTATACTCTAAAACATCGTTTACCCTATTTATAGCCCAACAGTTTTTTTTTTGCCCTGGACAGTTTTTTTCAAAAAAAAAAAAAAAAAAGACTGAAAGCTTGTCACGCTTCTCAACATAACTGAACGCCTCATTCTTATAAATGTTAAGGCGATTCTTCCACTTGTGACCATGACTGAACACCTCTCATCCTCACAAAGACAATGTACGTGACCTATCCCGAGTTTTTCTCTCTTTCTTTATTTCTTCGTCTCCTTCCTTCTTCTACTCGATGAGCTGATAGTCACGTGTCTATTCTTCAGAATTCCAAAATAACGACATGGCGTGATCACGTGCTAATCAAGGGCCAATCAAAAGTAGTTGACAGGAATCCCATCAGCTGATCACAAATCCTCAGATATTCAACATCTTTGTGTCATCGTCCCCCCCCCCAACCCTCCCTGTCGTGTATCGTGGAAAACGTAGTCAGGAAACACAGTCCCCCACCCACCACCACTGACACTACGGGGGGGGGGGAGAGAGAGAACGGACGCTATTTTAGGAAAAAGATTTGTCTTCGGGATGCCTTCATAAATGAGGCTGACAAATTGTCATCCTAACAAAGACATACCTGGACTTCACGCAGATGCCTGTCGAGGGTGACAAATTTTACAAAAGGGAAGACCGCGCTTTGGCGAAGTACCTGCCAAGAATGTCAATGTCACGAGTGGAAGAGGAGTATTTCTCTACCTAGGTACCTGTCGAGAATGTCAGTCAGTGTCGCCAATAGACCAGTCCTCCTCTGTTGAGTTACACTGATAACATTTAGTTGATTCACACGGAAATTGCACAAGGTCAGCAGCACACAAAGAGGTCTAGTCTTTGTCAGAATACCTGTCATCTTTACCGAGAGAGCTCTTCAGTTCTCTTTCACCCCCGTGCCAGCCAACCAGCCAGCCAGCCAGCTAGCAATGCTGTCTTCACGGTGCTCATCTTGTCTCAGTGTCCATGGCAACGCGCTCGACTCGTGTGCTGCCAGGGCCCGCTACTCACGTCCTGCTAGTCCTGTCTTCAGACCTGAGCTTACCCTCCCCGAGATTCCGCAATGGCCACGTTTTAACCCCAGTCAAAATTCCAGTCAAGAGCCCCATCAAGAGATCATATGCGACTTACAGTCTCAGACATCCCCCCTCCATCCTGCATATGACTCCGCACTGATCCCCACCACTGTCCACTTCGACACATCCCAGACTGCTTGTTGCCTCCACATGTTTGTCCTTCTACACCCCGCACTCTCTCACCTTCCCCCAACTTCTCTTGCATCGATATTACGGTTTCAGGATGCGACCCAGAAAAGTAGCACATACCAAATTCTTATTCCACAGGCATCTGGACACTCCGATTACGTCGCGAATGGTGTTGACCGCTCGGAAACATGACAGAAATCGATTGCCATACCCCAGCCAAACCCCAAACTCTCGCCAAAGCCTCGGCGTCCACCGCACGGCGAGTTGGGGGGGTTGGGGGCTGGGGGGGGGGCTGCTTTATGCACAAATATTATTGCTTCCGTGTTTTCTGTACTCTTGGAAACATTCAGATTTCTCCTCTTAGGGTTTTCGTGCACAACTTTGTTATCATTTGTACTCTCAGGACTTTGCCTCTGCATTTCTCGAGTAAACTTTGATTTGTTTTCTGGGCAGTCTGACTTCGGGTGACGTACGTCCTGTGCCTGCTGTGTACGTCACTCGGCCAGAGCTTTAAGCTCCACTTATCGTCTGTACATGACTTTGCCATCTCTTCCTGTCACATATCAACATCTGCAATACGATTTCAGTTTACGGGCAGGTTTCACTTTGAGTAAATTCTCTTTAAACGTCCCTCGCTCTCTAAAAAAATTACTTTATAAATCTGTGAGAGAGAAGTTGTGTGTGTGGCTTCTCTCTGAGATATGGAAGCTTCGTCATATTGTATTGGTGCAGGACATCCCTAAATTCACAATGTGCCAAGGCTCAAGTGGTCAGAGTCGGAGGAAGAGGTAAAAAGGCTATCCCCTGCTGGAGAGTGAGAAGTGTTCGTTCAGCACGATACTGACAAGCGGATAAAATGGGGGAAATACAAAGAGCCGTTTGATTGATGTCCCTCGCCCAGACTTGACTCCCCCATATCCTCAGGTCGAACTAATTACACTGATCGCCAGTCGTGCTTCGTTAGAGATGTTTTCTCCCCACATACAAGCCACATGATGTCTGTGAGCCTCGTATCCGCTCGCCCATTGCCCTACAGGCGATTCTGACCCTGACAGCACTTGGCTGGGTCAAAGGTCGTGGAGAGAAATAAATTGACCATGAACGAGGTGTTTTACGCATCTACACACACGCACACACACACGCACACACACACACACACACACACATACTAACATACACACTAACATATATAGCAGTAAGACAGAGAAATAAAGACATAGAAATAATGAGATAAAACATGTTCCAAAGCTTGACTCATACTTAACACCAGTGTCATCAGTGTACTACTACCGCGTGTCCTAACGATTACTTTGTCAGTCCTCCGCATCCCTCCAATAAATTCATTGTCTTGTCTTCCTGTCTTACATGGTTCACAAAGTTCTGGATTTCTTTACTGCTGTAGATGTTTAATAAACTTTCTCATCTTTCGGTCTTAGCGAATCGATATTCACTGTCTTCAACTGTTTAATGAAGGACTAATAACATTCCTCATTTCCCACAGTGCTCCCTCCTGCAACAAAACAAAACAAATTAAGGGGGAGGTAGTCGCAGTGGCAGGCTAGACCATCACCTTGACCTGTCTTTTTGTGTTGTGTTCTATTCCTTGTGTGAGATCCGTGATTGGTGATTGGCTGTTCTTGTTTTCTCAACACTGTCTTATGTTAATATCAGTTTAACCCATTGGGACAAAGACTTGAAACAATAAGAACAAGTAGAAGGACGGAGTGGCTCCTCATCACAAAACTGTTTTCTGGAGTCGGCCAGCATGCAACATTCTGTTGGGGAAGCGGATGGTCGAGTGGTTAGAGGGCTGCCGTCCGAAACTGAGAGCGCGCTGGTTCAATACCCGATTAATTAAACGTCCACCAGTCGTCGACCCAGCTGGTGGGTACCTGACTCCATAAAGGGTTGGGGAGGGTAAGGCAGCGAGGAAGAGGAGATGGGCCGCCCTCACGTGACGCTGGCCCCGAGAAAAGTGAGTCTCTAACACCTCACACCCTCAACGACCTGAATAGGTTAGGGGCTGACCTTTCCTTTCAGAGTTTACCTGTTACAGAGTTCAAGGCCACTGGAGCCAATAAAGGAAAGGACTTAATTCACTTTTATACTTCAGGGCCGTACAAAGATTTTCTGTATTGACTTATCTACACATGCACACAATGTTTACTGACTTGCTCAAGAGAAGAACCCGCTTGCCTGACAGACATCAACCTTCGCATCCTGCGCACTTAAGAGAATTTCCCAGAAATAAATTGTATAAACCTGCCAGCTTACGGGCTGAAAAGAGAAGCAAAGCGAAAATGTCTACCCACACCCTAAGCGAGCGTGTAAACCCGTTTGTCACAAAATAACAAGCAGATGGATTATCATGCAACAGCTGGCAGAGGATCAACCAATGAACGGCAAGCAGCTTGAACACACATATATATTCTCTATACTCTCTTTCATTACTCACTTGACAATGGCTGTCGTCTGGTGCCACACATGACAACGGCAACTTCTACCTGGCTGGTGGTGTGACATGGCTGGTGGTGTGACATGGCTGGTGGTTCTATTTTGTTTCGTGTTTTCTGGTCGTCTGCGAGGTGAACATGGGGTACGTTTGCACAAATGTATTTTTGTAAATTGCAGGTCTACCCTTGGCAGAGAAGGTTCCATTGCATGGTAGTTATTTCCGGCTCCTATACCCTCATCCATGCTTGATACAAAAATATTTGCAGTCTCGCAGAGATGTACGTCATTAACGAGCTGCCGTTTCTAAGAGAAGCCACTAAACGGCACTCAACGAGACAAGAGAGTTCTATATCCAGGGGAGGTAATGCCTCTAAAGCATAAACTAAATATGGTTCATCGACCTTAGCAGCGGTTTTCTAAACTTGCAAATTGTCAGTCGCTTACTTCTCGTCATCGGCTTGCGTTCAGGGGTGTTAGGGGATCCCTTAACAGAATTAAACCGCGTCTTCCACAAGAAATACAGTTTTATCAGCTAGAATGGAAACGAAAGAGAAAATGGCAAACTGAAGCCACTAAAGAGAAGGTTTCTGTTGCAACTTTTTTTTAAGTTTGCACGAAACACGGCACATGGTCCCATTATGCAGCTCTGAGATTTACACCAGTCCTCCCTCCCTAACCCCTCCCCAACCATCATTTCAGCGTTTCCTGGTTGCTAAGAAAAAAAGTGTAGTTTGATGATTTAGCCCTGTCGCCGAAGCGTATGAAGAACCTCACGTGTGCACGCGAGGTGTGAATGAAAATCCGATTACAATCTGCCTGAAGCACTGATTTTATTGGGCGGCTACGCTACGAGTCCTCCACCGCAGCGTGAAAGTGGACTGGCGGGGGGAGGGGGGCTGTTCAGGATGCTGGTCACAAACTTTCTCCACACAAAGCGGGAGTCGCACCGTGAGATTAACTCAGTGACTGGCACAGCCGGCAGTCTCACAAAAACATATAAAGAGCCTACATCCACCTCTGTGTACATGGACAAGAGACATACATTAAGCTGTGTGTACATGGACAAGAGACATACATCAAGCTGTGTACATGGACAAGAGACATACATTAAGCTGTGTGTACATGGACACAAGACATACATCAAGCTGTGTACATGGACAAGAGACATACATTAAGCTGTGTGTACATGGACACATACATCAAACTGTGTGTACATGGACACAAGACATACATCCAGCTGTGTGTACATGGACAATAGACATACATCAAACTGTGTTACATGGACACAAGACATACATCAAGCTGCGTGTACATGGACAAGAGACATACATCAAGCTGTGTGTACATGTACACAAGACATACATCAAGCTGTGTGTACATGGACACAAGACATACATTCAGCTGTGTTTACATGTACACAAGACATACATCAAGCTGTGTGTACATGGACACAAGACATACATCAAGCTGTGTGTACATGGACAAGAGACATACATCAAACTGTGTGTACATGTACACAAGACATACATCAAACTGTGTGTACATGGACACAAGACATACATCAAGCTGTGTTACATGGACACAAGACATACATCAAGCTGTGTGTACATGGACAAGAGACATACATCAAGCTGTGTTTACATGGACACAAGACATACATCAAGCTGTGTGTACATGGACACAAGACATACATTCAGCTGTGTTTACATGTACACAAGACATACATTCAGCTGTGTGTACATGGACACAAGACATACATCAAGCTGTGTGTACATGGACACAAGACATACATCAAGCTGTGTGTACATGGACAAGAAACATACATCAAGCTGTGTGTACATGGACACAAGACATACATCAAGCTGTGTGTACATGGACACAAGACATACATCAAGCTGTGTGTACATGGACACAAGACATACATCAAGCTGTGTGTACATGGACAAGAGACATACATCAAGCTGTGTGTACATGGACAAGAGACATACATTAAGCTGTGTGTACATGGACACAAGACATACATCAAGCTGTGTGTACATGGACACAAGACATACATCAAGCTGTGTGTACATGGACAAGAAACATACATCAAGCTGTGTGTACATGGACAAGAGACATACATCAAACTGTAAGTACATGTACACAAGACATACATCAAACTGTGTGTACATGGACACAAGACATACATCAAGCTGTGTGTACATGGACACAAGACATACATCAACCTGTGTGTACATGGACACAAGACATACATCAAGCTGTGTTTACATGGACACAAGACATACATCAAGCTGTGTGTACATGGACACAAGACATACATCAAGCTGTGTGTACATGGACACAAGACATACATCAAGCTGTGTGTACATGGACACAAGACATACATCAAGCTGTGTGTACAAGGACACAAGACATACATCAAGCTGTGTGTACATGGACACAAGACATACATCAAGCTGTGTGTACATGGACACAAGACATACATCAAGCTGTGTGTACATGGACACAATACATACATCAAGCTGTGTGTACATGGACACAAGATATACATCAAGGTGTGTGTACATGGACACAAGACATACATCAAGCTGTGTGTACATGGACAAGAGACATACATCAAGCTGTGTGTACATGGACACAAGACATACATGAAGCTGTGTGTACATGGACACAAGACATACATCAAGCTGTGTGTACATGGATACATACATCAAACTGTGTGTACATGGACACAAGACATACATCAAGCTGTGTTTACATGGACACAAGACATACATCAAGCTGTGTGTACATGGACACAAGACATACAACAAGCTGTGTGTACATGGACACAAGACATACATCAAGCTGTTTGTACATGGACACAAGACATACATCAAGCTGTGTGTACATGGACACATACATCAAGCTGTGTGTACATGAACACAAGACTCACATCAAGCTGTGTGTACATGGACACAAGTCATACATCAAGCTGTGTGTACATGGACACATACATCAAGCTGTGTGTACATGAACACAAGACATACATCAAGCTGTGTGTACATGGACACAAGACATACATCAAGCTGTGAGTACATGGACACAAGACATACATCAAGCTGTGTGTACATAGACAAGAGACATACATCAAGCTGTGTGTACATGGACACAAGACATACATCAAGCCGTGTGTACATGGACACAAGACATACATCAAGCTTTGTGTACATGGACACATACATCAAGCTGTGTGTACATGAACACAAGACATGCATCAAGCTGTGTGTACATGGACACAAGACATACATCAAGCTGTGTGTACATGGACACAAGACATACATCAAGCTGTGTGTACATGAACACAAGACATACATCCAGCTGTGTGTACATGGACACAAGACATACATCAAGCTGTGTGTACATGGACAAGAGACATACATCAAACTGTGTGTACATGTACACAAGACATACATCAAACTGTGTGTACATGGACACAAGACATACATCAAGCTGTGTTACATGGACACAAGACATACATCAAGCTGTGTGTACATGGACAAGAGACATACATCAAGCTGTGTGTACATGGACACAAGACATACATCAAGCTGTGTGTACATGGAAACAAGACATACATTCAGCTGTGTTTACATGTACACAAGACATACATTCAGCTGTGTGTACATGGACACAAGACATACATCAAGCTGTGTGTACATGGACACAAGACATACATCAAGCTGTGTGTACATGGACACAAGACATACATCAAGCTGTGTGTACATGGACAAGAAACATACATCAAGTTGTGTGTACATGGACACAAGACATACATCAAGCTGTGTGTACATGGACACAAGACATACATCAAGCTGTGTGTACATGGACACAAGACATACATCAAGCTGTGTGTACATGGACAAGAGACATACATCAAGCTGTGTGTACATGGACAAGAGACATACATTAAGCTGTGTGTACATGGACACATACATCAAGCTGTGTGTACATGGACACAAGACATACATCAAGCTGTGTGTACATGGACAAGAAACATACATCAAGCTGTGTGTACATGGACAAGAGACATACATCAAACTGTAAGTACATGTACACAAGACATACATCAAACTGTGTGTACATGGACACAAGACATACATCAAGCTGTGTGTACATGGACACAAGACATACATCAAGCTGTGTGTACAAGGACACAAGACATACATCAAGCTGTGTGTACATGGACACAAGACATACATCAAGCTGTGTGTACATGGACACAAGACATACATCAAGCTGTGTGTCTATGAACAAGACATACATTCAGCTGTGTTTACATGTACACAAGACATACATCAAACTGTGTATACATGGACACAAGACATACAACAAGCTGTGTGTACATGGACAAAAGGCATACATTCAGCTGTGGGTACATGTACACAAGACATACATCAAACTGTGTATACATGGACACAAGACATACATCAAGCTGTGTGTACATGGACAAGAGACATACATCAAGCTGTGTGTACATGGACACAAGACATACATTCAGCTGTGTGTACATGGACACAAGACATACATTCAGCTGTGTATACATGGACACAAGACATACATCAAGCTGTGTGTACATGGACACAAGACATACATCAAGCCGTGTGTACATGGACACAAGACATACATCAAGCTGTGTGTACATGGACACATACATCAAGCTGTGTGTACATGAACACAAGACATACATCAAGCTGTGTGTACATGGACACAAGACATACATCAAGCTGTGTGTACATGGACACATACATCAAGCTGTGTGTACATGAACACAAGACATATATCAAGCTGTGTGTACATGGACACAAGACATACATCAAGCTGTGAGTACATGGACACAAGACATACATCAAGCTGTGTGTACATAGACAAGAGACATACATTAAGCTGTGTGTACATGGACGTTAGACATACATCAAGCCGTGTGTACATGGACACAAGACATACATCAAGCTGTGTGTACATGGACAAGAGACATACATCAAACTGTAAGTACATGTACACAAGACATACATCAAGCTGTGTGTACATGGACACAAGACATACATCAAGCTGTGTGTACATGGACACAAGACATACATCAAGCTGTGTGTACATGGACACAAGACATACATCAAGCTGTGTGTACATGGACACAAGACATACATCAAGCTGTGTGTACATGGACACAATACATACATCAAGCTGTGTGTACATGGACACAAGACATACATCCAGCTGTGTCTCAACCTACAGCATACATTCATTGAGCTGTGTGTAAACATACAGTATGCTGTAATGACGGTAGTAACATTATATTTTCTGCTGTAATGATAGTAGTAACATTATGTTGACTTCTGTAATGACCTTAGTAACATGATGTTGTCTGCTGTAATGACGGTAGTTACATTATGTTGACTGCTGTAATGACCGTAGTTACATTATGTTGACTGCTGTAATGACCGTAGTTACATTATGTTGACTGCTGTAATGACCGTAGTTACATTATGTTGACTGCTGTAATGACCTTAGTAACATGATGTTGACTGCTGTAATTACCTTAGTAACATGATGTTGACTGCTGTAATGACCGTAGTTACATTATGTTGACTGCTGTAATGACGGTAGTAACATTATATTGTCTGCTGTAATGATAGTAGTATTATTATGTTGACTGCTGTAATGACCTTAGTAACATGATGTTGACTGCTGTAATGACCGTTGTTACATTATGTTGACTGCTGTAATGACCGTAGTTACATTATGTTGACTGCTGTAATGACCTTAGTAACATGATGTTGACTGCTGTAATGACCTTAGTAACATGATGTTGACTGCTGTAATTACCTTAGTAACATGATGTTGACTGCTGTAATGACCGTAGTTACATTATGTTGACTGCTGTAATGACGGTAGTAACATTATATTGTCTGCTGTAATGATAGTAGTAACATTATGTTGACTGCTGTAATGACCTTAGTAACATGATGTTGACTGCTGTAATGACCGTTGTTACATTATGTTGACTGCTGTAATGACCGTAGTTACATGATGTTGACTGCTGTAATGACCGTTGTTACATTATGTTGACTGCTGTAATGACCGTAGTTACATTATGTTGACTGCTGTAATGACGGTAGTTACATTATGTTGACTGCTGTAATGACCTTAGTAACATGATGTTGACTGCTGTAATGACCTTAGTAACATGATGTTGTCTGCTGTAATGACCTTAGTAACATGATGTTGACTGCTGTAATGACGGTAGTTACATTATGTTGACTGCTGTAATGGCGGTAGTTACATGATGTTGACTGCTGTAATGACCTTAGTAACATGATGTTGACTGCTGTAATGACCTTAGTAACATGATGTTGACTGCTGTAATGACGGTAGTTACATTATGTTGACTTCTGTAATGACCTTAGTAACATTATGTTGACTGCTGTAATGACCGTAGTTACATTATGTTGACTGCTGTAATGACCGTAGTTACATTATGTTGACTTCTGTAATGACCTTAGTAACATGATGTTGACTGCTGTAATGACCTTAGTAACATGATGTTGTCTGCTGTAATGACCTTAGTAACATGATGTTGACTTCTGTAATGACCTTAGTAACATGATGTTGACTGCTGTAATGACCGTAGTTACATTATGTTGACTGCTGTAATGACCTTAGTAACATGATGTTGTCTGCTGTAATGACCGTAGTTACATTATGTTGACTGCTGTAATGACCTTAGTAACATGATGTTGACTGCTGTAATGACGGTAGTTACATTATGTTCACTACTGTAGTGACGGTAGTTACATTATGTTCACTACTGTAGTGACGGTAGTTACATTATATTCACTACTGTAGGGATGGTAGTTACATTATTTTCACTGCTGTAATGATGGTAGTTACATTATGTTGACTGCTGTAATGTTGGTAGTTAACTTATGTTCACTGTTGTAATGTCTTTAACTACATTATGTTCACTACTGTAGTGACGGTAGTTACATTATATTCACTACTGTAGGGATGGTAGTTACATTATGTTCACTGCTGTAATGACGGTAGTTACATTATGTTCACTGCTGTAATGACGGTAGTTAGATTATGTTCACTGCTGTAATGACGGTAGTTACATTATGTTCACTAATGTAGTGGTGGTAGTTACATTATGTTGACTGCTGTAATGACGGTAGTTACATTATGTTCACTACTGTAGTGACGGTAGTTACATTATATTGACTGCTGTAATGACGATAGTTACATTATGTTCACTACTGTAGTGACGGTAGTTACATTATGTTCACTACTGTAGTGACGGTAGTTACATTATATTCACTACTGTAGGGATGGTAGTTACATTATGTTCACTGCTGTAATGATGGTAGTTACATTATGTTGACTGCTGTAATGTTGGTAGTTAACTTATGTTCACTGTTATAATGTCTTTAACTACATTATGTTCACTACTGTAGTGACGGTAGTTACATTATATTCACTACTGTAGGGATAATAGTTACATTATGTTCACTGCTGTAATGACGGTAGTTACATTATGTTCACTGCTGTAATGACGGTAGTTACATTATGTTCACTGCTGTAATGACGGTAGTTACATTATGTTCACTAATGTAGTGGTGGTAGTTACATTATGTTGACTGCTGTAATGACGGTAGTTACATTATGTTCACTACTGTAGTGACGGTAGTTACATTATATTGACTGCTGTAATGACGATAGTTACATTATGTTCACTACTGTAGTGACGGTAGTTACATTATGTTCACTACTGTAGTGACGGTAGTTACATTATATTCACTACTGTAGGGATGGTAGTTACATTATGTTCACTGCTGTAATGATGGTAGTTACATTATGTTGACTGCTGTAATGTTGGTAGTTAACTTATGTTCACTGTTGTAATGTCTTTAACTACATTATGTTCACTACTGTAGTGACGGTAGTTACATTATATTCACTACTGTAGGGATAGTAGTTACATTATGTTCACTGCTGTAATGACGGTAGTTACATTATGTTCACTGCTGTAATGACGGTAGTTACATTATGTTCACTAATGTAGTTGTGGTAGTTACATTATGTTGACTGCTGTAATGACGGTAGTTACATTATGTTCACTAATGTAGTGATGGTAGTTACATTATGTTGACTGCTGTAATGACGGTAGTTACATTATGTTCACTACTGTAGTGACGTAGTTACATTATGTTCACTGTTGTAATGTCTTTAGCTACATTATGTTCACTACTGCCGTCATTCACTCTATGATTGTTTTTGGCGTACTTCTGCGCATCTCGTACAGAGAGAGAGGGAGGAAGTGGTCGGGAGTAGGAGACGCTAGTTTATCTTCACAGCCTCGCTTTCGCCTCGCACCACACCTGCCATTGGTTGTGACAGTCGTCACTGACTGCTTGGTTCACCAGATGGAGGCGGCAGCGGAAGCAGACTGTTCCGCGTTCACACCCAGCACACGCGCAGGGTCGTGTGGCAGCGCTATACTCACTTCTCACTTCCGGTCTCGTAACAAAGTTCATTTCCTGTGGGCGTCAGACGTCCATTTTGTCGCCGCCCGACCAGTCACGTGGTCGTGCGTGCATGGAGCGCCTTGACGTGCGCTGTTTTATCCAGGAGTTATCTCCTCTTCCGACATCAAAGTGCGCGCACGTGTCACGTGACCGGACGCCATGTTGTCTGGGTGCTCGACGTGGCACAAGACCAGTTAGTGGTAAGACACGCTGTGGCAACATATCTGACAACCATCCCTAACAACGTGTCTGACAACATGGCGAACAACAAACTGACTCTACAAGTCAAAAGTCTGATAACCCAGTGACATTGAGGCTAGTAGCGTGATAACGACATCTGATAACACGCTAACAACATGCTGACATGTCAGGGACTACATTGAGAGAGCAGACCTGCCTCTCCAAGTCTCAGATGTACCCGGTGTTGTGTGGCAGTCTAATGGTGGTCAACAATGTCAACACATGAGGGCCAGTCAATGTTTCCTCTGACTTCAGGGACAGTAGAGACACGCAGTCAGCTGCTCAAAGCCTCGTGAGTGGCGAGCATCACAGGCTGGAGCCTCCCATCAGTCAGCAGCACAGCACCAAGGACTGGCGAGTCACGTGATCTAGAAAAACCTCTTTAGCCCCTTAAGCCGACAAGAACCGTACGAAACACGAGCTTGTGCCTCGGATTGCATAACAAGGGCAGATGACTGGTCCTGGTGCTCTGGTGACGTCACATCCTGCACTCGGCGCGCGCGACTGTGTCCCTTGACGTCACAAAAAAAATTCCCAACATGCACCAAGCAGATTAAAGGGGAAACAAGCCTTTTCGGCTTTTCGCGGCTTTACATCCTTCTGCCAAAGAATCATCAGAAAACCAAGAGATTTTCACAACATTATTAAAAAAGCAGAGGCTTGTAGGTGGCGCTCACATTACCACCAGAGTCTTGTTGGTGGCGCTCACATTACCACCAGAGTCTTGTTAATGGCGCTCACATTACCACCAGAGTCTTGTTAGTGGCGCTCACATTACCACTAGAGTCTTGTTAATGGCGCTCACATTACCACCAGAGTCTTGTTGGTGGCGCTCATATTACCACTAGAGTCTTGTTAATAGCGCTCACATTACCACCAGAGTCTTGTTAGTGGTACCCTCACATTACCACCAGAGTCTTGTTAGTGGTACCCTCACATTACCACCAGAGTCTTGTTAGTGGTACCCTCACATTACCACCAGAGTCTTGTTAGTGGTACCCTCACATTACCACCAGAGTCTTGTTAGTGGTACCCTCACATTACCACCAGAGTCTTGTTAGTGGTACCCTCACATTACCACCAGAGTCTTGTTAGTGGTACCCTCACATTACCACCAGAGTCTTGTTAGTGGTACCCTCACATTACCACCAGAGTCTTGTTAGTGGTACCCTCACATTACCACCAGAGTCTTGTTAGTGGTACCCTCACATTACCACCAGAGTCTTGTTAGTGGTACCCTCACATTACCACCAAAGGCTCATGTAATGCAGTGAAGGGCGCATAATCAGCCGTCGGTTGCGGCGTCACCCGGTGTTATGTTCATCGCCTGCAAAACCACCCGTGACCTTTGTGACCTTTTTCTGCTGCCCTGTCTTGATCTGTCGAGCCGTAAATTCTTGACAGTAATGTGCTTTTGCATCATTTTCAGCCACCAAGGGTCTGATATTTACTTTTATTTAAGTTCTTGGTGCGTCTGTTTAAGCTTTATATAAAAAAGTGTGGGTGGGGGGAGCTGTGTCTCCTATCAATTTCTTCATACCCATCAAGGGGGTAGGGGGAGGAATAAACTCAGTGTGTAATGTCTAAGGTGAACGACTGACGACCTCTCTGTTGTTACATATTTCTGTAATGTTCTGCACGGTTACATTCTCATATAGCATGCTTAACCTCAGCCTCATTATACTTGTCGTTGCACAATCTTATTCTAAGAATTTGATTGGTTTTTGCTTTTTTATTTTATTTATTTATTTTGATAATGCGCTCTTAAATTTTCATAGGTTTATCGGGATACAGAAGATGAAGATTTTGAAGAAGTCGTTATTATCCAGTTACGCCATGAAATAAATTTCATCACCTGGAAATGTGTGCTTTATCGTCGTTAGATGTTCCTTGGTTTTGTATGATTACCATATGTACTGCACATCATTAACATTCACATCCAGCAAACCTTATAGCTGCCATGTCCAGCATTCACCACCACCCCCAGCAATATAGCAGCAATGTTCAACATTCACACACACCCCTCCCCCCAGCAATATAGCAGCCATGTCCAACATTCACACCCCCCAGCAATATAGCAGCCATGTCCAACATTCACACACCCCAGCAATATAGCAGCCATGTCCAACATTCACACCCCCAGCAATATAGCAGCCATGTCCAACATTCACACACCCCAGCAATATAGCAGCCATGTCCAACATTCACACCCCCAGCAATATAGCAGCCATGTCCAACATTCACACACCCCAGCAATATAGCAGCCATGTCCAACATTCACACACCCCAGCAATATAGCAGCCATGTCCAACATTCACACACCCCAGCAATATAGCAGCCATGTACAACATTCACACCCCCCAGCAATATAGCAGCCATGTCCAACATTCACACACCCCAGCAATATAGCAGCCATGTCCAACATTCACACACCCTCCAGCAATATAGCAGCCATGTCCAACATTCACACACCCTCCAGCAATATAGCAGCCATGTCCAACATTCACACCCCCCCAGCAATATAGCAGCCATTTCCAACATTCACACACACCCCAGCAATATAGCAGCCATGTCTAACATTCTTCCAACATGAGTTCTACCCTGCTCCAGTTTAACTGTTGCACTTTACAAGTTTGTTAGACTTGAAGATTTTCGGATTCTCCTTTTCTTTTGCACGATCTTCATGTCATCCCCTCAACCTACGTGAGTGCTGCTCACCTTTACCTGCTGTGTCGTCCTCTTCATTCCGCTTGTCGGCGCTGCAGTCACAAAGTGTGGTTACGGTTGCTTTGCTAGGTGCGTGCCTGCAACGGTTCCCTGATGTTTCCCAAGACACCACTCAGTAGTTTTACAATCACTCCCCAAATACTTGTGGAGGGCTCGGGGCAGACGCAGTGTTCGACCCTCGTTGGTGTCTGTGAGCAGGATTATTGCTGAACTCAACCCTGACAAGGAAACTGAACGAGATGCCGACCTTAAGGACAAGAAGAAACCTCACTCGTCAAACATTTGTCATCACTGGAAAACAAACACAATTAAAACACGGATCGTCAAAAAATACTTACTCTCACTACCCCCGCCACCTTCACCTCCCTATCCCCCCCTTCTTCAATTACAGTGCTATCTGCCCTGATGAGCGATAATGATTCCCGCCTTAAAATGCATTTGAGCGGCACTAACGACCCGGTGTCGCTGGTGTCTGACAACTGACGTCTATCGCAGTGGATGCTGGGAGTTTGATGGTCGTCAGTAGAACAATTCTGCCCACCGTGTGCTGATTTCCTCGTTACAACAACATGCACCACCCCCACCACCATCCCCCCCGGCCAGCCAGACTAAGGAGAGAGTAATGACAAAGTGAATGTCCCTGGCCGCCATGTAAAGCCCTCGTCTCTACACGTGCATTGTCAGAGATTAGACAACAACACTCACACTTTGCACGAGCTTTCCATGTGTGTGCAGATACAACTGTGTATGTCAGTGTGTGTGTGTGTGAGAGAGAGAGGGAGGGATGTATTTGTCTCTGAATGGATTGTATTGATCTATTTGTGGATAAGTGTGTGTATGGATGTGTGTGAGTATGCATGCATGCATGTTTGTATGCAAAAGTGTGTCTGTCTGTTCGTGTGTTTCACCTTTATAATTATGTGCAAGTATAATAAGATATTTATGTCTATGCACTCATGATGTAGATGAGAGCTCTCTTCGTCCTGTGCATTTGTGTGTACCTGCAATTATGATGTAGATTGGAGCTTTCACTAGCCCTCTATGGAGTCAGATACCCATTCTCGCCAGTTGGGTCGGTCGGGTGGGGGAAGTTTGCTGCGCTTATCGGGAACTGAACCATCGCGCTCTCAGTTTAGCCACCAGCGCTCTAACCACTCGGCCATCCACCTCCCCATCAGCACTTTACTAGGTCATGAAAAGCATTTGTTAGAAGCAAGTGTTCAAAATAGTTTAAGTTTCTCGTCAACTGCCACTCCTACCTGTATTAAAGGTCTCGACTTGCCTTGTCTACCAAGGCTAGAGGTCTCGACTTGCCATGTCTACCAGTGCTAGAGGTCTCGACTTGCCATGTCTACCAGTGCTAGAGGTCTCGACTTGCCATGTCTACCAGTGCTAGAGGTCTCGACTTGCCATGTCTACCAAGGCTAGAGGTCTCGACTTGCCATGTCTACCAAGGCTAGAGGTCTCGACTTGCCATGTCTACCAGTGCTAGAGGTCTCGACCGCCCAACATTCAATCCCATTACATTAATTTGTTCACAAGCGCAGTCAGAAGTTAGTTAACTTTTTAATGATGGGACCCCGTCTGTATTTAGCCCAGCAAAGTCTTCCTCCAATCAAACCATATTGTCACATCGCATTTTTAGCCTTAATTTTCGTCAATGCTCTGGAAAAGTTTGCAAAGTGCCACTTGTATCGCAAGATGTCGAGGTGACTGTCAGGGCGGCGATGGAGAGCTTTAAATGGCCCTGTAATGAGCGCCAGTGTTATTGATGGAACAACATCCCCAGAGGCTCATAAAAACCAGAAGAGAGCAGCAAACAAAAGTAAACAAGTAAACAAGTAATCGTAAAGGAGGGCTGGTCACAGATTCAGCTGCAAATGGCCGGGGTGATGGCACGCGCTCTGCTGGCTGTCGATAAGAAGTTGGTGTCGACGTTCGTGCGACGTGTAAATGAGTTGATGGAGAGAGCGGCGAGCGAGCAAACAGCCGCCATAAAGCTGTCCTCGTGCTTTCAAGCGAGAGTAACTCTCGTGCAGTCCGTGAGAGACCGAGCTTTCGCCAGACAATCCTGTCCCCAGAATTAAGTCTGTCGGTGTGCAGGCTTCTTGCTGCAAGTTATCTCAGGAAGTGCTCTCCTTAAAACCTCCAAACTACACAAACTGCAAATGGGCACAAATGGAAATTTTTTTAAATTTTTAGTGCGGAGGGAGATTTCGTCAGACGAAACACAGTGACTTCCATCTTGGAAGTGCGTCCGCGATAACAATGTTCTGACTACTTCCAGGTCACAGCTACAGCTACAGCTACAGGCAATTTAAATATCACCTGATTCTTTGATGTAAAAATATCTTCAAATGGGCCTGTAGTTTGTGGATAGCGTTAGTTACTGGTAGTAGTGTAGTTTGTAGATAGGGTTAGTTACTTGGTGAAGTGTAGTTTGTAGATAGCCTTAGTTACTGGTAGTAGTGTAGTTTGTAGATAGCGCTAGTTACTGGTAGTAGTGTAGTTTGTGGATAGGGTTAGTTACTTGGTGAGGTGTAGTTTGTAGATAGCCTTAGTTACTGGTAGTAGTGTAGTTTGTGGATAGCGCTAGTTACTGGTGGTAGTAGTTTGTAGCTAGCCTTAGTTACTGGTAGTAGTAGTTTATAGATAGCGTTAGTTACTTGGTGAAGTGTAGTTTGTAGATAGCCTTAGTTACTGGTTGTAGTGTAGTTTGTAGATAGCCTTAGTTACTTGGTGAAGTGTAGTTTGTAGATAGCGTTAGTTACTGGTAGTAGTGTAGTCTGTAGATAGCCTTAGTTACTGGTAGTAGTGTAGTCTGTAGATAGCCCTAGTTACTGGTAGTAGTGTAGTCTGTAGATAGCCTTAGTTACTGGTAGTAGTGTAGTCTGTAGATAGCCTTAGTTACTGGTAGTAGTGTAGTTTGTGGATAGCGTTAGTTACTGGTAGTAGTTGTTTGTAGATAGCGCTAGTTACTTGGTGAAGTGTAGTTTGTAGATAGCCTTAGTTACTGGTAGTAGTGTAGTTTGTAGATAGCGCTAGTTACTGGTAGTAGTGTAGTTTGTAGATAGCCTTAGTTACTGGTAGTAGTGTAGTTTGTAGATAGCGCTAGTTATTGGTAGTAGTGTAGTTTGTAGATAGCCTTAGTTACTGGTAGTAGTGTAGTTTGTAGATAGCGCTAGTTACTGGTAGTAGTGTAGTTTGTAGATAGCCTTAGTTACTGGTAGTACTGTAGTTTGTAGATAGCGCTAGTTACTGGTGGTATGGTAGTTTGTGGATAGCGTTAGTTACTGGTAGTAGTTGTTTGTAGATAGCGCTAGTTACTTGGTGAAGTGTAGTTTGTAGATAGCCTTAGTTACTGGTAGTAGTGTAGTTTGTAGATAGCCTTAGTTGCTGGTAGTAGTGTAGTTTGTAGATAGCCTTAGTTGCTGGTAGTAGTGTAGTTTGTAGATAGCCTTAGTTACTGGTAGTAGTGTAGTTTGTAGATAGCCTTAGTTACTTGTGGTAGTAGTTTGTAGATAGCCTTAGTTACTTGGTGAAGTGTAGTTTGTAGATAGCGCTAGTTACTGGTAGTAGTGTAGTTTGAAGATAGCCTTAGTTACTGGTAGTAGTTTAGTTTGTAGACAAGAGAACTACATAGCGTTAGTTACTGGTAGTAGTTTAGTTTGTAGAAAAGAGAACTACATAGAACTACAAGCTAGAGACACTAGTCCTAGATTTCTGTACTGTCTACAGAGAAGTACAAGCTAGAGACACTAGTCCTAGACTTCTGTACTGTCTACAGAGAACTACTAGCTAGAGACACTAGTCCTAGACTTCTGTACTGTCTACAGAGAAGTACAAGCTAGAGACACTAGTCCTAGACTTCTGTACTGTCTACAGAGAACTACTAGCTAGAGACACTAGTCCTAGACTTCTGTACTGTCTACAGAGAACTACTAGCTAGAGACACTAGTCCTAGACTTCTGTACTGTCTACAGAGAACTACTAGCTAGAGACACTAGTCCTAGACTTCTGTACTGTCTACAGAGAACTACTAGCTAGAGACACTAGTCCTAGACTTCTGTACTGTCTACAGAGAACTACTAGCTAGAGACACTAGTCCTAGACTTCTGTACTGTCTCAAGTTGGTGGATGACGTGTGCAGGTCAGTTGGAGAACAAGGAGCTGATGGCCCTCGAGTCTTAACTACAAGAAGGAATAGTTCAAAAAGCAGAGAATCCTCTCGTTCCTTTAATGGTCAGTGCTTTCAGGGGTCTGTAACTCTTCTCCTTAGTGTGTATCGCCAAGACCTGGCATCTTTGATCTCGAGATAAACAGCGGCTGTTATTTTAAGTCAGTCAGGCTGTGTGGCTGTGTGGCTGTGTGCAGACATCTTATCTCGGAGTCTTGTCTGCTGCAGCTTCTGATGTCTTCGTAATCACTCCATAGACGATATGGCTTAGGGCTTATGAACACAGGCGTCCGCCCGTCCGTCCGCCCGCCCCTCCCTCAGCTGTGAGCTGGTCGTCAGCTCGACATCGACATCAGCTCCATCTCTGATAGCAGCCACCACTACAGGCTCATCCATTTAGCGGCGGATACAGTAATTTCTAAATGAACAGCGTTGCCAAGTCAGAGGATACCAAACCGTAAGTCTACTGAGTATTCTCCTTTGAAGGAGTATTAAAAGGTCCATGAGGCCTTTGATCTCTGTCTGTGTGATGTGGCGCCACTCCGGAGTTCCAGAGACAAGTAAGAGACACTACTACCTAATGAAGGATATAGTATTAGAGTCTCGTTTACTACCTCTCCTGTATTGCAGGTGCAGTTGTCAGCCACTACCACCCACTGTGATGAAGATATTAGTAAGGAAGCAGGTCAAGACTAGTCTGGCGACTGTCAGACTCATTAAGAATTTAGGGAGGTGTGGTGATTAGAGTGTATGTATGGTTACGAGTCTCTTATAAAGAAAACAGGACGACTTCCTAGTTCTTCACAGAAGCATGTCCACCACCACGACCAGAGTCGAATGATTTATGTGAGTAGTCTCCACTTTATTTTCAAACTTGTGTGTCAAGGACCAGGTTACATGCACATTTCCATAGACGGTGAGGCCCATAGAAACTGAAAGCTGCTCAGACACTCGGGCCTGTTTTAGAATATGCATATCTTCTATTTTGGTCATTTTCCCCGACGATCTGTGCAAAGAGATCGGTTACGGCCAGTGGCGACGAGAAAAGCGGACAAAGTATTTTTCTGCTGAACAAATAACCGCACCAGACAATGGCAAACAGTCGTGAGCGACAACAGCAAACACAGCTTTTGTGCTGTCAGAATTTTCCCCGTGGACTTGTTTTCAGTTTGTGTTGTTTGCCATGACGAAAATAAAAAACTAAATAGCTCACTCTTAAAGTTTCCCCTGGCCGGCGCATTGGAATAAGATTATTAAAGAGAGATCTGCTTGTTGATGTTTCATTGTTGTTTATCATTCTATCAAAATACCTTTTTCCGTTCTTCGTGTGTATCTTTACGGGCTTTTGCAAGCACAAAAGAATTTATACTAAACAGCCCCAAATCAAGTTTAAGGCTCCATCATCGTGTTTCAATTCCACTAATGACCACCATTTGTGCGGTGAACGAGTTTGGAGCAAGTGAGTTTCCTCCGTCTGAGCTCACCATAGTTTGTCCACACCGGGACTTGGCACCACTCGTCGGAGATTTGCAGCCGCCGGAAGAGTCCACTCTGCGCATGTGGCCAGCTGATAGCCTGCCTTGTTGGCGTGAAGATGGACAGACAAGGCCTGGCCCTCAGGCGAGGGATTTCACAAAATAATATTTCTGCCGTGCGTAAGGTCAGATGCAGTCAGTCAAAGGAAACAGATTTCTGGAATCGATTTTCTCCGCGCATCACGGCATAAACTGATGGCGATGCAAGCTGCAGATCGAAAATTTCCATGTTGCTGGCCTGCGACCAGTGTACACCCCCCCCACACACACACACACACACACACTCTTCCCAGATGAGAAGCCAGCAAAGTCTTGTTTTTCCCAAGTGTCGGGGACATCAGAGGTCAGAAAGGTAGCTGATGAAGCCAGACGAAATAACAAAGGCCACTTCGTTAGCAACAGCTGTGAGGAGCTGGTCAGACGGGGGCCTGATCAACCTCCACACGAGGTCAGTGTCTACATAGTTAGCAACAACCACCAGCAGACTTTCTCTAGCTTCTCATCAAACTGCTCACCACCGTGACTTCTTGTTATCACTACGGCCTTTTTCGTCACGTCTACTTTGACCACAAACACGAATAATCAACCTGGAAACCGACCCCTAATCTCTGCCCTTCGTACGCCCAACTTTTTGCAACAAGTCACGTGACCAAGGCTCGCTCGAGCCGGTGAACGGAAGGTCCTCGTCCTGAAGCCTTCTCAAGAACGACGGACGGAAGGGCTTTAACTCCAAAGGTCGTACCACTCCACACCACACCACACCCCAGCCTACCACACCATATCACATCACACACCGCCACACCATATTACCACACACCATCACACCACATCACATCACACCACATCATATCACATCACACCCCAGCCCACCACACCATATCACAACACACCACCACACCACATCACATCACACCACACCATATCACATCACACCCCAGCCCACCACACCACATCACATCACACCACACCATATCACATCACACCCCAGCCTACCACACCATATCACATCACATCAAACACCACTACACCATATCACATCACACCACACACCACCACATCACATCACACCACATCATATCACATCACACCCCAGCCCACCACACCAAATCACATCACACCACCACACCACATCAAACCAAACCACACACCACCACACACCTACCCCACCCCACCACACCCCACCCGACCACACACCACCACGCCACATCACACCACACACCGCCACACCCCTACCCCACCACACCACATCAAACCACACCACACACCACCACACCCCTACCCCCACCCCACCACACCCCACCCGACCACACACCACCACGCCACATCACACCACACACCGCCACACCCCTACCCCACCCCACCACATCAAACCACACCACACACCACCACACCCCTACCCCACCACACCACATCAAACCACAACACACCACAACACCCCTACCTCACCACAAACTACCACACCACATCACACAACACCACACACCACCACACCCCTACCCCACCACACACCACCACATCACACCACACCACACACCGCCACACCACTACGCCACCACACACCACCACACCCCACACCACCACACCACACCACATCACACCCCACACCACACAACACACCACCACACCCCTACAATACCACACACCACCACACCACATCACACCACACCACACACCGCCACACCCCTACGCCACCCGACCCCACCACACCACACCCCACACCACAGCCCATCACACCACACCCCTACCCCAACCCACTACACCCCACCACACCACATCACACCACACCCCTACCTCACCACACTACTACCACACCACACCCCGCCACCAGACACTACAAAAATCTTTGTTATGTTGCCTCATGAAAGTAGACGTAATTAAAATGTTCTGTCCAGCTAGTCATCAAAGCAGCTGAGACACAGATCATGTGATGTTATTATTGTATTAAACTAAACGTGAGAAGAGTATTTACCACAATACCAATCACTGCGCGACTTTAGCGATGTTCATCTGTTGTTAGCTGCTGTTTGATCAAAGTATCTGTTTGCCTGTTTGCTAAACTCTGCTCACGATATTTAAAAAAAAGAACAATTGTTCGACATCCGATGTTTGTGTTCTGCTGTCTTCAAAACTAAAGAAGCTCTTTTGCATCTCCGCAGCATCCAGTAGCGAGTCTCCGAATACCCGGTGATGCAAGAGTTGCTTTATCTCTCCCATAATTAGCTGGAAAATGTTAGAGCGGCTGTGTGTTGTGAAACAGACCAGCTATCTGGTTCAACCCCTAAGACCTTTAGCTGTCCAGGATGTCCTCCTAAACAGCCATCAAAGGCTTTTAAGCAGCAACTTGTGTAGAAGGAGCACGGGCGGGCAATGTGGAGCAGCAGCAAAAGAACAGCACTTACATTAAAGGTAATCAGGCCATCGTTTCAGCCAGTTTTGTGGTTGGAGTTCGCCAAGTACAGCCTAGACATGACGATTATGGTGATGGACACGAAAACAGGAAGATGACAACGACGATGATGACGATAATCATGTGATGATATTCGTGCTGATGCTGAGTGACAAGCTGTAGTAAGAGTGGAGGGGGGGCAGGCTGAGGACATATTGGCTGGCATTAGCATTTATGGGAGTGAGATCAGCGCTGGTCAGTCTGCCATGATTTCCCATCATTGCCAGCACACTGCTGCCCCATAGTGAGTGCCGAGAAAAGCTCCATCAACGTGATTCATCCGATATCTTAAGACGGATCTGGAAGTGGTGAGCTAGAGACGGGTTAAAAACGAGAACCGATGTACAGAAAGATTAAACAGGGTTACGGAAAGAAAAGAAGCGACTGAAGAATGAGATAAAGAGATTTTTTGCATTAACAGAGTAAAAACATCAAACTGACAGTTAGGATCGATTGCCGGCTAGAGTATCTGCAATTCAAAACTCTTTGTAATCTGGAGGCAGGCAGTAAATATCAGAACCTCGCTCTCACGTGTCTCAGTCTTCCATCCATTCATTCACATCTCGTCCTACCGCCATTTTGCTTTCGCCAACATCGCTCCAGCTTTTTGTTTGACTTTGTCTTATTTCTCCACACAGACTATAGCCACCATGAAGAATCATTGGCTACAAATGTTGTAGCTGCTTAGCCACTGACTCTGGCTAGTAGTCTTTATAGTCAATAATGTACTGGCATCTCTTACATAAATCATTATGGCCGTTCCCTTCTACTATGTCCATGGCGGGTGGATAGAATGATAATGTGATTTAGCGGCAAAAGAGGATGAAGCACGAAGCATGGCGGTTTCCGTGTCAAGAGGTCAGAATGAGCAAATGTCAGGGCCAGGCAGTCCTTAAACCTAGAGTACACTTTACTGCAGGCTGTCCCTACAACTTGGCCCTAAGGAATGCCACAGCACAGCCGACAGCACCTAGAAGTCGCCCCGGGGGTGGAGGGGGATTTGGCAGACTAGACATGGTCAAGTGGCGGCTGACAAGACTCCAGTGGCCTTCCAAGCCCCATCGCCGAGCCCGGGGGTCAATAGCAGGCTGGCAGGTCCACAGTCCACAGGCCACAGGCCACGCTCTGGTGACAGACGGAGGCCACTCTACACCTCAGGACTTGTGTACATATTGGACATACTTCAAGACTGGCTTCCTGCAGACAGACCACACGGGCAGGATACTGGTCTAGTCGTGACATCTTATCTCACAGTCATGCACGTGTTACAAACCTTCACATCCACATCGCCTGCCTGCCTGCCTGCCTGCCTGCCTGCCTTCAAACAAATGGTCCCGACCGGTCTGTCGGCCTCGCCACCACCACCAGCATCACAGGAGGACAGACTCTTGATGTAGTCAGTGGGACATTACAGTAGTTGCTGACAAACATCGCAAACATCTCCAGCACGCGCTACATTCACGCGCTCACCTGACCGACGGCAGACAAAATGTGTCAAGAGTACACTTTGATAAAAATCAACAACTGTCCCAAGCTGAGACACTGATATCAGACAATTTGAAAGAACACATTTGTTCCTTAAAACTAGGGTGAGATACACAGCTTGTACAACTAAAAAACAATCGCACAGCCCTGTTGTACACGTGTTTGTTATTTCCATTTAAAGTAAACCGAAATAACTATCAACTGTTTTCAATCAGATTTAACTTAATGAATAGGTCACAACTAAAAGCTCTGATAGTCTTTCGGAGGGGCAGGGGATTTCTTTTTATAGGAGGAAGAGGATGAATTTGGCTGTTTCGAAACACCCAAACATTAAATGAAGCCAATCTTTCCATATTTGTAAATTTTTTTCCTTTTTTTTCTTCTTATTTTCTTAATCAGCCACCAATTTCATCATTTTAAACTGGAAGGAGCTTTCTTGTGATTTACTGAAAGAGCACGAAAAGTTTAATGAAACATGTCTTCTTGTCCTGCCTGTTTTATTTTAAGATTTCTATCAAAATCGACAGATTTTTTATGGGGGGTTTCTCCCTCGGCTTCCTTTGGCTGTTCTTTAACTTCAGGGTAAAGGTCAGATTTTATGTTTTATTTTGATTTCCTACCAAATTCCAATAACTGAAAATAATATGAAAATATATATTTACTTTTGTCAAATTACTCATAGTTATATTTTTTCTACATTACGTTGACATCGAGGAAATTGAGAATAATTGTTAAAAACCCTCGTCTTGAGATTCAGTCACGTGATTGAGTGAGTGGCTTATTGATGATGTGCTCACTTCATCTTGAGATTCAGTAAGGTGGTGAGTGGTTTGTTTGTGATATACTCCGCTGTGGTAGCTGCTCAAATGTGTGAGTAGGTAACACCAGTACACAGGACATGTACTGACTCTACCTTGTCAGTCACTCTGTACCTACCTGGCTCCTCTGTAACTGATTGTCTTTGGCTACCTGGAGTTTTACTCTACGACTCTACAGCATTACCACATTACGACCTCTGCTGACAGCTTTCGAACCTTGCTCTCCCTGACTCCTGACCATCAGTGTCTTCTTATAGACCGTCAGACATAGTGACTAGACAAGCTAGACATCGAAAGACCGTCATAGTGACTAGACAAGCTAGACATCGGAAGACCGTCATAGTGACTACACAAGCTAGACGTCGAAAGACCGTCATAGTGACTAGACAAGCTAGACATCGGAAGACCCTCATAGTGACTAGACAAGCTAGACATCGGAAGACCCTCATAGTGACTAGACAAGCTAGACATAGGAAGACCGTCATAGTGACTACACAAGCTCAACATCAGAAGACCCTCATAGTGACTACACAAACTAGGCATAGGAAGACCCTCAGATATAGTGACTATACAAGCTAGACATCGGAAGACCCTCAGATATAGTGACTACACAAGCTAGACATCGGTGACCCTCATAGTGACTATACAAGCTAGACATCGGAAGACCCTCATAGTGACTACACAAGCTAGACATAGGAAGACCCTCATAGTGACTATACAAGCTAGACATCGGAAGACCGTCATAGTGACTATACAAGCAAGACATCGGAAGACCCTCATAGTGACTATACAAGCTAGACATCGGAAGACCCTCAGATATAGTGACTAGACAAGCTAGACATCGGAAGACCCTCAGATATAGTGACTAGACAAGCTAGACATCGGAAGACCCTCAGATATATTGACTAGACAAGCTAGACATCGGAAGACCCTCAGATATATTGACTAGACAAGCTAGACATCGGAAGACCCTCAGATATAGTGACTAGACAAGCTAGACATCGGAAGACCCTCAGACATATTGACTAGACAAGCTAGACATCGGAAGACCCTCAGATATATTGACTAGACAAGCTAGACATCGGAAGACCCTCAGATATAGTGACTAGACAAGCTAGACATCGGAAGACCCTCAGACATATTGACTAGACAAGCTCGACATCGGGAGACAGCCCTTGAGACGGAAGAGGTGATGAACATGCACGTGACTGTTTGTCCTGCTAAAGTGCACGGCGATGATGAAGAGTTTGGGATGTGGACTGTTTGTGAAAATGTGCGAGTACAATCACACCTACAACATTTTTATTTCATTCCCTCCTCCCTCCTCCCTCCTCCCTCCTCCCAGCAGGAGAAATTGAAGTATGTGCCCTGCTCCTCCCAGCCTTAACTTTGCTCCCTGCTTTACGGAGATTGCCCTGTCCATTATCTAACTCAATAAGTTTTGTGAAGTCCAGGGAGGTGGACCAGCTTGCAGGATATCCACTAGGCCTCTGAGTGTGCAGGATGACGTGTACTTTACAGAGTGGTCCATCACTAAAACTCCTTCTCAACATACATGTCTCCACGCACACACAGACATTTATTTCAACTGAGTGGATAGCTCTGTGCTACTCCTGAACTGATACACATAGTGACAGCGCTAGTCAAGCCACACCACTTGATAATGAGGGTGAGGTTGATATCAATAACACAAGTTCTTGCCGCACTATGCAAGGCAATAATAAGGCTTCTTAATTACCCTACAACCTTTTGGTTGTTTGGCTTTGAAACTAGACGATTTCTCCCTGTGTACTACTCTCTGACTTGAGTAAATAAAGTTAACAATTATACATTAAATCACGTGATTCTGAAGTTACACTTACTGACCTGACGCGCTGGACAGATCATATTACACCACGTGACACCATAATAAAGATTTCATTGCCTGGGGTGGCTGCACCGTTAGCTGACACACACACACACACACACACACACACACACACACACACACACACACATTCGTTCTTTTCAAACTAATCCACTGACTCACGAGGGGCTTGCACGATCCTTCAGCCTTTCGCTGCACGTGCGGTGTGTACGGCTTTACTACTGACATCTCCACCCACACCCTGAACACTCGCCACGTCTCGTGGCTTTGGCCACAAGCAGCTGTTTTCTCTTCAAATCCCAAGGGGAGATACTCAGCTCGTGTAATTTCGAACTTTATCGACGATTTCTTAAACTCTTTTTCCAAAGACATCCTCGCTTGTAACATTCACAAGAAAAAAATACAAGGAGAGCATTTCGTTCTTCTGGAGGTATTATCTGCCTTTCACTCTCTTCGACCCACTGGGATCAACGGCGCACTTTTTTCGAAAACATGATATCCTCAAGAAAAAGCAGAGCTGCGATAGAGACTAGGAGAATTCGTTATGTATTACATTTTTACATAAAAGACAGCACTTGAACCAACAAACTTGTCACGTTGTAGCTTCACGTGGGACATGGAAATCTCACGCAGTTTGTGTCGACTGACATTGTCGTGTCCATTTTTTAGAGAAGCATTATGTAGGATGGACGGCCTCTAGTGGCCAAAGGAAGCCAAGCGAGGACACCTGCTGAACTGTTGTCAGCGTATGTCTGAAACTTATCAGGGACTAGATCTTGGTGCGACGGTCGCACCTGGTGGTGGGAAAGAGAGAAAATGTTGGAGGGTTTGTCACACCTGACCGGCGGGATTGACCAGCAGGGCACTGTAAGCGAAGTAGTCTTTCTTCTCCACCCCGATACCTGTAGGTGGGGATAGAGCTGCTGATGACGTCAGTGGGGTGTGGTCGTCTCTCTGTTCTCGCTGGCTACCTGACAGTTGGTTGAAGGATGCTGGTTGTGTGTTCGTCCAGTGGCATCGCTGGGTGTAATGTGTCTGACATCATGAAGTTAAGTAAGGGATGTACAGATCTAGGCGTTTGATTAACAGTCGACACGTCTTCAGCGTCCTCTAAAAGACCGGGGAACATTCGAGGTCGATATTTGAGTCAGGAGGGCAAAGACTAGGGCAACAGTCGGCAAGCGTTGGTTACACTACCTGTGATATGGAGAATTTTGACACACAGACCGGTAGAAGTCACCGTTCATAAAGTGGGATAGAATACACGTACGCGCGCGCGCGCGCGTGTGTGTGTGTAATGAGAGGTGTCGTCAGTGTCATACTTTGCATTGTACACGGATCGGGCGAACGCCATTTATACTCCGCCAAATCAACAACGACCGCGCTCCCTGTCGGCAGGCTCCAGCGTGGGGTCAGCGAGGTCAGCTACTGGAGCCAAAGCAGAAATCAGGTTGAGAGAGGAAACATCCATTGGCACGTGGAACGTACGCACGTTACACCAGCTCGGCAAAGGGCAACAACTCACACACGAACTAAAACGGTATCAGTGGGACATTGTGGGACTGGCGGAGGTCAGATGGAGAGGATTTGGGGAAACAGCAACGGACGACGGCCACAGACTGTGGTACAGTGGAGAGGACGCCAGGCATGAGTACGGCGGGGGGGGGGGGCTTCCTCGTGCACAGCAAGGTGGCCGCGGCCGTCATCAGCTGTACACCCGTATCCAGCCGGCTGATCTCCATTCGTGTCTCAGTTCTAGTATACGCTCCAACTTCCACACATGGAGACGACGAAGTGGAAGAGTTCTACCAACAACTGGACAAGGTTGTCAAGGCAGTTCAAAAAAAGGACATCCTGGTTGTGCTCGGAGACTGGAACGCCAAGGTTGGCCCAGACGCCTACCAGCAATGGGCAGGTACGGTGGGGAAATTTGGCCTTGGTGAAACCAACAACAGGGGCATCAGACTCCTAGAGTTCGCACAGAGCCAGAGACTCACCTTAGCCAACACCTTACACCCTCACAAGAAATCAAGGACAGCCACGTGGCACTCACCAGACGGATTGGTCCATAATTGGAAATTTCGGCAAAGGACGAAACGCTGAGCTTTACATTGCGTATTTACATTATTTGTTGTGTATGGCGGGATGTGTGTCTCCCCCCCCCCGTAGCTTCACCCCACAACTCCCACCATCTGCAATTTACGAATGAAAAAAAACTTAAAAATCGGTAGACACCTTTTGAGCTAAATACTTGGTAAAGTAAGGTAAAGGTAATCGCCTAACCTTTTCAGGTCGTTTAGGGGTGAGGTGTTAGACACCCCACTTTTCTCGGGGCCAATTGTATGTGAGGGCGGTGCCCATCTACTCTCCCTCGCTGTTTTACCTTCCCCAATCCTCTATGGAGTCAGGTGCCCATTCCCACCAGCTGGGTCGACTGGGGGAAGTTTGCTGCGCTTAACGGGAATTGAACCAGCGCGCTCTCGGTTCGGACACCAGCGCTCTAACCACTCGGCCATCCGCTTCCCTAATACTGGACTTGTTATTGATAATGGAGTGGGGATGTACTCTTCTCATCGGGACCTTCCGCTGCTCTAACAGTAAGCTTTAGCCGCCATTACGGGTGATTCTAGAGGACTCGCACATGACGCCACCCAGACAGGTATCAAGACGATTTCATTTGTGGGGTGGAGCGCTGAGGCTGAAGAGGAGATAATAAAGCTGCATAAATTTTCCCTTTTTGTCTGATGAAAACGATGTTTTATATGTTATGATACTCTTTGTATTTATCTTTCCTGATGAAATTTAGTTTGCTAACAAACCTGATGAGGGATGGGAGCTACGCAATGAGAGAAGGAACTAACACTGTCCTGACTTCTGAGCTCTGTTCTCCTCATCTCACCAGCCGTTCTTTGGCGTTTCTCAAGGTTCCACCCGAGTACACGTGTTATAAAAACCACATTTTCTTCAAGTGAACTGCGAGGTTCGCTCGATAAACCGACAACCGCTAACCGTCGTCCATGTTCATGGCGTCACACGTGATCATCGCCCATCCTTTTGGCCATCAGTAGTCAGTCAGTCAGTCAGTCTGGTCACCAAAGCAGAAAGAAGGGGAGGAGTGAGGGTCTGTGGATCACGAGGACTGACGGCAATGCGCTGAGCAAGCTGCCAGTGTTGTCTCTCATAATAATGTATATGCATAATGCCTGCGCCTCCCTGCCTGCCTGTTGACAGCACAAACACCCAGCCTCCAGTCGCCCTCGACAGAGGCCAAGCCCCGTCTAGCTTCAGCCACATCCCCTCCCTCAGCCTGCGCCATGGATGGCTTCTACTTCCGCTTGTTTCTCTAAACGCACCAGCCTGAGTGAAATCTTTTCTTCCACTGAATTTTTTTTATAATTTTTGACATGGCCTATATATCGACTCATGCCATTTAATAATTGGCCTTACAGCCACCGATAAATGATAACAGCTGCCTTGATGTGTGAAAATGTGATGAGAACAGTTGTTGATGTGTGGAAGTGTGATGAGAACAGTTGTTGATGTGTGGAAGTGTGATGACAACAGATGTTGATGTGTGGAAGTGTGATGACAACAGTTGTTGATGTGTGGAAGTGTGATGACAACAGTTGTTGATGTGTGGAAGTGTGATGACAACAGTTGTTGATGTGTGGAACTGTGATGACAACAGTTGTTGATGTGTGGAAGTGTGATGACAACAGTTGTTGATGTGTGGAAGGTGTTAGGTTAAGTTAAATTTAATTAAATGACTAACAGGTGATGGATGTATTTTTAATACAATGTGAAAGTGTGATGAGAGTTGTTGGTGTCCGATGGTGTAGTTCTTGAGTGCACTCTAGTATTTTGATGCCCATTTTGTCTTAGGCTGGTCTGCTGCATCTTGTGGTCTGTGAACTCCTGATGGCTTAATGAAGTATTGTCATAAAAATTTTCATCCCTGACCACTGCGAAACTCATCTGTGCATCTCCCCCGACAACTATCAACATTCATGTATCTGTCTATCCAACTGATCGAGATAAGCTTTTCCCTAATATTCACTTAACTCTCAAGGTTCCCACTTTCACACTATTTTGAGACATTTCCTCACTGTTCTTGTTATGGTGTCCAACCTGCGTGGAGAGAACAGAAAATCACTCTAGTATACCTCTTAAGAGTCCACAATTTATAATATTACATAGTTTGAGATTGACCATCAATAATTAACATTACATTTTACGATGTAACAAGTATTAATTATCATTTAGGATTTAGGGATTTCATCAATCTTTATTTTCTTATAGATTTAATCTGCTATTCTTACTCCTGATTACTAATTATCATCAACCGCCTGTACTGTTGCTACTAATTGTCATCAGTGGTCCGAAGGTTTACATATCACTACTATTATTGGTTATATACAGCATAAGGTCCACTAAATATTAATGGTTATATACAGCATAAGGTCCACTAATTATTATTGGTTATATACAGCATAAGGTCCACTAATTATTATTGGTTATATACAGCACAAGGTCCACTAAATATTAATGGTTATATACAGCATAAGGTCCACTAATTATTATTGGTTATATACAGCATAAGGTCCACTAATTATTATTGGTTATATACAGCACAAGGTCCACTAAATATTAATGGTTATATACAGCATAAGGTCCACTAATTATTATTGGTTATATACAGCATAAGGTCCACTAATTATTATTGGTTATATACAGCACAAGGTCCACTAAATATTAATGGTTATATACAGCATAAGGTCCACTAAATATTAATGGTTATATACAGCATAAGGTCCACTAAATATTAATGGTTTGATACAGCACAAGATCCACTAATTATTAATGGTTTGATAAAGCATAAGGTCCACTAATTATTAATGGTTTGATACAGCACAAGGTCCACTAAATATTAATGGTTTGATACAGCATAAGGTCCACTAATTATTAATGGTTTGATACAGCACAAGGTCCACTAATTATTAATGGTTATACAGCATAAGGTCCAGCACAAGGTCCACTAAATATTAATGGTTATATACAGCATAAAGTCCACTAAATATTAATGGTTATATACAGCATAAAGTCCACTAAATATTAATGGTTATATACAGCATAAGGTCCACTAATTATTAATGGTTATATACAGCATACGGTCCACTAATTATTAATGGTTTGATACAGCACAAGGTCCACTAAATATTAATGGTTTGATACAGCACAAGGTCCACTAAATATTAATGGTTTGATACAGCATAAGGTCCACTAATTATTAATGGTTTGATACAGCATAAGGTCCACTAATTATTAATGGTTATATACAGCATAAGGTCCACTAAATATTAATGGTTATATACAGCATACGGTCCACTAATTATTAATGGTTTGATACAGCACAAGGTCCACTAAATATTAATGGTTATATACAGCATAAGGTCCACTAAATATTAATGGTTTGATACAGCATAAGGTCCACTAATTATTAATGGTTTGATACAGCACAAGATCCACTAATTATTAATGGTTATATACAGCATAAGGTCCACTCATTATTAATGGTTTGATACAGCATAAGGTCCACTAATTATTAATGGTTATATACAGCATAAGGTCCACTAATTATTAATGGTTTGATACAGCACAAGGTCCACTAAATATTAATGGTTTGATACAGCATAAGGTCCACTAATTATTAATGGTTTGATACAGCACAAGGTCCACTAATTATTAATGGTTTGATACAGCATAAGGTCCACTAATTATTAATGGTTATATACAGCATAAGGTCCACTAATTATTAATGGTTTGATACAGCATAAGGTCCACTAATTATTAATGGTTTGATACAGCATAAGGTCCACTAATTATTAATGGTTTGATACAGCATAAGGTCCACTAATTATTAATGGTTTGATACAGCATAAGGTCCACTAATTATTAATGGTTATATACAGCATAAGGTCCACTAATTATTAATGGTTTGATACAGCATAAGGTCCACTAATTATTAATGGTTTGATACAGCATAAGGTCCACTAATTATTAATGGTTATATACAGCATAAGGTCCACTAATTATTAATGGTTTGATACAGCATAAGGTCCACTAATTATTAATGGTTTGATACAGCATAAGGTCCACTAATTATTAATGGTTATATACAGCATAATGTCCACTTATTATCGTGTGCCATTCCATTAAGATACATGTATAGATTATTTTATCAGTAATCGTTGTATACAGTTTAAGGCTTACTTATCATTTATTGTTATAATTCGTTTTCGGTTTACTTATTAATTGTTATATACAGTTAAGATACACTAATTGTCATTAATTTTATATGCAATGTAGGGTTTACTTTTTATTAGTTATGTGTTTTTGTTACCACAATGTTTGGTTGCGCACATCAGGAGCACATGTAGCGACAGCTCATCACAGAGATCGTGTGTAACCTGTGTCCCAGTGGTTTATGATATCATTGCCGGTATGAATACTTGAATTTGTGTACTCGTAAGTATAAGGGAGAGAAAGAGGGAGAAAGCTTTGAAAGACATCAGGGAAAAGTTGAGCAAAGTTGAGCAAAGTTGCAGTTTTACGATCAAACTACGGCCACTTTCTCTGGCAGTTTAACCCGAAACCTTGTGCACTTTGTCAGCTGTAAGTTTACCGACCTGCACAGAGCATTGGGCTGCGGGTATCTAAATATGTCTGACGAAATAGCCAGTGTCGTCAGGCCAAGACTTTGGTGATTACTTTTTCCGTCTTTGAAGTCCCTTGGCTTTTCTCCGGCGCGGAATGTGACACGCGCGGGATGTAGTGGTATGTCGTCTGCTGTCTTGCCAGCCTCCCTCAATGTGCTCTCCTCACGCCAAATGCACGACAGCATCTTTCAGGAGGAGAGTATCTTTTGATGTGTGACTAATGGCATCGCACAGGCACTATTTCAGAAAAGTCGTCGACAGAAAAGGCTGGTTCTGGACAAGATCACATCCATACAAGACGAAGACAGAATGCAGGAAATAAGAGGAGATTAGCCCTGCCGGTCTATTAGCTAACTGAGACTAGTCATACTCTCTGGCAAAACAATCTGCGGGGTTCTTGGATTACCTGGTGAATGTTCTTAGTGCCTGCGTGTGCCTAAATGTACTTGCGTGGGATCTGTATGCACGCGCTCGCGTCCTCTCGCTTGTAATTCAATGTTTGCTTTCCTCTCACTCGACATTGAGCCTCGGCGTCTGTCTTGTTTGTGGGCTGACATCGTACCCGTAATGACAGCTGTACTCCACTAAGCAAGTTCCAAACTCTACCAGGCCTATTAACAGAGCCACAGGCCCACCATCGTCAATACCCTCAATACCCACAAGAATTCGAGTGCGAAATGTTGCCACCCCCCAGGTGGTTTGGATGACCCGCTCTGAGGTGTTGTTTAACAAATTCATCGAAAACAACATGTGAGAAACCCTTCATAACCACCACAGCTCCGTTTCCATTGGTGAGAGATCCATGTGTACCTTACACTTTATTATTGGTGGGAGATCATTGTGTGACTTACAGTTTATTATTGGTGGGAGATCCATGTGTGACTTGCGGTTTATTATCGGTGGGAGATCCATGTGTAACTTACAGTTCAGTGGGATATTGACCTGATGGCAGACAGCAACAGTGAATGGCAAGACTTCACAAACAAACTGACAGACAGCGCAAGTCCACACAGGATAGAGACCAGCACTGGAAAACTTTAAGTCAAGCGGTATGGCAAAGAAGAGAATCGTTTGAATGGAGTGCAGATCGAAAAGATGAACAGTTTTTCAGCCCTTGTGAGCCACCTTTTCCAGAGATGGCAGCTGTGCGGTAGATACCCGCATCAGATACCCGCATGAGCTGCAATGGTCAGGCTGTACAAGCATGAGGTTGACCAGCTAATGCAGACTGTACAGGAGCATGAGGTTGACCAGCAAGTCCAGGCTGTGCAAGTCACTCGTTGTCCCCAGCCTGCTGTACAGTTGTGAGACGTGTCTCTGAAACCGAAAAAGGAATCCATGCATTTGAGATCAAGTGACTCAGAAAACAGCTTCCAATCCGCAAGTTCAACGATTTTGTACGGAGCAGGGTTGCCACCCTCCTGGCACACCAGCCCTCCCGCCCTTCTCGCAACAGTCAAGCAGACTGGTGTGGTTTGGACATGTCGTCTGGCACGACACTCTAAGACCCTCCTTCAGGCCTCCCGTTGACGCCGAGATGGACAAAGAACTGGATGGTGAAAAAGTGGATTAGTCAGTCCATGCAGGACCTACTCACTACCGCTCGACCGATCTAACAAGGAGTCCTTGTCAACTTCAGCATCTAGCAAGGTTTCCCTTTAACTGGTGATCAAATAGTCCTAGCCGAGGGGTGGTGGTGGTGGTGGTGGCTACCAATAAAGCTAAAAAGGGTCAAAGTGAGAGCCCTTCCCAACTAAACTCTAAACTATGAAAGGTCACGGCACCTATACTACTACAGATGATGGTGTAACGAGTTCTTGACCCTACTACCACGTTGTTAGTGTCATCATCTATTTTTTTCATTACCGTTTTAGAATTTCATTCACTACGCTCACCAGAAGATCGTAACATCACTTAGGTACCATATTTAGTACCGATCGAAAGGTTTGACACTGGGCATTTAGCCTAGCATTCTCTGCCATAATGTGATACAGCATACACAATTCACAACATGACACGACAGAAATAGGCATCAGATCTTATTTTCCAAACAAATGTCAGAGCTCATCATAGTCACGTAGATGTCAGAGCTCATCATAGTCACGTAGATGTCAGAGTTCATCATCGTCACGTAGATGTCAGAGCTCACGTAGATGTCAGAGCTCATCATAGTCACGTAGACGTCAGAGCTCATCAAAGTCACGTAGATGTCAGAGCTCATCATAGTCACGTAGACGTCAGAGCTCATCATAGTCACGTAGATGTCAGAGTTCATCATCGTCACGTAGATGTCAGAGCTCATCATCTTCCAAATAAACGTCAGTCTCATCTTGTCTCAAAAAGATGTCAGATCTCATCATCTTCCATATCAGTTCTCATCTTCTCCCAAATGTTTTCTTCCTTCACTCTGTTTTCTCCCTCTGTAGCTACTACTCCGCTCGTCACCTCTACTACCTTATCTTTCCTGCAGTTTCACGAAGTTCACGATTCAATCTTCGCTTTCATTGTTGCAGAAATTTGAAGTTCCGTCTTGTCTGTACCCCACTGGTCTACCAGTCGTGGTGTGTGCGGCCTGAAAATGTTCATTGCCGACCGTCACTGGCAGCTCTGTCGGAAATCTCGGGAATGCCTTGCGCCGCTATAAGGGAGTTAACTACAACAAGTACGTATGCCTTTTGCCAGTAGTTGCCTCCCTGTAAAACCAAGCAATGTGCTGGAAAACGGTTTTGGCCGCTGGAAGTCAAATACAGTTTATAATTTACCAGTTATCACTCATATTTACCTAACACAATATATCAGTTACTCATCGCAATCTACCTCTTGGGGTCGACTACCTAGACTGTTTACAACATACAGGACAGATTGACACGTGGGGAGGACATGGCTAATCAGCAAATCCTCTGCCACTCTGAGTATGGAACAAGTGAAGCCACCCTGGAAACGTTACATGCGAAATGAATTACAGACTGAGTTTCTGTTTCTGCAATGTCTGACATTGGTACTTTCTATGGAAGGCTGTTCAGTACATTCCAGTCATGTGTTGGTGATACACGACGGAACAGTTGTCTGCAACTCACTCGTAAGAACCATCACCAGTGGCAATGGCAGATAATATTTAGACTATTCCTGGGTGCCATTACTAGTAGCTGCGGCGATTACTTATATGTTTATTTATATAGATCCCCTGATGGATCATATCTTACCGTGGTAGGGTCTTGCAAGTCTTAATTGATGATCCTTAGAACTATGCCGACTGCAGCGCTAGCACGTGACAGGGTCACCCATGTCGGACAGGTCGAGCAGTAGAGACCAAGAGGTCACAGGGGGGTGGGCAATGGACTAACAATTCATTCCTGGGGAGCAGGGCTGGCTCTAGGTAATTGTTTTAAACACGACACTACCGGGGCCCCGACCCCGCCAACTTCAAAATTACACTATTTATCACTACCCGGTCGAACTTTCCAGAAACCATCCCTTTCTTTTCCCCCATGGTCTGGTTACGCAGCTTCGACCTGTCCCTGACCCTATGGTGGCATAACCCAGCATCCACTACCCGGGTCCAAGGCCAGACTTCATAAAGTGTGAAGTGTTTGAGAGTGTGTGTAAGTGTGTGCATGTGTGTGTGTGTGTGTGTGTGTGTGCGACGATTGTGTGTGAATGTCGGTAGGCGTGCATATATGTGCGCAGGTGTGTACGCGTGTGGTGACTGTATGTACGTATGCGAGTGTGTGCGTGTAGGTGCATGATGGTCCTAAGAGTACAACTGTCTAGTCAAGGCCTTCCTCAGTGTGTCAGGAGACTTCGTAACCGTCGATGTAACAACAGGCGGGACAGGTCAAGGCTGGCTGTTATGTACGAAGCCGGCGTGAGAAAGGGACAGTCCTGTGAGCCATTCAACCTCTGCCCTCTACAAAGACAAAGAAATAACACAGTACACTACTAGAGTGCTACCTATGTTTGAGATTTAATCCAAGTTTCCCAATTTTTTCCTGTGCGAGGCCCCCAGCATTCGGAGGCCCTATTCGGCTGCCTAGTTTGCCTTTGCCTAGAGCCGGCCCTGTGGGGAGAAAAGATAGTGTAACAGAAAATGAGACTAGAGACGGTCTAACTAACGGCGGCAATTAAACGACAGACCAGGTAATCGAAGTTATGACGGCTGGGGGCCAAATCAGCAAAGGACTTTCCCAACCGAATTGCCGAACTGCTCTCCAAAAGAAAAACTCAATACCAAACAAGAAAGTTAACACAGAATTCGAAAACTTCATGTGTACCGACTTGATCTTTTTGGTATTACAAAATAACAGAGCATACTGGGAAAAAGAGACAACAAAGGAGACAAAAGTTTGTAGAAAAACTGGCTTTAAGAGACACGTCGCCATAAGAGCAGAAGAAGCAGCAGCAAGATAGGAAGGCGGTAGACAAGGGTGGGGGGGGAGAGTTAGTGTTTTCCGCCTAACCGGCATCTAAGGCTGTATCACGACAAAGCAGTCTGCTCTGTAAACACATGCCACATGCAGATAAAGAACAGCGGGCCTGAGATGAGATCTGAACCCGCGAGTCTTCACTTTATTGGTGACAGGTGCTAACCAGTGGGATCACAAAATTGTTAACATAAATAATAAAAATGCCAATCAAGATCTCATTTTAAAAACTCAAGATGGGAAAGTGATGTGAAGAACAGACTTGCCAAAGCAAATCAAGCCTCCGCCAAACGCTAAAGGAAACCAGGAGGTCCTATGGGGTCCTATAAGAATCTACAAAAGCAATGTCCTTTCAGTCTTAGTCTATGAAAGGACTGATGGAAAGCAGGAGCAAAACTAACAACCTGCCAAACCAAATGTCAAGTAAAATCCTCAAGATACCCCAGTACTTACCATGTCGAGCTCCGACATCAGCGAGGACAGGACAGCGAATAAACCCTAGAAAAGTGGCGGGATCTGTGTGTTGTTACTTTAATGGTTCGGTCTACAAACTGTTGACCTTGCCATCGGCAAAGGATCTCAGAGGCCTTCTGGGTTCCACACTGAAGCAGAAATTGTTCAGTGAGAAGGCGTTTAATAGAAGAAAATTCTGATGAAATATTTTTAAAGCACTTAGCCATTGCAAAAGGGGGAGAGTGACGAGAACAGGTGGGGCTACTCTGTAAGCGGGCAATTCCCCCTCCACAGTTTTCTCTCTTACATCATCCTCACTGTCCGAAGACAACTCAGTCTCTGCTTCGTTTCCAAAGACAGGATTTCTTTGTAGTTATATTTGCACGATTTATTTCTTTCTTCTACTCCCCATCCACCACCGAGCTCAGGAAGGGGATGTGATCGAGCAGCACCACTTACAGTGTATTTACAGCAGGGTCGCACAGGGCTACAGAAGTATTCTCCGGCCTTCAGTGATGGAGATTGACCCTAGCCACAGCTATCTAGCAAGTATAGGGCACTGCACACCAGTTGAGTGGATTGGCCTACACCAACCTCCCCGTCTAGAAGTCCGGGGCAAAGAGTTGTGTTGGCATGATGGGACGCAACCTATCAGCAAATGCAGGGTCCTAAAGGAGGCAACAGAGAAAAGAGACCAGTGAAAAAGGTGTGATGGGAAAATGACAGGAGAAAGACCAGTTTAGACAGAAGACAGGAAAGTAAAACAGGGTAAAAGGGGGAGAGTTTGTTGAAAAAAAAATAGGTAAAAGTGCCGACAAGAGCGAAAAAAGAATAGCAGAAGAGCAAGGAGTGGGCCAGCTCAGTTACCGAGCCAGAGAGAGGCTGGATGTTCACTCATGGCATGAGAAGCCAGGCCCATAGGGGCAATACCTTAAAGAGTTTTAAACACACATAAAGGTGCATGAGCGCATGCGCATACACACACCCACACTCAGGCATCAAATGCACCTTACTATCATTCACACGCAATCATACAGCAGACACTACTTTCGGGCACAGCATTGTGTGGATGAATCATGAATGTCAGCATCCTTTCACCAGGTAATGCAGGTTGTAAGTTTTAAGGCATCTAAAATAGTTTAATAATTTGTTTTAAGCTTTATCATACAAACACCAAATATGCAAAGAAACGTCCAAAATGTTCATCTTAACAAAATTTATTTCAGAAAATGTTGTACAAAGTATAACGGAAGCTCCAAATTTTCAAACTTAGGTGTCTCTGTACAAATATTGTTGTCCTCACAAATTCTCCTCTTTAACAGCAGTTGAAGAAAACATAAGCCTATATCAATGACATTCGTTGAGAGGACATCATCAAATTGCGACTACACAATCTTGTTCAAAGTAACTTCAGCAAACAAAAAATCTCATAATACATGAGAAACACAAAAACAATTCTGTATCGTGTTCAGATGCAGATCACATAAATAAAATACTTGTACATATACATTTATGCACAAGATTAAATAGACCTGATTAAAGGTTTTCAAATTTTGCAATTATGCTTGTTGTCTACATTTAGCTGCCAACAAACTCTAAGGCACTTAAGTGATATATATATATATATATCACTTACAGTAAATTTCCGCATACGAAACTAGACATTTGTTGTAAATGCACAGCTCAGATTAAACTAAATCTGACAGAATGTAGACAGTTCAACTGTGTCATGTCTTATGCAAAATTTCCTTCAATCTGTAATGATTATGATGAATGAAACACCTAATATGCTGTGGAGAGATTTTTTTCTAAAGCCAACTTACTTGTAATGGATAGTCCAACCAATAATTGCTTTACTTTACCTTTCATTTAATACCAACATACTTGCAATGGATACTCCAACCAATATTTGCTTTAATTTACCTTTCATGCAAAACTTGATGGTGGTTCACCAAGGTTAGTAAGTCACAAATAAACCAGTCTTGCTAACCATTCAGCTATGCCATCACTGACAACATACATCATGGCTCAGGAAAGAGAAACATTTGCTTTTCTGTGATGGCAACGATGTCAAAACACTAAGTGTATCACTTTGCATTAAGTACACAAAGCAGGTAAGACTTGACCATGTAATCCGCAAATGTCAGGCTGCCAAATATCCAGCACTCATAAACCCTTAACTGGATTATAATATTCACCTCCCTTATACCCTGTTTGAAAAGCAATTAAAGCAAAAAGTGAATGTAAGAGGTCACAGAAAGAAATGTAAGCATCATTCCTCACAGATTTCTAACTTTAAGTTCTTATTATAGGATGATGATTTCCACTCTGGGGAATATATGACCCTACAATTGCTAAGAAATCTCTGCACCTTGCTGCCCTTTAGGACTAGCTTTGTAAAGCTAGTGTCTATAGTTTTGTCAACATGTTTATGTTGCAGACCTGCTATATAAACTAAACTATAAACTATAGCAAGTACCAAACCAAGGTCAGTATTTCTTTGCATGCATTTAAATATATGAATGCTGAACAATATGCTTTCTCTTAAAAAAATTAAACATTACTCACCCTTAGAAAAGGGGTTTTCAAACATTAAGAAACTGTTCATAGGTACCAGCTACAAAAAGTCTACTTTTCATTCATGACATGTGATGACTGTTTTATTCCCTTCCATTTCTTCCTTGCCAACATAGCCATCAGAAGGTTACAAATTTTTTAATCTCTTATCTAATTGATCAGATGTTGTGCAAGATTTTGACAGAAAACTAGACTAACGGCAGTTTGCCAACACATCACAATATCCTTGACATAAGCTGTTACAGTAATACTAGAATGTCATAGTAAATCTTTTGCATAATTAATATCTCCAGGTGCCAGAAGTGTCTGGGTTTTGCACAAGATCATTCTCTGACCTTAAATATCATGCATGTTATTACAAGAATGTCAGGGTCAGACAAAATGTCCTATGTACCAGGCAGCCACATTCCCCTTAAATAACTTGTATGTTTTAAAGTTGCTGAATCATCTTTCCCTCAAATAACTTATATGACATGTTCAAAAGATGGAAAGCCATCATTCTTAGCAATGACAACCTTTTACATCCTTACTCTTGTATGTCGTACAACCCCCACTACTAGCATAGACCCATTGTAATGATGAGCATTCCTGGTCATGTGTAACCACAGCCAAGATAGTTTTCAAATGAAGTAAAACTCTAGATATATTGGGTTGTCGGAAAAGTCATGATGCATTTTTGCAATATAAGTACTAGAGTCATTTGTATCTATGTTACTGTATGTCATTTGACAGCAGATAGTTATAGCTTCATTCTAAAACAAATTGAGTGATTAGATTGAGTTTCTGAGATTTTACAAGTTGAAGACGGAAGACCAAGCTGTGCATTTTTGCCATATTTTACTGCTTTACTTACTTCTGCAGAGGGAAGAACGCATATCAAGCTTGTGAAGTTACATAACATTTACCGTCACAGTGCTCTGCAAGAACGTCAGTGCCAACAATGGTTCACAAAGTTCTGTGCTGGTGATTTCGAGCTCAAGGATGTTCCTCGGTCTTGGAGGCTCAACAAGGTTGATAACATAATAAAGGTAATGACACATCACAAGAGATTGCAGAAACATTGAACATTCATCGTTCAAACGCTTACGACCACCTGAATAAGCTGGGATATGTAAGCAGGCTCGATATTTGGGTTCCTCATGAACTCAAAGACTTTCATTTGATGGCACATGCAAGCATCTGCGATATGCTCACTATACGTGAAGACAATGATCCTCTTTTTGAAGTCTGATAACTGGTGATGTGAAGTAGATTGTTTACAACAATGTGGTGCGGAAACGGTCAAGGTCCTGACCTGATGATTCGCCGCAGACATTCATCAGCGGAAGGTTATGCTCTCAGTGTTATGAGCTTTTAAGGTGCCGTGTTTTTTTTAGCTCCTACCAAGGAATCAAACAATCAATTTGAATGTGGACTGGCAGCAACTGAACAGTTTGAACAAATCGATCATCCAGAAACATTCAGTGCTCATTCGTCATAAAGAAGTCGTGTTCCATCAAGTTTGATCAACTGTCAAAAGTTATTGGAGCTTAGATGGATGTTGCCACACCCGCCATACTCGCCTGACCCAGTGCCATCAGATTTGTGACTTGTTTCGTTCTCTTAAGAACTCCTTGGATGGTATAAGGTTCAATTCAGATGAGGCTGTAAATGAGCACCTTGTTCAGTTTTTCACCGATAAAGACAGGGCATTCTGCGAATGAGGAATTATGAAGCTCACTGATAGATAACAAAAGGTTATCATTGATCTTTGTTCTTCATATAAAAAAATGCCCTTAGAAAAATATAGAAAAATGCGTCGACTTTTCCAACAACCCAATATCTGCAAATATCAAACTGGAGGAAAAAACATTCTTTTCATCCTGAAATCATTTTGTAGCTATGAACTTAAGGGGGACTGTTTGTTCTTTTGGTTGTGAGCAATCAGGTTGTCTTTATCTCAGCAACATTTGGCTAAATTGTTCTTTATGTCAACCCAGCAATTGAAAACCTGATGTTCCATTCAAAGCTTGTAACTGCTCTGAGCAAAAAGTTTAAGTGTCTTGTTTAATCAGGCTAAATGAACAGGTTAATGACAAAAAGGATTTTTCTTTGGATGGTTGGGAAGTCAGGACAGTCAGTAATGTTGCAAATAAGTACTTTTTGTGGCTATGGCAGTTTTGTTTTATGCTCTTCTAGTTGAAATATTTTCATGTTTTCTGCAAGTGCAATAGCACCAAAAGAAATCTACAATCTCAACTGACATGCAGCATTAAGAATAAGATTCTAAAGACCAATCAAATGACTGCATGAAAAATATGATTCTAGGGACTAGTCAAAAGAAAGCAGCAGATTGTGTCATACCCAAGATGCCAAAATGAAGGTAACCTGTCAGTGAACCATCAAAACACAGTTTTGAATCTTAAATATGTTGTATGGACCACTATTCAGAGCTTTGATACAAACTCTGAAAATGCCACCACATACTACACCTCTGTAAATCATTCTTAATGCTACTTTTTTTTTAATTATACACTCCCCTCCCCCCACACAAAAAAGTCTCTTCCTACCCCCCTTCTCTCTCTCTCTCTCTCTCACACACACACACACACACAGAGCAAAATAACAGTGCAGGGTTTTTTTTTTCATCTACGTCAGTTTTTGAATAGCCTCAAAAGTTCATAGATTATGGTAATGAAATGAGAAGAAAAATCAAAGCACTTTTATCACAAATCTTTGTTAGACAGTTCAGGCACTCTACCAAGTCCTGTTTCATACAAGACTTTGTATTTTCATTAATGAACATAATCCCACTTACTGGGAAATGCAATGATAATTATGTAGCAGTGTCTGGTAACAGTTAAGCCAATAAACATTCTTCGATCACTGTCTACAAATCGGCATTACAAGACCAACCTTGAAATCTAGCATGAGATTACTGCACACTGCCCAAATATGAAGAAATGGTCAGCTGTACTGATGCATAGGGCAGTCCAATAGCAAAGCAGCGCAATACTGGGCAACTATACCGTGAGGATTGTGGTCTCAGTGCAAAATCACTGCTAGGTCCTATCAACTTTCTGAATTGATTGCTATTTTTGACTAATCTACTGCAGTCTGTAAAATACAAGACCAGTCATCAAACAACTAGACCAAACTACCATAAAATTTTGTCTATTTTAAAAGAGTTCTAATCTGTTTTTGCTCTCTTTTTGATTATCTCAACTATTGCATTCAATAAATTCTAACCCACACCTCGAGTGTTATTTTATTTGCTAGTCTTGTCGTCTGCGAAGTGCCAAGTAATTTCAGGGACTGTGATAGCTGTACTTTTGTGGTCGAAGCAAAAACCAAACAAACAAACAAACAAGCCATGGTCAAGACAGGCTTATAAAGAAAGGCAAAAGGAAAAACTCCCTCAATAGTGAATTTAAGTCTTCAATGTTGTACAGTCACGTCTCTGCCGATGCTTGTGCTGTCACTGACACAGTGCCTTGTCAATCTCTCACTTTCTCTACATTAGCACTGTAGTGCACGTGTTCCCTCACTAGCACCCACAACAAAGAAGGTGGCTTTGTTCCCAGCACTTTGGTAACGACTCTGAAAAAAATCAGAAACAATGTCAAATTACCTTCACAGACATTACAAATCCTAATCATTCCTGACAACGGCTTTTCAGTCATTACCATCTATAAACATATCAGCATCTGTCATGTATCATCATATGGCATATGACAGACTGCATGGTCTGTGAAAAAAAATGCCAATTCTTCTTTTTAACCTATGCAAGACACACGCCAGGTATGACATCAGAATAATCAAAAGTGTCTAGCTACTATTAGCAACAGCTATTTTAAGTTCCATCATCTATATTGTGTCTTCATTCACAAATATCAACTCACATTTATGCATTCAACAACTCTTTCTACAGCTTCTTTCTTGAGCAGTGTAACAGTACAGCCTCCAAAGCCCCCTCCAGTCATGCGGGAGCCGAAGACCCCCTCGTCCCTCATCTCCAGCGCAGTCTCCACTAGCATGTCCAGCTCCTTGCATGAGACTTCATAATCATCCCTAGTAAGGACAGAAAGTCAGTTCCTCAATCCTTACAGTCACTTTATTTCCTTTAAAAACTGAACTCGACTTTCTTAGCTTTTGCTTCTGATGCTGAATGCTACATCAAAATAAATATAACGAGTGTAAAGGGCAACTGATGACAGAAACTTCATTACAGTCACAGATGTGAGGAAACAATGTAATTAGCTCATTATTATCATTAGCTGTTATTAACGTGTTATTTAACGTGCTTTCATACTAATTTAAAAATATTAATCACAAATTTTATGCTTAAGATCTGTTTAGCTTAAAGTGACAAAGCCTGGTGGTGAAACTCTATGATAATCATAAATTTAAAAAGCTTCATGTTAAAATTTTTTGCATAATCAAATGTGGTCATGAAAGCAACCATATCATCTTTTCCATAAATATGTGCCTGCACAGCTCACTCTCAAATTTATGGCAACATTTATGTAATAAAAAGACTATCATCTTATGAAAATTTTTTTTAAAACATTACTACAGTCACATCAAATTGTCATATAAAAACACTGCAATAAGCTATGTGTCCCATCATATTTTATCAATGACCCATATGCCCACTTATCAATTCCCACAGAGCTGAAATTAAGCAGTAAGCTAGCATTTTCCCAACCTGAGAGAGTTATGACTCTCCACCATCAAATGACCAAATCTTTTGTAGTCACCACGCTCCAGTGCATCTGCTGCTTCCTCAGTTCGCTTGATCTCGGTGATGACATGACGAGCACGGCGATACGTTTCACTATCCAATTTATCTCTGTAAGCTGCACAAAGATTTAGTCTTATCAAGTGATATCACCTACAAAGTCTCTGAAATAGCAGAGAAAACACTGGTGTTCAGTCTCCTCCTCATTTGTCACCAAAGGCATTCCTCAATTTGCTGAATCAAACTGTTTCATTCCCAACAAACTTAGCTGAGTAATGACCCTATCATGTAACATTACTGCACTAAATGTGTCCAAACTAAACATCAACTTATCTGCTCTTATGCACTTACTCTCTTAAACAGAACTTTTCTAGACAAGCTTTCAAAGAAATGGGCGACTAATATTTAGCATTCACATGCAAAGTAAGCAATCAGTTAGTTATGCATAAACAAACAAAAGAAGACTTAAAGGTAAATGCAGCCTACTGTGCAAGAATGATTAGACCAGCTGTAATTCTATTTGCAATGTTTGCATTTTGCTATCAATGATTATAACAGCTGTGATGTTCTATTTGCAATGTTTGCATTTTTTACACAAAGTTCACCTTCAAGATCAGCTAAGGAGGCTTCGCGTAAACTTTTCTTGCCAAGGGTTGCTGCTGCCGTCTCACACTGGCGCCGCCGCATGGGGTACTCGGAACCAGTCAGTTCATGCTTTACATTGGAATTGGTCACCAGAACCAAAACATCAGCATCCCTCATCGGAACCAGGCGACCCTCGCATGACCTAGTGAGGAAGCAAATCCATGAGATTTAGATCAGAATTCACGGCTTAAAAATTTTTTTGTTTAAAAACACACTTATCATCCTCTCATTCTTAACCCTCTTTGCACGATGAGTCATGATCATGGCCCTGCGGCAGTTCACAATAAACCACGTGGTTTTGCTATAGTGGTCCAAGAAAAGTTCTTCTGATGGTTGATCTCGTTAAAAACCAACCAATCAGTAAGTTTTTTTCTATTGCCAAGTCTTCTTGTAGTTTTGGAGCCATTTTGAATTTATTCTGAGCGATTTTGCATTTTTCTTGAAAAAATGAGTGGCTTATCGAGCAATTTCCCCCAAGGATGACTTTGTTGGTGATATTAACGAAAATCTGTTGTTGAAAGTGATTATGCCAATGATTTTAAAGATATTTGAGCCTTTCTGTTTGGTGCTAATTGATGGAGATAGTTTTTTGCCGATGTTTTTGATAAAGGCAGGTAGCTCACATAGGTGTTGATTTTTTTTTAAATAGTAAACTATGAATTTTCTTGGATTATTACTGTCACCAGAGTGAAAGTAGGAAATTTTCATTACTTTTATTGCAAAGTTTAAGTTTTCTCCTTTCAAAAAATGTATAGGTTTCTTGGTTTAATGTTTACCTGAGAGCAGCAATAATAAAAAAACCTCCCACCCACTGATATCTTCACCGTCTTAAGTTATACGCCATTGTTTTATATCATAAATTGTAAAACTCCGCAGAGCAAAGAATGTTAAGCTACTCCTCTCAACCATGCTAGCTCACCCCCTCACCCATGCTAGCTCACCTGCAGTCTATGAGAAGGGCATGATCTGTTTTGCCCATGACTGAAATGAACTGGTCCATAATACCACAAGGCATGCCAGCAAAGTCGTGCTCTGCTTTCTGGCATACCAAAGCCTTGTTCAGCTGCTCCACTCGAAGATTAGGCACAAGCTGTTCCAGGAAAGTGAAGGTTGCCACTTCAAGAGAGGCTGAACTAGAAACACCCCCACCAAGTGGAACAGAGGTCACTACCACTGCATCAAAGGCAGGAACTTCACCTGAACAAGAAGGAAGCCTTTTTAAAATCCTGTGACTAATATAGTTGATCCACATTCACCACTAACATTCTTCACCATCAGCATTTGCTATTATCTGGCTGCCTTATCATCAACCTTTAACAGGTGCATGAAACAATAGGATCATGTAACTTCCAAGCTAATGCAGGAAATAATATTAAATTATTCTAAAATCAGGAACTGACAGTCTTCTAGCCATTATAAGGTACACTTAAACTTGGGCATGGAAAGATGCAGTGTCAAGTTCTGGTATATCTAACAAAATAAGTATTGAATACAACAACAAACAAAATCAAGATGATAACTTTCACGATATAAATGTGAAAGCCGTTTTTTTCAAAACGTGTCTTTTGAATCAGTGGAAATCAATCAAGAGGTCGCTTCTAATGCATACTGTATTAGCATATTTGGCAAGTGTAAGCAAAATTCATGCATACATTCGAAAAGATAAACAGCAAATATTTGCCTTTAATAGTCTTAATAGCTTTAATAGCTTTCTCCCTCTGCCCATTATACTATGCATAAAAACCCTCAGGAAAAGAGCAATCATAATATGGAGACAAAAATATCAAACAATTTTATGCCAATAAGCTGCCATTATACAGAGCTTTACATTGTTAAATTATATTTATGTTAGGACTCCACTTTGTGGGGTCTTGTTTCTGTTTTTGTGTGTGTGTGTGTTTTTACAAACTCCCGAATGATTTCAGTCAGAAAAATGCTGTTGAAGTATTGCCTCCTAGAAGATATGCATGTACTTGCTGGTAAAAGTTTTAATATTTTTAACATTAGCCAAGATACAGAAGAAAGCTAGAGACCTCAATTATCCCTCCTAGTCCTAAATCAGCAATGAAATATATTGTTTCATAGCTTCTGCAACTTCTTTTTGCTTCCTTTTATCCTGTTATTAATTCAAGGAACTTCTATAAATTACAGATTTATGTTGTCAGTATGCATATTGTCAAACATCTGCATGTCATCCCCCACCCCTGCAGATCCTTACAAAATAGTCACAGAATACACAAAGAAAACAATAAACTGCAAACCATTTTTACAATAAATGATTGAGGAAGTTAAGATGTCTTCTTACTAAATGTTTTGATAATTTTTAGTCCTTGTAGCTCAGTAACTTGTATGTAATATTATTCACCTCAAATGTCACTTCTACAAATTACTTAAGTGACTCCAAGGGGATTTTTCACTTTGTTTTCTATTCTCTATTGAAGGCCTTACAAACAGAATGCTTATGTAAAGAGTATAAATCAGCTGTAATGAAGGTCACCAGGTGAATTTAATCTTGGTGTGACTTTAAATACAACTTCTTATTTAGGATTTGTATATTTATAACTTTAAACAAAATCTATAGTGTTATACAGAAATAAAATTTGTACTAAATCTAACTAGGCACAAATACACTAAAGGACAACTGTTGCTGGCCATTACAAATATGCTGGAGCAGAAGTGGGTTTAGTTGATACCCTAACCCTGATCCTAAATCTCATCCTTAAACTAAAGTTAGTCTGTGAAATTTGTATGCCATTAACATATCTCAACAAATTATTAAAGTAAGGTTTTACACATTCCTGCTCACCTGGAAACTTTGCCACCACGCCTTTTATGTAGTTGGCCCACTTTGGAGAACCAGGTACCAGCTTTTGGACCATGGGGCGTGGAAACTCAACCAACTTTGGTTCACTGGGCCCTTCTGCTAGGGTGAAAATGCGACAAATGTCCCCCTCTCTCTCTCGCCCAACAAGAATAGTGACCAGAGGCAATGCCTGCAAGTGCATGAAAAATAATAAAACATAATAGCCTGTCCATAATTTTTGACAAAACATTACTGTTAATAATAGAAATAATAATAGAATAATAATAATAGAAAATCCTAAACAACTCAAAGTGTAAAAATGATTTAGTGCCTGAAGGATAATGGCTGTAAATAACAGCTTCAAGACAAACCCCAGTCCAAAACTATTTTCTGAAGACAAAGTTTGCTGGGTTTGATAACAGCAATACCCAGGTAATTTGCTTGAAGCTCTTAATTTGACTGCAGAAAAATCTTCCAGAAAAATTGTACTCTAGGTCAACCACCAAATGTTTATCACAAAATAATGATGGTACAAGTGTATTTAGGGCACACCAGAAGCAGGAGTGGGTGAGTTATGGAAATTAGGTCATGCAACAGAGGTACTAGACATAATCCCATTGAAAAGAGAAAAGGAGAACTGACAAGGTTGAACAGAGGGGAGTAGGGCATAGAATTGTGTGCCATTAATGCGTTGCTGGTGATAAAGATATTTTAGATTTTTTTTTTTAATCAGATGACCTACATAGCACGATAAGCCATGATCGTGGCTTTGCCAGGGAAGCATGGAGAAGGCAAGTTTCATTACTTTTAATGCAAAGATCAAGCTTTCTCATTTCCAAATATATATATATATATAGGTTTCATGGTCTAATGTTTACCTGAGAGCAGCAATAATAAAAACAAACATCACCCACTGTCTTCGTCACAGTCTTCAGTAATTAGCCATTGTCTTGGTAATACTTATATTTATATGCAGTGCTATAAGAGTTTAGCTTAGGCTTGGGACATGCAGAAAAGCCTGTTGACCTGTCAGCAACTTTCAGCGAAGTGTTACTTAGGCTTCTCTAACATATCAACTAACAACAGCGCCTTAATATCATTTGTATCACACAAAATGCTGACTGAAGCAAATATTAACTTGCTTATCCACATATTCAAACTCAAATCATTAAAAAGACCAAAGATGAAAACAAATGCTTAAAATGACAACTTTAACTCACCAAAGACTATGTGGCATGGTAACAAGAAACTGGCTCATATTTCAGAGCTGCTAATACTTTTTAGAGGGGAGCAAGGAAAAACATTATCTACCCCGTCGTTCAGTTCATTTTCACGATTTTTTTCTCCCAAGGCCTCAAGGGTGACGGGGAAGAGAGGAGAGAGAGCAGGTGAGGTGAACTGGTACAACGAGAGATTACGAAGGAGTTACAGAGTGTGAAGATAACATGCCACACCATGACTTGGGTGTAGGCCCACCTGCGGCTAACCAATCAAATGGTAAGCAGCACGCACACCCACCGCCCTGTTATCGACAGATCATCGTGTCAGTTATGCCACGTCATGGCACGTGTTACATGGCACAACAACAAGGTTACATCACCATCCGACCTCAGGTCTCCACCAAGTGCTGAACAGTCCAGTGGACGCCACGTGAACAGTTCCAGTTGACATTCTTGACAATATCCAAAACCTGCTTGAAAACAAACCCAAAACTGCGCCTGGACTACATCCGACACATTTTTTTTTTTAAAAGAGGATTGGGGAAAAGGTTCTCTCTTGACCTGAAAGACTCGCAAAAATGTTGACAAACAGTTAAAGTTTGAGGTCCTACAAGCTTACCATAGGAAAGACGAAGCCCTGGTTGTAGTCTGTGTGTTCTCCGATGAGATTTACACGCCCGGGAGCACAGGCTGCAATATTTGGCGAATCATCGAATTGTTCGCGGAAAGCAGCAACAGCTGCCTCCATTAGATCTTTAAGCGGTGGAACTGGTGAAATCATATTGTCTAAGACGTTTCAAACCAACACAGGAGGGAAATTGCGGTCTCAACTTGTCGGCCACAGCAGCAGAGTGAAGAACGCCGCACACAACGAACGAATGTCATTCAAGTGATCTTCCGCCTCACGCCGAGTGAGAATGCGTCCAAGTGAAGAGTTGCTTTAACCCCTACCCTCAACATGATAATAGTCAACGTTTCGCGCGCCCTGTCACTCTAATGATAACTTGATAACTATGATTTATTAATTTTTTCATCTAGAGAACTTGAAAAATAAAAAAAATATTTAAAATTTCACTGATTACTTTGAATTTTTTTTCTTAGAATTGCAATGTGACTGATTCTTATTTATATCTTATTTATTTTCTTTCTTAGCTTAATTAAAACTTGAATGTTTTTCTTTCTTACTTTATATATATATATATATGAAATTGACGAAGTAGGTAATATATACAAAACTCTGTGTGTGTGTGTGTGTGTGTGTGTGTGTGTGTGTGTGTGTGTGTGTGTGCATAAAATAAGAAATTTTGAAATATACACTAAATGTTTATATGTATATAAATGTTACCCACAGAGTTAAGTCGTATCTCGTGCGTTGTGCTCGCTTTTGCATCATTTTCGCAGTTTTAACCAATTTTATTTGTGTCCTACGTGGATCCGAAGAAAGTGAGTGAAAAGGACAGTAGTGAGAAGAAAAAGAGAATGATGGCGATAGAAATAAAGCAAGAAACAATGGAAAAACATAAGCGTGGTGTACAAATGATGGATTTTGCCAGGATGTACGACCGCAGTACATCCACAATTTGCACATCCTTAAACAAAAGGATGCAATCAAAGGTGCAAATCCAGAGAAAGGAACTAAAATTCTGACCCAATTAACGACAAATATTCATGAAGAAATGGAAAAGCTTTTCCTGTTGTGAGTGAAAGACAAAGAGCTGGCAGGAGATACCGTGACGGAGACGATAATACGCGAAAAGGCAATCAGCATTTACAGCGACCTGAAGAAGAAAGTACTATATAACAACTATATTTCTATTTCAGATATTTTTCTTTATTGGTAATGTATATATGTGTGTGTTTCTGTATTAAAAACATGTACTTTTTCCCGAATTTACGATAATTTGGGGATTTTTCTCGGGGCTGGAACGGATTAATTCTGTTTCATTTATTTTAAATGGGAATAATTCGTTTGAGATACGAGCTGATTGAGTTACGAGCTCGGTCACGGAACGAATTAAACTCGTATCTCAAGGTACCACTGTATATCTTCTTCCTCTGTTGACCTTGGCATCAGCCTGTTGAATAGGTGCAAAGAAAAATTGTCTTGGAATGTAAAGTCAGTTCACACCAGAAAAATTCACACCAAAGAAGCAGGAAAAGAACTACTCAAACAGTCAATACTTGTAGCCATTGTGATGGTGCTGCTGTGTTAAATCCAGTTCACTGCTGCTGTTGCATTCTTGAAGCAGACTTCTACCATGAAGCCCCCATCTTTGTGTGGTTTCCATTGATCGATGTTTTGCTGTCACCATTTACTTTTTGCTGTCACCATTAACTGATCTTGTCACAGCTGGTCACCATCCAATATGCTAATGTGGTGTCACTATGTTGGCGAGATTTAGAGGTTTATTGTTTTCTATATTGACTTACCACTGATAGAGTGAGGTACTTATGAAGTGTCTCTTGCATGATATTCTTTTAGAAGATGAACTAGAAAGAGAATACACTTATGACATCTATGTGTGTGTGTGAGAGAGAGAGAGAGAGAGAGAGAGGGGCAATAATATTTAGTAGCAGTAGGTGCAGTAGGGAGATCCAGAGTAATCTAAGATCAGCGAGGAGTTAAAAACATCAAGGATAATGGCACTGAGCGCAGCTGTTCATACTTTTTTTTTCTTCACAGATTCCAGATTTACAGAGTTTGCCCCAGGCATACATAACTGATGATCGGAGACCTTCACCATCAGGTCTACCGTGACTGGCATCTGTGACTTCCATGATGAGGTCGACCGATACACCAGCTGCCGATCTATTCTGCACAAAAGCACTGAGCCACGAACCAAACCTTTCGTTTTTTGTGTCCATTTTGACACTGCTGTGTGTGTGTGTGTGTGTGTGTGTGTGTGTGTGTGTGTGTGTGTTGTAGGACATTACAGCCAGCTGGCGCGGGGCCAAGCTATGCAAGTCAAGGAATGTGCGAGGTGCTACTATAATACAACAGCGACCGCTCAGGATGTGGACAGAATAGAAAGGGTCTCAGCAACTGTCGCCATACTGCTCAGAGTTTTGTTTTGGCTGACACCAGCTCACCCCTGGGGTACATTGCATCACCTGCCAGCTGACTACAGGGCAGGCGCTGGTGAGATGGTGTGACTGCTCCACACGGTCAGGGGCTGGCCCTGACGATCTCATGCCATGCTTTGTCTTTGCATTGTGATAGAATAGACTCGCTGTTGTTAATTTTAACATCTGTGCCTGCAAGGTCAGCTGGTTCCAAGATCTTGCCCTTGGTCAAAAGTGTAGAATAGGAACAATTCTACTCCAGGTGTGTGACATATTTGTCCCCTCCACTCGGTTTTCTAGGTCAAGATCGGGTTAACAGCGGCATAAAAAAAAATTTGTCAAGGCAGCACTCTACAAATAGGTCACATTAAACACGACACCGCAGGAAAAGTTAGCATAGGAAAGGGTAGAGAGATTTTAGTCACTACAGAATACACTACGGAAAGCTACGATGGCCATAATTAAAAATTTTATATCCAAGGTCACGGGTATTATAATTGTCCTTATGTTTGGCTCTCAGGAATGCGAATACACCAATTAACTTAATTACTTGTATAGGGAGATTGGCAGCAGTAATAGTTAGACCTGTAGATGGTATTTTTGGTTTGTCTCCGACTACTGCCATACTAAATAAAGACACAGTGGCTATGCGGAGCAGACATGTTTCTAGCTGTGGATCTGTGCTGTGTAAGTAGACTCAAGGCAAACATTAAGGAAGCTCTCTCTCTCACACACACACACACACACACACACACACACACGTACACACACACACACACACACACACACACACACACACACACACACACACAAATAACAAACTGCACGTTCCGTCCACGTGGCCTTGTGCCATGAGAATGGTGGTGCCATGTGTTGCAGGGCACGTGGTACAGGTGTTAGCCTTCTATTGTCTTTTGATTTCTTCTTTCCTTCCTTCTTTCCTGCTTGTATGAACGTGTATCAACATGAAAATAAAGCAGATGATTTGTACTATACAATATATGCAGCTGACTATCAATTACATCTCAACTATCCCCCAAATCCCGCTTCTCAGAGTGCTGGATTGTCGCTAAGGAAAAACACCTTCTCACTAAACGAAGAAAGAAATAAAGGCCGAATGAATGAATGATTTATTCTTCAATGTGTCCTGTGATCTTGATTGCGGACCTCTGCATTCTTGTGTTCTCGCTTAACCAGACTTTTGAATAGAAGAAGCGAATGAAGACATCAGAGAAAGGATGACAAATATAAAGATATTTTATACATATTCCACAAACTACACTTATTGACATCTCTGCTTGTCTGACTCTTTTGCTGACTGTCACACCCTCCCTCACACACCAGCAGCCATGAACTGACTGAACTGAAGGCGATCGTTTGTTGGTTGCTTGCTATAGGCAGGAAAGTGCTTCCAGCTATATATAGAGGTGATTTCACACAATAAGAGGAGAGAGATGTGGGAGGAAATCTGAAGAAGGGGGTGGTTGGTGCCCGCAACTAAGGCTATATCATGGGAAAGCAGCCAACCCTGTAAAACAAATGCCACATGCAGAGAAAGAACAGCGTGCCCGAGATGAGATGTGAATCAAGGACAGCCAATCCTCACTGTGTTGGTGACAGTCGCTACCGGACCGCAGACAAAACCTCCAAACCGGCCCTGCCAACAGGTGTCACGGAGTGTCCGAGACGTGATCTAAAGGCGATCACCTACAACTGTTACATACCTGTACCTGGCAAGATGCCTGTAAGGGAAGAAAATTAGAAGTGAGGCAAGTTGTAGGTCTGTCAGTCGTGTAGAGCAGAGGTTCTCAAAGGATCTCGGACCGCGGACCACTTTACTCAAGTAAAAAATACGGCGGACCACCAAGGTCTAAAATCACTCTCTACCGTGAATTTCAAATTTAAATTGCCGCATTTGTTTTATTACAATTCAAAACAACTAAATGTCTTTCTGTGACAGTGCTATAGTATAGTAATAAGTTGACATAAAATTACATACCTCGTTTTTTACAATTAAAATGTTAATGCGATTGTTGTTTTTGATGAGATATTAAGGTGATAATATGTGGATCAATGTTGGAGAGTTTCAATCTCATGTCAGATTCCACGTTCAACCGGCTTCTCTTATTTGTTTTTAGTCCCACAAGTGTTGAAAATCCAATCTCGCAACAGTACGTTGTTGGAAATGGCAGTAGATGCCTGTGACAGTATCCCCTGGTCTCTCAGCCAGAACGTGAATACTGGCCCCGGGGAATGGGCACGTGGGCACTAGCTACTCAACACTAGCCGCCCACGTCAACATAAACTTGCATAAGCACGATAATCACACGTCGATCATTCAGTTTCACTACTTGGCTCACACAAGCCCCCACCCCTGCTCTTCCCCGAACACGCAATACTCAACGATGTGTGATTTAACGTATGATAATAACAAAAGGATTTACTTACCACAAAGCAGTTAAAACAACGAATACAATCAAATGGACTTGTCTGGGGGGGGGGGGAGGTCCCAATATTATCCGTGCTAAGACGTACTTCTGATGTTACAGTGCTGTTACCTCTCTCTATAACTACCATTCACACTCGACAGCGCACCAACTTAGCTCTGTTACAGCTGGTCTGTTGTGAGTCCAATTCTTCTACACGCGATTTACATTTGAAGGTTCCTGATTTCAGCCAGGGAGCCATAATAACCCTTCGGCTTGAAAATACTGAGAAATAATACTTGGACAGACATCTTCTCGCCAGCACGCAGATTGGGAAAGTGGTCAACCTTTCTTACTGAGGAGGAGTTGTCTTTGGCTGCCTGGTCCCCTTTTATGTTTGACCGATTCAGGGATGCTGGCACATACTAAAAATCTAGTCTCTCTGACCACACTTTGAGAACCACTGCATGAGAGCGCGTGGCTGTCCGCACTATGGGATCATAGCCGCCTACAGAGGGCGTCACGTTCCTGAGTGTTTGCAAAGCCTCGTCCACGACCTCACCAAGGCCTTGCGCTTCTCGGCACTAAATAGCAATTAATGCCCTGAATATACTGCTGACTACAAAACTGAAGCAGGAAGACGTGATTGTCAAACTTCAGACGAGTATGAGTATTATAATTTCTCCCATATGTCCACGTGGGTTCACGTCGTCCCAGAAAGTGCAAGAGATAAAACGGAAAATATATATCGTACCTATATAGTGACAACAAGGAGGGCAAAGTTTCTGAACTCCGGTAATTGCGGGCTCCCGAGAAGAAATACACAACGCATCACGAATCACTCAGATAAATGTGATCGGAGAGCCACCTGTGGCTGTCATGGTAACAAGTGTTCACACGACCAGCAGTGGGCGGAGTCAGTATTGATGATTTTCCTTCTTTTTCTGCTGCGGCTGTTGGACATTAATTTTCTGTTGGAGTCTACGTACTGTACCTATTGTGAAACGATCGCAGTTTAAAGGTCCAAAGGTCTCCATTTTCACCTGTCGCACTCGATCGGCAATACCTTTAGGTCCTAGCGCACATGTGTTGTACTGTGTACTTTATACAAGAATGTTTCTGTAATGACTATATTATGGCTGGGGTCCGGATTCACATATGCTGTGTGTGCAGAGCTGTGTCGCATGGTCATGGGACATGCAGGGCGGCTAGACAGTAAGACTGAGCTCGAAAACTTTCTGTAGACATTGTCCACTCTTTGACTTTTTACTCCTTGTCGATTGCTGTATATATATATATAGGTCTCACTAACCAACGATCTTAGCATTTTCCAATTTACAGTATTGCATGATGCACATTGGTACGTGTAACCTTAACAAATGAAAGTGGCCAGATCAAAGGAGAAAGATGACAGTCCATATCATGGTAACGCCTGTGACAGCTAGTATATCTCTATATATATATCTATATATAAAACCCATGAAAAGCAGTTCGGTCGCAGGTGTTGCTATTAAGGGTGGCATAAAACATATATTTTATCTACCTGCGTAAAATCACTCACTGAAATCAACAACAAAAATTCTGAAGCATATTCTCGTTTCACATCAGGTGAGGAAATCGTTTGATAATATCCAGACCTGGCTGAAATGTTCCAGCTGTGACAATATATATATATATATAGCACTATAATGACACGCGTGACAGCTTCAAAATTAAACTGCAGACTCGCGATTAAAAATTTTTAAATAATGTCCATCTTTAAAACAAAATCAAACAGGAATAGTTCGCCTGACACGACACGTACTTAATTACTCAATCCTACATAAGTGACGAGGGATTAAATAGGTTTGTCAAATAAAAAGAGACAGAGAGATTTAAGAAAAAGCCTGCATGGCGCAGTATAAATTTCCCCCATCGCGATCCATTTCACTCACAAGCCACTCGATCGCTGCATACAAATGTCGGCGTGGAGCAATGCAGGCTCATGTCGTCGCAATTTATCGAATTCAGCATGTTTTCTAAGGTATAAAATCAACACGAAGAAACCAGTGCGCAAAAATAACCGATGTCATTCTGTGCAGGCTCTTATAAATGCTTTGCGATCGATAGACATATATGTGGCGTGTCTCGCTCTCCCGCCTCAGCCTCGCCCATCATCTGGTTGTCATGGTTTCAAAGACCACGCACTTACAGCTTCCGCCAGCCGCCGAGCGATGATCGTCTCCACTCGGAGAATTCCGGAGACAGGCGGAGACGGCCGCTGCGCATATTCCAACTTCCGCATGAAGCTGGCAGCCATGCCCGCGATGGTACGAAAGACTTGAAGATATGTGTTTTCGGCCAGCTTGCTTGTCACATGGCGGTGAGACAGCCGACAGCTTGGGTATTACGACGTATAGGACCCCCTGCTTCCATTCCAGAGGTAGCCGATTTGGCGATGTAAGTATCAACATCATTTCTGATGCGAAACCACGCGTGCCGAGATCCTGATCGATAAGGGGTGATAGTTTTCAGCCTTGACTGCACAAGATGAGCTTGGCTGCAGAGAGACTTTTTTTTCAGGGTCGTGCTTGTTTTCCTACTCAGTCTTTCTCACTTCCTTTCTCTTGCTCGCGTGGCGCGCGCGCGCGCGCGTGCACACGCACACACACCCACTCAGGCAGCTGAGTATAACAACACTGCATCCATTCACCGAGGACCAGTAGACTATCAATGTGCATATCACTTATGCTTCGATGTAAGCGCTACTGGTGCTGATTTGGCTGAAGTGGCCAATAGAATGCCTGAACAAAATAATAATGTTTACTTTCTTTCAGCTTGTAGTAGGACAGAGATAGGCTCAACTTTGCCACCATTGATGGGCATGAGATAAAGTCGCCTAACATTTGGACTGATGACATTTTTTTAGTTTTAGGGTAATAATAATAAAGCAGATTTATAAAATAATAATGTTTACTTTCTTTCAGCTTGTAGTGGGACAGAGATAGGCTCAACTTTGCCACCATTGATGGGCATGAGATAAAGTCGCCTAACATTTGGACTGATGACATTTTTTAGTGTTAGGGTAATAATAATAAAGCAGATTTATATACAGTACTGCATCTCTATGGTCATGAGACAAAGTTGCCTAACATTTGGACTGATGACATTTTTTTAGAGTTAGGTTAATAATAAAGCAGATTTATATACTGTATATCTATGCCATACAGTAGACTCAGTACACTTTACACATATAAAAGCAAATAACATCTTATTATAGATTTAAAATGCTCATAGCATACATTCAAACAGACTGAACTATCAGCAAAATATATAAATATATATATATATGTAAGACATCAATAGATGCAGAATACAATGTAGAAAAAGAGAATGATTGACACTAGCATACATGAAAAACACTGCATGAAAAAATAACAGTAAGGTTTGCAGCCATGTTGAGTCTACAGATGTATATTGAGCAATTCAAAGGACAGCATCTAAGCAGACACAGAGCAGTTATAGTGTGTGCAACTCAAGATGCCCAGAGCAAATATTAATGCTTGGCCAGATGTCAATGAGGCAAGTCACATATGGCTGTCCATTTTTGCCATGCACACAGATCATTGGTAGATATATCACATCAACACAATCACACAATACTGACTGTGGGAAGCAGATGACCTCCCATGAAATAGTCCATAATTCCACCCACTGCTTCACAATAGCTGTCATGGTGGTGGCAAGGGTGTAGTACTAGAAAGAACTAGACTCAAAAGTTAAGTTTTACTTAGATAGTACAAAGAAAAATATTATTAATTATCCTTTTTAGAATAAATATACAAATGTACACTATCATTAAGCAGTATTCAGCATTACCACAGAGCAGTAATATTAAAAACTCCCCCTAAGACCATTTCCCCTCTGTAGCCCAAGTGTCTGGAAATGCCATATACCTATCACTTTGTACAGTGATCACCTTAAAAGTCTCTCAGGCTGATCTTAATCTACCATTTTGTGAATATCTCCACTTGGTGGTGGTCTTTTCTAAGGGTCTTCTGTTCTTTCTCATTCTTGCTTTGCTTTTATAGCTTGAAAACTGTGCTTCTATCTTTGTGTACTTTGCAAACTGTGCTTCTGTGTTTCTCATACTGCTCATGTGTCGAGATCCATGGAGCTGATGCCCAAGTGGTAATGTCCACTAGACACCAGTACATCATTACTATAATAAAAACATTAAAACTCTTGAAACTGTTTTATAGAAATAGTATTTTATAGTTAATATATTCTTATAATCTAATTTTCAAAAACTCTTTAAATATTTATACACATTATATTTATGCATTCTTCTATTTATTATGAATATAAATATTGTTTTATTATATTCTTGGTTACACTTTTTTTATTTATTTAACCTGTTGTTAGGAGTTTCATCAGTTGATTAAGCTGCCATGTCACTTTTACAAGACGAGATAGGTTGAGTTGTTAGTTAGTGAGGGACAAACAGGTAGAGAACACACAGTGACCGCTACGAGATCAAATCGTGGCCACTTTTCAGCATCTGGAAAAGTGTGTTTATACTGTATGCTGAAGACCAGCCTAATATCAGACATGAGAAGCAGGTATAGGATCATTTTTTTCCATCGGAATATTATGCAGTGCTCTGCAGAAATCTTATGCCATTTCCTATTCAAATAATAATAATACAACTTCCTACAGCTCTGAATGAAAATATCTGTGACTGCATGCATAGTTTTATTCATTTCATATAAGATGGTACTCCTGAACTTATTTGGCGTTAACATCAGCTTGGCTGAGTAGTCATTACTGTGCTCTATGATCGCAGTGTCTGCAGAGAAAATGTTGTTTGCTTATCAGTGGGGAGTCTGTCTTGCTTGACACAGTCTCTTAAACCTCTTGGTTCAAGATAAAAATGAACATTACAATGACTGGCTTATAACTGAAGACTGCGAAGACGACAGTGGGTGAAGTTTGTTTTTTATTATTGCTGCTCTGAGATAAACATGAGACCAAGAAACCTAGACATTTTTGGAAAAGAGAAAACTTGAATTTTGCAATAAAAAGTAACGAAAATCGCCTTGCCCATACTACCTGGCATGGCCACGATCGTGGCGTTTCGAACTAAGAGGGTTAAGATATTTTAATAGAGTTATGATAGGCACAAACAGGCTTTTTACAAGATATTTTAACAGAGCTTTTATAGACACAAGCAGTTATTTTCTTCAGGCTCTATACAACTTTTATGACCAGAGCTATGAGCATATGCAATCTCATTTCTGCATAAGTAACATACATTAAAGATATGCTGCAACTCACCTGTTAATCTGTTTCACTGATTTACTTGCCTTTGTACAAATACATTAAATGGTCCAATAGCTTTTTTAAAGGAAAATATTACTCAGCTTAATGTCAGTTGTATGACTTTGAACAATAAAAGGTAGCTCCTGACATCTCTTAAATTCGCAGCTTTAGTGCCACTTTACAACAGTAAGAGCCTTAGGGATTTTATTGGAAAACATATTTAAGTTGAATTTTGTGTGGTAACACAAAGATGTACAGTGCCTGATAAAGACCTTGTTTTGCATGTGCTGACTGTTGTGCAGATTGAAGGAAGGTGCCACTGTGTTTGGGCGAAGCACTGGGGCAGACATCTACCTGGATTCCAAGTATCTGCGAAATTTTATCTCGCGGCGCCATGCAGTTGTCATGGGAGAAGTTGGGGAGGATGGACAGCTAATATTTGTACTTTACAATAGTGGACTGAATGGGACATACATCAATGATGTGCGGGTACAGGCCCCCTCTTACCTTTACATAGTTTGGAATAAACTTGTCTTTTTAATTATATTTTGTCACTTGCCAATTTGCATCATGTGACCATGGCCTAGGGAGGGGCTTAGGCTGGTCACTTTGGCATCTGGTAATAAGGATTGAGAAACTGTCATTTGGTCTAGTCATAATTTTTCTAGCCTCTGCTTATATCTCTGAAATGTTGGGTTGTGTAGTTGATGTGTGCACTTACCAATATTTCAAACTAGTATGCTAGTTTCAAACAAAGCATGCTGGCAGATATTTATTATAGGGTTTAACTGTAGCTTAACTAAAAGTTTGTTCTTTTTTAAAGAGTGCTTTCATGTGTTTACCTCTCCATTGAATGAAGTTTCTGACCCTAAAAGTAAGAATTGTTTGTAAGATAAAGGTGCTAAAACTGATAAATATTTTGGGGGTACATGTGTTAGATGGGAGACAAACAACAACTGCAAGAAGGGGACAGAGTGATTTTTGGCCATAAGAACGGTTACAAAGTCAAGGTGGGTGAGAAGGCGCTTCAGCCAGACTCCGAGTTCCAGTTTATTGTAAGTGCACATTTTCTTCTGTTGATCACTATTATTAATTACATAGCTTTGTAAGTCTGTTTAGCTAACAGTAATGATTCTTTTAATTTACTTCATCACGTGCTATGAACAACTTGTTCATCACTTATTCTGAGCAAAGACTGCTGATTATAACCACACAATAATACTGTTTAAAGACTGCATTTCTCCACCACTGAAGGTGGGCACAAAACACTTAAATATGCAGACATACATGAAAGCAGGTAGGCATCACATGAGCCTTATAGAGTCCCTATTATTAATGCACCTTATAGATTATCTGGCGGTAACCAGTGGTTGTCAGACATAAACAGGCTTTGCATCTGTTGAGAGATGTATTGGAACTGAGATCCAACATTTAATTCTTACTGTCACAGTGATAGGTGCTTCCACCATTGGACTGGCAAAACCCCACATCACTGATTGGTTTCAGTGCCTGTTCTGCTGTTGTGGTGTTCCCATATTTGTTTTTATTTTGAGAGCTCATAAATTTGATTATATTATGTTTTTCACTGACCGAAAACAAGTTTTCAGGTGTTGGCTTATCTTTCTTAACTTCATTTGTTTACATTCATCTCTTTCCTCACTTTCTTAACTCCTGGAACCCTTTATGTGGTCAGGCACCCATAGGACAGCTCAGTCAACTGTGGGGTGGGGGGCTGGAGAATTAACAGTGCCACACGGTTATTGAACCCATTAGTGTCCACACCTTTAACCTTAAATATCTTATCACTGCATATTAGGCAGAAACAATAACAATATCACATTCTCAAGATTGCTTCCCTGTAAGATGTAGACTGAAAAAAAAAAACAGAGCGGCATCAGTACATTTGTGCAGAACAGTAAGTTTGATAAATATTGTATACTGTTTAGTATATATTATGCTGCTAAAATAGATATTTTTGGCCATTCAAAATAAAAAATTAAATCGCCAAACCATAGTGAAAGTACTTGAAAGATATTTTTATTTATTGCAGTTGGAGCGGGTTATAAATTCAACACGGTCTTCACCAACAAACATCAGCCAAATTGACAATGATTTTGAGGTTGCTAATGTGAATCCTAGCAAAAATCATTTTTTGTGGCATAAGAAGGATCATTGCACAAGCTTTCAAGGATCAAAAAATTTCAGAAGTGTAAATGGCAGGCCAAAATCATATGATGGCGATGAATTAGGCAGTGTACATACAAACTGTGTAGATGAGGTAGTATCACAGTCATCTCCCTGGTCTTCTACGGAAAGTTTTTCAGCAAAAGTGTTACAGGACTCAGGCGGAAGAAGTGCTGAAAACTGTAAACTTCTTTACCATAAAATCGGAGATGATGATTGTGGCGGGCTTTACCGAAGGCGCAAGAATTCTGACAATAGTGTAACTCGATCTCCGCCTCATTGTGAACACAAAAGGTCAACATCACCAACAATGTCAGATACAAACAATCAGTCACACAGGCTGAATTCTGACGAGACTGTTTCCTCTAGACCAAGGCATGCTGGCAGATCCAAAGCTCATCATTCAAGAACTGGAAAAATACTGCATTGCCCGAGTTCTTTTAACAGTGATAAACACAACACGAAGCTACCAAGGACTCAGTTAAATGGATTTGAAAGTGCCAGTATGGGAGACAACAAGTTAGATTCAAATTCAAGATCTCCAAGTCCATCTCAGCTAGTCAAAAGAAAGTCAGGGTCACCAGGACCTAGACACAGAATTGCAAAGCAGCCTGAGATGGATATGAAAGGCCAGCAGTCACAGAGGCCAAGTTCATCTTTGACAGGCTACGAGGAGACACATGCAGGATCCCCTGAGAGTGTTGCTCGAACCCCATCACCCTCTTTTATGACCAAGGAAGAGTATGAAGAAGAAGAGGAGGAGGAGGAAATGGAGATTGATGAGGAAAGTGTAACTTGGGAAGTACCTCCCACTCCTGGGCGAGGTCTTGTAGAGACAGGAGAACTGCTTGCCAGTCCTCAAACATCTCCATGCAGGACAAAGCAAAAGATAACCCCAGGTCATGGTCTTGTGCAATCAGAATTAGATCACAACCCTCAAACATCTCCTCAAAGGGTGAAGCAAAACACGACCCCAGGATGCTGTCCTGTAGAGACAGATGAACCAGGTCCCAGCTGTAAAACATCCTCTCACACATTAAACCAAAAGGCTACTTCAGAACACAGTCTTTCAGAGACAAGAGATCTACATCTGAATCCTCAAACCTCTCCTCGCAGGACAAAGCGTAAACTCTCACCAGGTCCCATGCAGCAGTCTCTCAAAGTTTCCATGCCCTTTGCCATCAGAACACCAGCCATGAAGAAAGTGGTGAAAGATGTGTACAGGGAAGGGAACAAAGATACTTCAGAATTAGAAACGAGAGAGAGAATCTCTAGTTCTGGATTTTCTGAAAATCATCTTGATGATTCTGAGGGTTTTGCCCAGAGCCAAAAGGAAACAGGTTTGGAAGTTGGCCAGAGAAGCCAGGTGGCACTTGGCAAATTAGACAGACATGGTGTCAGGATGATGTCATCTGATTCAAGTGATGATGATGTGTTTCATCGCTCAAGATCTCCTGATACCAGATTGGCATCTCAGAAAACGGGGAAAATAATTGCTACTGAGTCAGAAAGGGAGACAAGCCACCAGAGCATGGGCAGAGGTAGGACAAGGTATAAACCTGCTGTACCCAAGCTGCTGCGAGAAAAGGAAAATGGGTGAGTTGTTCTCTTCACACCAATTCTACAGTCTGGTTTGGTTCAGTATGTTGATCTGTTCCTAGTGTGAGGTCTGAAAGGCACTTTGTATGTAATATTTTGCTGTTTTGGCTGATGTATTCATACATTAGAAGCGGGATGCTAACACTGTCCATTTTTGGATGCGGTGAAGTCCTTTTGTCTTTTGCTGTAGCGTGTGCTGTCAACTCTCCATTAGGTCATGTCACTTCCCAGGTGTAAGATGGCATCTCTCTGTCAAATGTTTCCTCTGGACAACTCCATATCATGTAGATTAATTCGCAGCCGTGCAGAAACAAAACAGCCTTACCATCTGACTTTACTTTTGAATCTAATGCTGACGTTGTCTTTATCACTGAGGCATGGATCAAACCTGCAGTCAGTGAGGTGAAGATGCAAGAACTCACACCTCCAGACTTTATCCTTCATTCTTGTCCCAGCCTGTCAAATGCCAGTGGAATTACCATCCTCTTTAAACAATCATTAAAAGAGTTTGTCTTTTCAACATCCGATAGCAAATTTAACACATCTCAACTCTGCCTGGTGAGACTGACTCAACTTGACAAGTCCACAACATTCCTGTCTCTGTCAGTTCTCTCCTAATAAACAATTAAAAGCTACCTGACTGAATGTCTCTCTGAATTTTCCTGGCTGATGTATCACCACATGTCTGTGAACTCCAGCCTTATACTCAATGACTACAGTTTTCCATTTCACTAATCCAGTCATTACATAAGGTGTCTCAAATCACTCCTTGAAGATTACAATCTGGTACAGCTGATCCAACAGCTCATATACAAGCACTGTCATGTCATCAACTGATCCATGATCTTTCTGAGTCTGACCTACTACTATCAGACCATTCTCCAGTGTCTTTCAACCTGGACTTCCAATGGTTTACACTGACTAAACATGTCATTGGCTTCTGCAACTTAGCCTGCACTGATCTCACTACCTGGCTGTTGTCTGTAGTTTGCAATTTGTCTTTGATAGTTTGGATGACCTTGTGCTCCTCTACATCCTGGCACTAACTGCTGTCCTTAATCATTTCTGCAAATATTTGACATACCAGTGAGAAGATAGAGCAGTGTCCATCAAACGTAGATTTGTTTTGGATTGTGGACCAGATGTTAGACGAGCACAAAGGTGCCTCCATTCTGCCTATTACCATTCCTCTAGAACAGGTGCCTGATAGGTTCTGCAAATATTTTCTGTAAAAAAAACAACACAACTTTGTCAGAGTTGATCAACAACCTCACAACCCTAGTTTTGATGTTTTCACCAAAACACCTTTAACAGAGTTTCTGGCTGTCACTGAATCCCATGTCAAGAAGATCATCATAAACTCTCCCAAGAAATCCTGCTCTCTTCAACTGATTCTGACTCACCTCCTGCACAAATACCTTGACTTGATTATTCTAGTTATCACTCATATTATCAATAACTTGTTGATTGGTGCTGTATCCCCTAGCATGTTTAAGCATACTGTCATCACATCACTTCTAAAGAAACCCTTCTGTGACAGTATCCCTGGTCTTTCCACCAGAACGTGAATACTGGCCCCGGGGAATGGGCACGTGGGCACTAGTTACTCAACACTAGCCGCCCACGTCAACATTAACTGCAGGGGAAACACACGATAATCACTCGTCGGTCATTCAATTACACAACTTGGCTCACGAGCCCCCACCCCTGCTCTTCCCCGAACACAATACTCAACGACGTGTGATTTCAATGGAACAATAAAGAAAAGATTTACAAAAGCATTTCAAACAAAACACAATCAAATGGAGTCGTCTAGGGGGGTCCCAATACTATCCGTGCTAGAGCGTACTTCTGAAGTTACAGTGCTGTTGCCTCTCTTTACAAATACCATACACACTCCCAAGCACACCAACTTAGCTCTGTTACAGCTGGTTTGTTGAGAGTCCGATACTTCGGCTGACTGCCACGACACACTGACGATTTCCCTTCGAAGTGATGTCTGATGGTCTGACGTCTTCCTCCCTCGAACTGTCACCACGTCAGAGAGCGACGACTGCTTGTCCCGGTGACCCAGATTCGAGCCTTGTACCACTCGAGGTACACACGTGGGTTCCTCGACGACTGTAATGCCTCGTACAGCCGCCAAGCAAACACCACCACAGACGGTCTCAGTCCTTGAGACCCGACGACTTCTGGCGGCCTCAACGTTGAGCCTCTACCTCTCACACCGGTAGAGCGAGCCCACAGTCACACAGCCCTTTCCTCTCCACGACAACAGCAGGCAGTCTTGACAGTCCGTCGTCAATTACTTGCCTCCTTCTCTCAAGGTTCTCTAACCCAACTTCTTTCCTCTCGAGTCTTGCCCTCGTGGCTAAGACTTGGTCCGAGGCAGAAGTGTAGCTGGCGTTAGAAAGCTGAAGCCGCTTTGACTGGTGACCCGTTGCTCTCCCACTCAGACGTTCGCCGAAAAGCAAGTGAAGTGTGTTCTTGTCTCTCTATTTATCTCTCCACATTCTCACAGATACATACATCGAGGGATGCCATTGGTCACTCACTCATCATCCAATCAGCAACAAGTATAGCGAGCAATCGACAGGAGGAGATCTCTCTCTGACCACTGGCCACGCCTACAGGTGGTTGCGGTCAGGTGGCTAAACCTCCCTCCCCCCTGTCCTATTACGTGGTCTGGCGGGAACCACGTGTGGGCCTCTAGCTCTTTCTCTCCCTAGACGTTTGTTGACTTTTAGCCAGCCATTGGTCACGCATGGCGGCCGAAATCACTTAGCACCTTCTGTTCCACGCGTCCATTTAGGCGTCCATACCAAAACATACGCCCCCTACTTCCTTGCCAAAGGGCCTCAGGCTTGTCAACAAGGCGCTCTAGACACTAAGTGGGCAGATTGTTACCTACCCCCTCGAGTTATCTCATGACACCTTCCCCAACCTTAGTAACCTCACAAACCTCACAAACTTTCACCGTTTCCAGTATCATTTTTTTCTCTCCAGATTACTTGAAAAGCTTGAGCAGATCCAGCTCCTGAACCATTTCTTCAGCAACAATCTACTTGAACCATTTCAGTCAGCAGATTTTTAGAATCATTCTACTGAGATAGCATTGTAGCAAGTGGTGAATGACTTACCATCTGCCAGCAGCATGAATCACATCTCCTTACGGACATAGCTGGTTCTGTTTCTGTGTTTGATACACTCAACTGTGACATCTTTCTCTAGTTCCTTTGTGTTACTTTTGGCCTCTTTGGCACTGTTTTGAAATGCTTTCGGTCATTCCTGGTTGACTGTACACAGTTTGTGGTAGCTGTAGGCACCACTTCTTTGGCTGGTCCTTGGAAGTAGAGAGTGCCTCACTGTACATCCAACCTCTTGGTGCCACCATCCACTTGGGGCTGCAGCATCGCATGTATACTAATGATACATAGATACATTTGGCCTCACTTCCCACTCCAGCACACGGGAAAGCCTGGACGTCCTTCAACAAACTGAAAATGAATGGCAGCAGAACTGAGGTCCCTTCCAGTTGGCTCTGCAGATAAACTGAAATGTGTGGCATCCTCTACTACATTTACTTTCTCTGGGGCTAACATCTCACTCCCCAAGACTCTCTGAAATCTTGATGTTGCCATCAACACATGGTTTGACGAATCTCGCATCAGTACAGTTTGTGAGCATCTCCCTTGAGTTTCACAGGATCACACATATATGAACCTTCCTGTCAGCTTCTGCCACCAAAAGGTTCATATCTGCTGTTGTGTTGCCCCTGATTGATTACATCAACTCTGTTCATCAGTCTTCCTAACTGCTTGCTGAACAAGATCTAAAGAGCTCAGAATAATGCTGCTCATTTTGTCTTCCATAGGTTAAAAAGCAGATCCCTCCTCTGCAAGCTAGTCCAAGCCAGTCCAAGCTCGCATTGCTTACAAGATGGCCACACTGTGCTATCATTGTCTTCATGGCCTTCTGTGTGTGAGCTACTGATGCCTTACTACCTAAGTCTGTCTCTTCAGTCTGCTTGTGTTGCTTTCTTGCATCTCCATGCATCAGGAGACAGAAAGTTAGCAGATAGCTGTTTTTCTCCTCAGGTCCCACCATTTAAAATTCTTGTCCACTTTCTCTTTGAAGGATCGCTGCCTTGCCATGATATAGCCTTAATTGTTGGCTTGGTGTAAAATACCAAATCCTGCCCCCCCCCTCCCACCCAACACCTTTTCTTTGATGAAGCCTTCAAGTCTAGCCTTAAAACCCATCTCTTTGACAAATACCTTGCATAATCAAGAGTACTGTTCTGCTTACTCCTCAGTTTGTCATCCATGCACTTAGTTCATGTTTTTGTCAACGTGTCATCTGTTTGCTGATGCTTATGTTTCTTGTACAAATTGTCTGTTTGCGGTCTTTGATGTGCAGCACATTCAGCTCACATTAATGCAGAAAAATGTACTTTACAAATTCATTTACTTTTATTGATATATGTTAAAGTCCTGCAACGAAGGCAATGCTGATGTAGCAATAAATAGTGACAGTGGTGATGTTTCTTTAAGGTTTCTCTGCAGTAATTGCAGCAGTCATCTGTCACCTTGCAAAGCAGTCAAGTTTTTCTAATGACCTTTTCAAAGAAGTCCCCCAACCCCCAACATGAGTAAATGAATTAATACTGCTGTAAGTCTCAGTTATTTTGTCCCTCTGTGTATGTATATTTGTATTTCTGACAAAGGGAAACAATTCCAATGCTTTATCAATAAATGGCTAGAAATTGTTCTCAAGGGATAAAGAAGCAGCAATGTCACAAGCTGGGATTTATTATTGCAGTAAATAACATCAGATTATCATTGATAGATATGCTTCTAAAATGATTTGAGCCAGAAAGCAGATCCATTCTCACTAACATTTAAAAAATGAACCAACCCTCAAAATCTCTTGGAAGTCAAAGCTGGAGACAGCCAGAGTGGTCTTGTAGATAATGCAATCAATTATAAATTAATTTTGTAAAATGGTGCTAGCTAATAATGTATGAATATGTGTGCAATAACTTTGTCCATTTTATAATTATATGATTGTGACTGACATGATTAATATAGACATGTGTTTATCATCAGACGTCAGCAACGGCTTCCTCTCACAAACAACACAGGACTAAAGATGGCTGCCAAATGCATGGGATCAGCCGATATAGGCAAGGGTCATAACTCAGCTGGTAAGATGGTTTATTCAGGCTGCAGCAAGTGGCTGCTTTATTCAGTGCGGACAGAACTAAGGCACTTTTTTCTTCACCTGTGTGTGTGTGTGCGCGCATGCACACATTATTACATATGTGCATGCATTTGTGTGCACACTTGTATATGTGTAATCTGTGAAATGGGTAGAGCTTGAATGCAAAAATTTCATGTTTATAGCTACAGGTGCAAGAGTATATATTTTTAAAGGAAAATGCAAGCAGGTTTAGAAAAATGAATTATAAAAAGAAGATGAATCTTGACGAAAGAGGGCACTGCAATGTCAGCTGACAACATAAGGCATTTGAACTTGTATTTTTGATAGGTGAGTCTATTCTTAAAGATGTGTGGGTAGCTGTTGAGAGAGTAACTGCAGACAACATTGCCAAGCACAGCCGGGCCTCCTCCTCTTCCAGCAGACCTGCAAAAAATAGTGCCTTCACAGGTGAGCTTGTTCAGACCTAGTCTGCTAACAGGGTTGTCCTTGCAAGCTAGTCATTAACACCTGTTCACCTTCATGGCTTCTGCAAGTTCTTGTGGGTGGATAGTCTTGTTTTCCATTCAGACCATTTTTCTTTTGCCTTGCTGTGTGATTTGCACATTAAAATCAATTCAATCAATCAATCCTCTTTGTGCTGGTTGCACATAAGGCCTCAACCAGAGCCCGCCACTGATGTCGATCGGCTGAAACCTGCTCCAGGTGACCCCATGTCCAGCCCTTTCCTTCCATCTCCCTTTCCACTGTTCTTCTCCAAGTTTGCTTTGGGCGGCCTCGTTTTCTTCTGCCGTCTAGAGTTCATCGTAGGGCGATTCTGGAGAAGTACGCTGTCTGCTGGCGAAGCACATGTCCAATCCATCGCCAACACCTTCGTTGAACCTGCGTGGTGATGGACTCGGTTTCAGTTCTTCGGTGGAGTTCTTCATCGGTGATGGTGTTTGGCCAAAAGATGTTAAGTATGCGCCTGAGGCATCTGTTTTGGAAGACGTCAAGCCTGTTACTGATGTTTTTGGTCATCTTCCATGATTCTGATCCATAAAGGAGGGTGCTGATCACATTTGACTTGAAGATTCTCAGCTTGGTCTTCTGGCTGATGTTTTTTGCCTTCCATGTGCTCTTGAGTGAGGCGAAGGCCTGGCTAGCTTTCGCCAGTCGCTCGAATCTCCACCTCCGCATCCCCGGTGTTTGAAATCTTGGACCCAAGATAGGTAAAGTTGTCAACTTCCTCAATCTCTTCTCCGTTTAGTTTGATGTTTTCTTGGACTCTGGCGTTCACTCTCATACTTTTCGTTTTCTTTGCACTGACCTTCAAGCCAAGGTTTCCAGCTGTTTCTGAGAGGGCATTTGTTTTCTCCTGCATGTCTTGGTGGTGGTGTGACAACAGGGCAATGTCATCAGCAAAGTCCAAGTCTTCCAGCGTTATTGTTGCTGTCATAGTCATGCACATTAAAAGCAAAGATGAAAACAAGATGAACTGTGCTAAACTTAAACCTTTCTGGGGTTTTTTTTTGGGGGGGGGGGTGTTATTAAGTACTCTTTAAATCAGAATTTGGGTTAATTTTTAGTTTCTTGTATTGTGTTGAATTAATTATCTTTGATATTCCCAACTAGCAAATAGGGACTACTTCAGTCAGAGCTACATTGAGATGTTGCATTAAACACTGCCTGGACCTCTTCTGAGCATAGTGTTACACATTCACTGACAACTCTGACATCATCTGTGTCATTCAGTAGTTTTCATTTCTATATAAATCAGTTTCATTAAAACATTATTTTACAGGAATGTGAATGATGCATGTTTGTGCATGTTGGTATAGAAACTTTGTTTTTTAGATTGTCTTTATTTCTTTGTTGTGGATCATAGTATGAAAGATGATCTGCACCATTGCTCATTTTCAGACAAAACCAAAAGCAAGGACATCATCAGGCCAGCAGTGATGGATGATAAGAAACAGCCTTCACATACAGAAAAGCCTAACCCAGTCAGGAAGGAGAAGCAGTCATTGTTTGAAGAAAAACTGGCGTCTGCCAAAGACAAACCCAGACAGGGGTTTACTCTTGACAACTTTTTATTTCCTCCCGAGGACGAAAAAAGGAAGTTGCCCAAAGTCAGGCAAATGTTCTTGAGCAAGAAACTCAACAGGAGTGACTCTACGCAAGAAAAAAGATCAGATAAAGAAGGAAACTCAGGAGGAGAGAAAGATTTATATAAGAGAGAGAAAACAATGCAGAAAAGGCAAGGACACAGAGAGAGAAGCCATGATGATGCTGAAGACAAGAGTATGGTGACTAGAGACAGTGAAAGGCGTCGAGATCGAAAGGACATAGTGATGACCAGAGGCAGGGACAGAAGTGGAGATAGAAAAGACACAGTAATGACTAGAGGAGGTAGGGATACAAGTCAAGATGGAAAAGATACAATCGTGACTAGAGGCAGGGATGCAAGCCGAGACAGAAAAGATACAATCATGACTAGGGGCAGGGATACATATCGAAATGGAAAAGATGCAGTCATGACTAGAGGCAGGGTTACAAGTCGAGATGGAAGTGAAATAGAAGAGGAGGAGGAGACAGACCAGGAGGTAGGTAAGAAGGACTGGGACGATGAACCATCACATGAAAAGATATCATCTCGGCCTGTCCGGAAAACTGCTGTGCGGAGACCCCGGATCATGATGGACAGGGATCAGCAGCAGGAAATGTTAAATGACAGTGATGATGAGGTAGATAATGTACCAAGGCGCAGAGAACGCCGAAAACGGAGGCGAAAGCGAAGAGGAGATGGTGATGATGATGATGATGAGGATGAAAGTTTAGAAGACGGTGTTGTGTGGTATGAAGAAGAGTCTTGTGAATCAGATCTCTGCACAAGACCGTCCCAGCGGCGTGTCGAGTGGGTAGGTTACTAAATATTCATCTTTCTTTGTATTGCTGACCTTTCTCTTTGCTCAGTTATTTTTCTCATTCCTCATTTGATGGTCTTATGTAATTGTAGCTGCTTTCCCTTAGATGAACCTTTAACTTTTCCAGATGAAATCAGAGTGATTCATTGCTTAGAATAGGAGTGGTGACATGAAGTACAGTGTGTTCCAAGATTTACACCTATTAACCTACAGTAAAGACAGCCATCAGTGAAACACAGTTTTAAAGAGGATTATTTAAACACTTAAGGGATGGGATTTTTAAGAAATATAGTTTTTGTTTTTTTTGTACTATATTCAAATGAAAGATGGTAACTGTATGGAATGGACAGCTCCTGTATTAAAAGTAGGTCAAGTGACAACAAAAATTATTTAGACAATATATACAAACATAAAGTGCCAAACAATGAAATATTTTATTCGAATATACATTAAATTTTACTTACTATTGTTATTTTCGGTTGTTGGCGTACAAGCTAATGTCAGATAGAGAAACCAGCAACCGTCTCAAACATGGCTTTTGATCAGCTGATGCCTACTTTCAAATAAAACACAATACCTGATGGTTGACTGCTTTAGCTCCGTAAGTGACATAATTCATAGTAGAACAATTCCTAAAGGTACCAGCTGTTTCTTCCCTTATTTATTCTTTTATTTACACATTACAGTGCGCGAAACAGGCACTGCTTGAGAAGAAGTTCCCTTCCGAGGACATGAACCGTAAGGGAAGAGTTAAAAGAGAGAAGGTAGAGAATATCATAGCCTACTTGCTGTTGAGGCCATAAACACGTGATTCACCGTATCTGGGCATGCTATCTGAAGCCGGGAGCTCAGCCCTCTGCTGATACCTTATCTCCCTTGAGAAATCGGTACCACTTCCAGGGGGATGGAGGAGTTTTCAGCAACAGACCCGTGTTGGTCTCAAATCCACAATCTTTTGCTGTATAGTCAAGCGCACAAGCATCCCCAGTTTCTAGAAGTTTGCTATTTTCTAATTGTAATAATTGCCTGCAGGTGGTAGGCTATGTCTATGTACAAGTCAGTATATGGTCATGTGGCTGTCACATGCCATGTTGTCATGTGATATGAAGCAAAATGTCCATAGCTTGACAGATTAATGAAACAGCAGAAACATCAGTAGCAGCATTATGTTGCTGGCATTATAGAGAGTTTTTGTGGCAAAATGAGCACAGACTTTCATCAAAGTCCTAGTATAAAATAATATGTTTTAAAAGTTAATAAAATATGTGTTGCTACCATAAGAGAACGTGTTAATATAATATTATCGATGTCTTATTTTCTATTTCATTCACCATTGTGATGAGCAAATTTTGTAGATCTCTGAGAAAGGATGACGAAGGTTAGTTCCCCCCTCCCCCGTTTTGCATATTATAGACACACTGTGGACATCCACATGTTTATTCACATGCATGTACATTTTTTGGTGTTTCAGGTGCAGTGTGATGATTGTGATAAGTGGTATCACACCGTATGTGTTGGCTGCAACTATGAATCTATCAAAGATGAAGAATTTCATTGTGGATGCCAGTAGGAGTGATTAAAGTCAAGTAACTTCACTGGCCATAATTCTCTGCAAACACCAGTGAGTTGGGTAGCGTGAGAAACAAATGTACCTCGCTGGATCACAAAGGAATCAGTTTTTTCATTGTGTGTGCATGTTTTGCCGACTATGTGAGGACATGCATGCATATGGGGCACAGCTTTGCCAGATCATTGTGAATCATTCTGATGATGTTAACACCAATGGTGATGTTACTGATGGTGTTATCCATTGATTTTAGCATGCATAAAATTCTTTGCATTCATCTGTTAACGTTGGTTGCATGGTTAGTGAATTGTATTGCTTGTTGCTTATGTTCAGTCAACATCAACATGAATTACAGCTGTTTGGAAGCATGGAACTTACAATTTGCTGTTAGGATGATGCACCAAAGAGCACCTTCTAAAGAGCATGTAGACACAGCACCATTTTACATCTATTATGAACAGGAACCATGCTTTTCTGCACTATGCTGGCAAGTGCCCATCTGCAACAGCAACAGATTGCATTCTTGCAGCTTTGTTTGTTCAGTTGGATTTCAGACATGAGCTTTGAATTCAGTTTTTTTCAGAGTGGTTATCTGTGCTAGATAAGACTGTTCCACCATTCACTCGTACGGCATGTACCTCGGATTTTTCAGTGTTCTGTGTTCTGTGTTCAGTTTCTGCAGTGAAATTAATCAAGACACTTTCAAACTTTAGCCCTATCCGTTGCTCCCAGTCCTAGCGATATCCTGGGCTTAGTTCAGTGGTATGCTATACAAAAGGTAACAAACATGAAAAGTGCACAGTTGTATTTGACAATAAGTTGATGTGTACTATGTTGCTGCTTAGTGTAAACTCTAGTCAGAGTCTACCCAATATGTGTGTTCATGGTAAAAGTGTGGGGATTTTGCTATAAGGTGCTTCAGACTGGCCACGGACAAGCCTCGGAGCTTTGTCATGAGACCATTCAGTCCGTAGGACATCCGAGCACACTGGCTGTTTCCATGCTGCAGTCAGTATGACTGAAGAGAGTGCAGTAGACTGATACCCTGAAAACTGAAATATGAAAAACTGTTATTTGTTTGTTGGTTTATATTATTGAGGGTACATTGTCTGAATTGCTTTTGCATCATTCAAGTATGCAAAAGCTTTTTGGACAGCCTAAAATGATATTTGCACAGCAGATGATCTCAAACTGGTCAATCAAAGTGGACAAGATCCAGTTATACTGTCAAAAATGTTGAGTCTCAGGGTGCTTCTGTTACAAAAGCTATGAAATCAGCGTCTGATGACCAGTGATCTACTGGTATGGAGTTATTGTACTTTACAAACATCATATTTTTTAAGAAGCTTTTTTTGACTACATATCGCCTCATTTAAAAATTCAAGTTACTTAAATTATTTAAAACCGAAAAAGTATCTGTGAAAATATGTACTACGACGTAGGGCACTGAAGCATTATTTTATGGATATTGTGTTCAACTTTTATTTTGTATCAACCATGCTTTCTGCATTAAGCATGTAGATGGGGTGCCTGTGCTTTCTGGATATTTCTCCTTCTCTTTTTTTTTAACAATCAGTAAGCTGAAAATAATCTTAATAACTGACAACAGATAAAAATTGATTCTTTTTTCTTGATTGGTGCTAAAACACTTTGCAAGCATAGGTTAAAATAATAACTGATCACCTTGTGTCATGCAGCATTACAATATTTTTTAGTGTAGTTGTGCTGCTTGTCATAACACATCTGATTTGAGCAACCAGCATTAAAATGAAAGTTTAGATGATAAATACAAATAGAGAATAATTTTTTTTAATAAAACATGTTTCACACACATATATAAGAATAGTGCCCAACAAACAATTTTAAGTTATTTCTAGAAGTAGGCAAGGTATTGTAAATGTATACTTATGTGACTTGGTTGATTGTTGATGGCACAGTTGAGAGGAGAGACCCACTGCATAGATGCATAATGAAGCTTTGCTGGCCATTTATTTTCCATTTGGTAATTGGTGTCATCAGAGTGTGAACATATGATGAAGTAGGTCTTCTAGCAGCATTGATGCAGACCAAGACCGTTCTAGACTCACGTAGGGTGAGATATTTGAAGAAATGATAGCTAAGCATAGCTTGTACTTTCTGCGTAGTCCAATGGATAGCCATTGCAGAGCTCAGCAGGGAGCTGTTCCTGTGTTCTTCTTGTCACATGCATGGAGTCACAGTGGCCATTCAGCTTGCCAGACAAATGATGCTGGATCTTCTAGGTCATGTATGCAGCCATGAAGCTTAGTGTGAAGTTGCTGTAGGAGGGAGGTATAACAAAATCTTGTTTTCATGTTCTGTGGGCTAGAGACTTCTGAACACTTTAAACTTTATGAATAAAGTCTGTAGGACAGCCAGAGAACAGAAAATTTCAGTCACCAAGTTTAGACAAGACTAAAGCATAAGGCAGTCGATTACACTGATCCTGTGGATAATCAGACTGACATTTTAGTCATTAAATATTGTAACGGCAGTTCTTGTAAAACCAAGATTTTTATTCAAACAAAGTGAAGGTGATAGCAGATTAAACAGCAGATTGAGAGGTTTTCTTCATTCAAAAAAGAGCTACAGATTTATCATTGATTAATTTGTCTTTATCACACAGTCCTTGGCTAGGGAGAAGGTTACTACTTTCTGAAAGTTGCTGCTATGTTCTCAATATAGATCACTGCAGGTTGACTATTTATGATTTCTACTATGGGATATTACTGTGTTATCTCTTCTTCATTCAGAAAGCATGTGTCTATTCCTGTAATTGACTAAAATTTCTGTGGAGCGCTATGGGACGGACCCCTGTATAAAATCTGTTGTGTGCTTATTCACCATAAACTCTTTTATTTAGGCACTTGTCCACCATGTTATTTAGATATCATAGTTGATTTCAGGATTACTCCTAGTTACTGATAACATGCCCTGGCATGTTGACATGTCAGTGGAAGTCTTGCACTCAAATTTGCTTTATTTTGTCCTTTTTTATTTTTACAAATAAGCTGCACTGGTTTACAAGCCGCAATCATATATAACTTTTTCAGTGGCCAGGTCGATCGCCTTCAGCTTGAAAGCTGCATCGTAGTCATTTTGCCTCATTTTCAGCATGATGAGGGTGTGTGCTTGAGCAAATGATCTGAATGCTTCAGTTGTATGCAGCTTTGATTTAAAAATGTGAACAACATGAACAGGTAACATTATAACATGGAGCTCATCGAAAAATTAATCAGAATTGGAAAAATCTGCAAACAGTCCGCATTGCTGTTTAAGCCGCATGGTTTAAAGCTGAAGAAAAGTGTTGCGGCTTATAATCTGAAATTTACTGTAATTCTGAATGTCACTAGCTTCTTGGCATAGTGCTCTATGATGGAGATCTTTCAGAAGCCTCACTTCTGCCCTGTCAGTCTGGACCCTTGTGGGGCAGGGTTCAAGTTGCAGCAGTTTAAATTTGATCAGATGATCGATTAATAGACGAGCAAGATGTTGCCAGTTTACTATGCTAAATGTGCTTGGATTTGCTTTTTTGATGAGACATGACACATTTTAAATACAGTGGAACCTCGGTTCTCGACCATAATCCGTTCCAGAAACCTGTTCGAAAAGCGATTTGTTCGAACACCGAAACCATTTTTCCCATTACAAATAATGTAAATCGTTTTAATCCGTTCCAACACCCTGGATGCTTACATTTTTTAACCTTTCTTACATTATTTTGTGCATGAAATTGCACATTAAAATGCTGACAACACATAAAAAGCAATGTATATCTCAGAAAATGTTAAGCAAAATGGCAAAGACACAAATAACATAAACATAAATGTAACCCAGGCTAACCGTACGTTCGCGTTATCGTAATCTTCCGTACGAAAGATTACGCTAACATGAACGTGTAAAAATAAAAAAAAAGGATAAAGAAAAGAATTATGAATAGGATTTTTTACTGAGGGGTGATCTCACGTTCAGATCTCTTTGCTACGGATGACTCGGCTACAGGATGTTCTTTTCTCTTAAAATATTTATCCAATGTCACTTGCTTCTGCCTTCTTTTTAGCACTTTTCGGAAGTGGTTCATGACAGTGTCGTTAAAGTCATTGATGACTCTGGTGGCTGCAGCTTTATCGGGGTGGTGGAGTTCGACGAAATTCTGTAACTCGGCCCATTTGCTACACATTTGTTTAATCTCAGATGTCGGGGCATCCTTTCTTGCTTCTTCCTCCTTAGAGGACATCTCCTCCTCCAACTTTTTCTTCTGCTCATTCTGAAGGTGGAGGAGTTCTTCTGTGGTGAGCTCGGCTTGATGTTCGTCCAGGAGTTCCTCCACGTCGTCGTTGTCTATCTCCAAGCCCAAGCTCTTGCCCACAGACACAATGTCATCAATGAGGTCGGGTTCCTCCTCCTCCTCAACAGGAGCACTCATGCTGGTTCCTGCAACACCGAAACCTTCGAATTCTCGCTCGGTGACACACTCGGGCCATAACTTCCTCCAAGCAGAATTCATCGTCCGATAGGTCACAGCGTTCCATGCTTTATCGACGATGTTGATGCAGTGCACGATGTTGAAATGGTGCTTCCAAAAATCGCGCAGGGTCAGTTCAGTGTCATTCGTGACTTCAAAACACCTTTGGAAGAGATATTTCGTGTAGAGCTTCTTCAAGTTGGCAATAACTTGCTGGTCCATGGGTTGGAGTAACGGGGTGGTATTTGGAGGCAGAAACTTAATTTTGATAAAATCAAATTCCTCCATCAAGTCGTCCTCCAAACCTGGAGGATGTGCAGGGGCATTATCCATCAACAAAAGGCAGCATAGTGGCAAATTCTTCTCCTCCAAATATTTTTTTACTTCCGGGCCAAAAACTTCGTGCACCCACTCGGTGCAAAATTGCCTCGTTAGCCAAGCCTTGGAGTTTGTCCTCCACATAACAGGCAATTTGCTTTTCATTATGTTGTTGGTCTTAAATGCCCTCGGATTCTCCGAATGATAAATAAGTAGAGGCTTGATTTTACAATCCCCGCTTGCATTGCCACACAGTAAAAGCGTGAAGCGATCTTTCATTGGCTTGTGACCTGGCATGGACTTCTCCTCGCGTGTAATGTATGTCCTCCGTGGCATTTTTTTCCAAAAAAGACCGGTTTCATCACAGTTGAAAATCTGCTGGGGAAGATAATTTTCTTTTTTAACGAAACTGGCAAAGTCGATCTTGAATTTTTCCGCTGCAGTCTTGTCCGAACTTGCTGCCTCCCCATGTCGAACCACGTTGTGGATGCCACTTCTCCTCCTGAACTTTTCAAACCATCCAATGCTAGCCTTGAAATCAAATCCTTCAACAATAAGCGACGGGTCTTTCTTTAACAAATAACTGTACACTTCTAGTGCTTTCTCACAAATCATCTCTTCATTAACACTATCTCCCGCTAACTGTGTTTCATTTATGAAAATCATCAAAAGTTTTTCAACCTCTTCCAAAACTTGCGGCCTTTGCTTGCTTATAGCACTCACTCCCATAGCCACTTCACTAGATTTCACAGCCTCCTTATTCTTTAGTATCGTACTGATCGTAGATTTCGCCATGCTGTATTCCCTAGCCAGATCAGACACTCGCACACCTTTTTCATATTTTGCTATTATTTCTTTCTTAAATGCAATAGTTGTACGCACTACTTTTCTTTTTTCACTTGTAGCAGCTTTGCTGCTTGCACTGACTTTCTTTGGAGGCATGATTAGGGGCTAAAACACTTCGTGCACCTATATAAAATGCGAGAGCAAAACGCAGCACGTCCGCACACGACAACAGTTGGTCACGAAGAGAGCGCTCTACACCCGTACGCCGCTCAGCATCCCGCCCTCGCGTATGCACTCACGTGTCGTACCGACGTTCGAACTCCGATTTTTGTTCGAACTACGAAGCAAGAATTTCTCGATTTTTTTGTTCGGACTCCGATTTGTTCGAATTGCGAGTCGTTCGAGAACCGAGGTTCCACTGTACCTGGTCTGCGAAACTACAAATAGGTGCAGTCTGTGTACTCTGTATATGCCATACACTGTGTACTCACTACATGCTGTATACGCTCAGTGCTCTGTGTATTTTGTGCCAATGTGTATTCTACATACTGTGCATTCTGTACATGATATACACTGTGTACTTTGTATAATCTGTGTGCTGCATGCTATTCTGTACATGCACATTCTAGGAAGTAACACAAGTAACACTGGTATCACCTCGTTGTCCAAACATAGAGCTTTTTGTTGGTCTTCTTCCTCTACAGTTTGTGGGTACAGCCCTGCCATGGTAGGACTAACCAAGAGAGATTATAGTTTTCAAACTACAGTCCTTTCTGTCCTTTCACCATGCTAGTATATTATTAAAACTATTCAAAAGTTTACAGTTTTTACCACATTAATACATTGCTAGGACTAACTGTAAGTGCTTACAGTTTTTCCCATGTTAGGGCTGATCAAGAGCTTGTACTATTTTTGTCATGTTAACACATTGCAAACCAGCTCATTGCACAGGGCCGACCAAGAGAATTTAAAGTTTTAACCATGTTCCTACATTGCTAGCGCTGACAAAGCCCTCCTACTGTCTTTACCAGGCATGCACAGCATGGGAGAGACTGTGATGGTTCCTGACAAGGAAGGGATAAAGATTGAATTCCATGGCCTCTTTTTATTGTCTACTGATGCTGTTGGTAGAGGCTGCAAAACCATTGTTTTAACCCCCTATGGTCCAGCATCCTCAAAGGTTCTGATCCATCAAGCACGACAGAATCAGCTAACAGTAAAAACTTCCTCAGTTTCTGATCATTGGGGACAAAAACTAGCTTTGTAACTGATGGTTCATTTACAGATTTTTGGTTAGAGGGACAATTTTCAGTCCACTTGAAATCCAGAAGAATATTTCCCTTTATTTTGCATACTCATCTTTGCTCAAAGAATGGATTTTTTTCTTTTACCTTAATAGTTTAAAGTTAAACAGCTGCTGGAATCTGGCCTCACTCTAGTAGGTCTGACCCACCTCACAACAAAGAATAGATTCTGTGAAAGTCAGGATGTCCACCAACAAACTGAAAAGAATGATGAAAAAACTCAGGCCATTCCTAGACCCTCTGAAAATAAGCTGGTGTGTGCCATCCTGCACTACTTGGCTTTCTCTGGGGCAAAGATTACTTTTCCCAAATCGAACTAGGGATTGCAGTGTTATTTCTGACACATCATCATCTCACAACTCACACATCAATGTAGTCTGCAAGTCTGTCTTCCTTGGTCTTCACAGGATTAGTCACATCCAACCCTTCCTGTCCATTTCCACCACTAAGAAACTCATGTCTGCTTTTTGTGTTGGGTTACAGCAACTCTCTGCCCTTTAGCCTGCCTTACTGCCTGTAGGCCAAACTTCAAAGAGCTTGTAATAATGCCATTCATAGTGTCTTCCATAGACCACATGTAAACCATTCTATGTCACTCCTCTGCATTCTCCACTGGATGTCAGTTCAAGCTCACCTTGATTACAGGATTGCTTCACTGTGCTTCCATTGTTGTCATAGCGCTGACCCAGCATACCTGTCTGAGCTACTGATGCCTTACCACCTGAATAGACCTCTTTGGTTTGCTTATGTTGCCCTTCTCTCTGTGCCATGCATCAGGTGAGAGAATTTTGGCAGATGCTTTTTCTCCTCTGGATCTACCATTCGGATTTCTCTGCCCCTTTCTCTTTAAACTGTGTCTATGTTCGAAACTTTCAAGTTTGGTTCAAAATCTAGCTCATTAAGAAATACTTTTATAGTCAGGAAAACTCTTCTGCTCACTCAGATCTTCACCTTCTTCCATGCACTTTATTCACGTTTTCTGATTGTTGGTTTGTAGTCTTTTGTGCACAGCTTATTTAGCTTGCCTCTACATGTGGAAATGCACTCTACAAATTCTATTTTAATAATTATTATTATTTGAAAGCTGGCTCTTCATATTTTTTTAGTTTTCACACCCACTCAGTTTAAGAAAAAGGTCAAGCATAGATTATCCCACAAAACAGCTGTGGGAAACAGATTATCCCATAAAACAACTGAGAACACATGGTTGACATTTAGTGTGCAAATGCCCTCTGCAAACAGGCCAGAAAGATATGCTCCCAAAATAAAGGGTGAGATGTTTTGAAAATATGCATACAAACCTCTTTCAGCATAATATTTTTATTGTTATCATCTGTGTGTAATGATTATTTCTCTCAAGACAAAACAGTATTTCTTCCAAGCTTTTCAGACTGCATTGTTTAGTTTTCATGTTTGTTGATGTTATTTGAGTGTAACCCTAATGATTAATTTTTTGACGGCAATGAATTCCATCATGTGACAAATCTTGTTTTGTCATTTGCTTTATTCTCGTTTGTCATTTAAGAGGGACTATCTTACCTGGTCTACTAGAAGAATTCCAAAGGTTCTCTCCCTCTTTCTGTAGATGGAATACTATTTATGTAATATGTGTTTGGTGCAATGGTTTTGCTGGACAGACATAAGTATTGTCAAAATGCTATTTGTGTAAAGTTTTGAGTGTAACGGTATTACTAGATGCTAGCGTAACCTGGGTGTGTGATAGAATGGTGCTGAAGGTTTACTTATCTTGTATTAGTATTACTAAATAATGATGGTAAAACAAGCGTAGCAAACTTAACCCAGTCGACCCAGCTGACGGGAATGGGTACCTGACTCCATAGAGGGTTGGGGAAGATAAGGCAGTGAGGGAGAGGAGATGGGCACCGCCCTCACATACAGCTGGCCCCTAGAAAAGTGAGATATCTAACACCTCACCCCCCAATGACTTGAAAAGGTTAGGGGATGACCTTTACCTTTACCTTGTTTAGTGCTTATATGGTGATCATCATCAAGATCTCTCCAAACTATTTGAAACTTGTTTAAAGCTTAAACATTTAGGTGCTTTTGTCAGAATTATTACATTTAAATGATAGCATTCATCCATTTAATACTTGCAGTGTGTTAGTGATAACAAAGCTGTACATAATATGTTGTTAACCTTCAAGACTTTGTTAAGACTTTAGCTCCATTGCAAGTGAATAAAGCAACTGATGGCATAAATAAAAGGTACAATCAACCAGTCACACCTGTAAAGTCCTCATGAGGTCAGTGTTTTAGGTGTCAGCATATTGACAATGATCTAGAGATGTACGTTGCCCAGAGATGTACTGTGCATCTGTTTCCTCACTTCATTTAACACCTAATTCCAAACTCTTCACGTTACAGTGTTTTGCCCTTCAGTAGATCAGTATATATATATATATAGGACAAGTCTTCTTTGCTTTGTGTTGAGTAGAACAAGCCTCTTTAATAAGAGACTGGATTATTATCTGCTCATGAAGACGGTGCAACCAAGTATTACATTTGTTTTGTTTTTATAATACTCACAGGCTACTTACAATTTGGTGCGTTCATAGACAGGAACAGAGAAACTAATGGCAAGTTTGTTGCCACACTTTACTGCGTATGTACAAGTACATGAACAGTATTATGAGCACGACATGACACGGACAACATTATGACCAAGTTGTAAGTACCATTCAATCCAATCCAGCATTTAGAACAGTAAGGACAAAGCTTGCCTGTGTATGTTTTGTGTTGTGGAAAACTTTCAGATACTCAGAATTATTATTCCAAAGTAGAGTTTGAAGATGAGCATAGAGCATCATCAGATGAAGGACTGTTGGTGGTAACAGTTATAAAACACCAGTAAACATTATGCATAGAACTTTACTATTATCTACAGATATGGCACCAAAGATATAGACAATGAATAAATGACCACTGTAGCACATGGATACAAGTGGAAATGTTGATAACCTCTTAAAAGCTGCAAGGAGTACATCAGCAGGACATGAATTGTCCTGGATGACTTGCATCATTATTCACAAACCTGTCTTTCTAGAATAGATGATGGATGATGATAAGGATAATTATCCAAAAACCTGTATTCCTAGAATAGATGACTGCTGAACATAAGGATGATTATTTTAGATCTGAGTGGATGAGTTATAGCTGGAAGTAACTAGTTGTAGTGGAAAACAGAAGAAGCATTAATGGCAGTCATAATTATTAATGCTTCAAAATTTTACGAAAAAGGTAAGCATAAGTAACAGTGATTTTCTCACATAAGTTGTCTGCAAATGGATGCCCTTGATAATGCATAGACTTTAATTCCTTAACAGTTTCACATGCTTCTAGCACTTGTCACAAGGAACTGAAGATGACATTTTTGTCAGTTTTAGTAAAAAGGTTTTGAAAAGAACTGGTTTTTTATCTGTTACCTGAAGCAAAACTTTGTTCTAGGTGAATGATACTTTAGCAGCAGATGAAAAAAGAAGATAAATGTATCTGTGTGTTTGACAGAAGACACTATATTAATGGTGTGTGTCATTTGTGTACCTGGAGACACTTTGTCCTGGGTGTGTCATGCTTTGGTGTAGACTGGAAGCAGATAAATTTACCCACTTATATGGCTGTTGACACCTTGTTCTGGGTATATTTTGATGGAGAGAATAAATGTATTCACTTATATGACTGGAGACACTTTGTTAAAGAAATGCTTTGGTCTAGACATTAAATATATCCACTTGTGTAAGTGGAGACAGTTCTGAAAAATATAAAGGTGTTATGATGCTTTCTAGACAAAGTATTTGTAGATGCTGTCTGTGACTGTCTAGACAGAGTATCTGTGGATACTGTCTGTGAGACTGTGTAGATTGGGTATTTGCGGAGGCTGTCTTTAAGACTGTCTAGATGGGGTATTTGTGGATGCTGTCTGTGGGACTGTCTAGATGGGGTATTTGTGGATGCTGTCTGTGGGACTGTCTATACAAGGTATTTGTGGATGCTGTGTGACTGTCTAGACAGGGTATTTTTGGATGGTATCTTTGTGACTGTTTTGAGATACTTGAAGGATGGGAAGGAGTGCAGAAGGGGGGGACTAGTCTGTGAAAATGTCAGTGTCATTTGTGTGCATCAAGGTAATACCCAGTAGTAGTAGGGTGAAAAGATGGAGTTGAGGGTGAGAGGGAGAGCTGTCTGTATACTGCATTTATCTGGTAAGCACTCAGCAAAGATGTCAGCAGTTATTTAAAGATTTCGTATTTTTCAAACTCTCAGCCCTAGGTAGCTTTTACAGCTTCAGTTAGGACAACAGCACAAATTTCTTATACGCTAGTGATGACAAGTTTTTCATCATAGTGTTCTGTTTGTGATTGTTGTAAGACCATATTTTTCATTTATAAAACCAAAGATTGTATTTATTTTATTATTTTTGCTTTTTTTTCTTGAGTTAGGTGTTTTTTGCATCATTGGTTTTGGAGTTTTATATTATGTAACTTTTGATGATGTAACAGTTGTGATATTTTGTGTTTTGGGATATATACACTTGTTGCACTGTTATTGTTGTTGCTTAGCAGATTTAGACTGTACAGTAGAAATGTTTGTCCTGCTACATAAGGTACAATTTTATCCTAACCTGCCTCTTGAAATCCATGTGGTGATTACACCACACTAGCTTTTGTTTATTACATACAAATAATAAATTAACACATTGCTTTCAAATCTACGCAGAAAAAAAGAGAAGTATTCAAAACACTTGCATACAGAAGTAACGGAACTGAGGATTGCAAAAAACAATGCAGTGGGTTGTGTTTCATACTTTTACATACAGACATACATTTGGACATACAGACTTAAGTATGTAAACTTCTTACTGGATACCAAAAAGATTTTCTGGTTTCCTGTATTGACAATTTAATGTTCATACCCAGTTTCTAGAAACTCCTGATGCTAGGTTGAAATAGCCCAAGTTTCAAAAGGGTAGGTAGTATATGTTTAAGGTACATGTGTACTATTTATGCATTTGTAATACATGTAGTTTCTATAAAGTGAAATAGATGGATCATTTTTGGAAATTTTTGCAGCTTTACATTGTCTAAATTGTACTAAGTGCTTTGGCTGCACAGTGTCTAAGAATGTTTAAGTCTGCCTGATTCAGTAAGTTAAGTTTTATTAAATTTTCTTTTTGTTTGTTTTCCATGTTTAATTGTGCCTCATGTGCTGTTTATTCAGCATGTTAAAAGGACACAGTAGTAGCAGTTTTTTGCAGTTATTCGTCATTTGCAAAGTCTTTGTACATAACCTTGACATCAGAAAAGAGAGGTGTGATTGGACATTCTAAAGATGTCAGTTCTGCTGCTCTTTTCATAAGGTGCTTGAGTGTTGAAAGTTTTGCAAAGCGTGTAAGTTTTTAAAAAAAATTGTCGTCTCTTGATTAACAGACAATCAGTGAAAATATCAAAAATAGTTGACAAGCATCGCATTTTATTTGATACTCATTAAATGTGTTTTCCATGCAGCCCTTGCAAATTTTCTGTGTAGAATCTGGGAGATGTGTAAAGTTTAGATTTTTAACCACTTCAGACAAAATGTACCATACTTTTCTGTAAAGTTGTGTGAAAACAAGTGTTTATACTATGGTGAATTTGTGATCACATGTGCTCCAACTGTGTTTGTATTGTAGAATATGAAAATGGCATTATCATCAACTCTTTGTTCTGTGGCAGGATTCCTTGCTACCCTTGCACTGCATCCATTATAGGGTGCATGTTAGAGTTTTAAGTGTGAACACAGCAATGATATGATGTACCTATTGTGTACTTGAAATCATCATGTCTCATTCAAATGTAAACACTAGTGGGAAGAAGGTCTGCCCTGAAGGATCTGACCTCATTGTTATATAGTTATCATAGAAACAGAGGTTTAGAGGGAGGCCATGGCTCTCTGTCTACAAGCAAGCAGTGACCTGTCTCTGTGTGGCTGTCGTAATGGTGCACACAAACAAAACATAGCCATTGTTTTGTGACCATATGTTGCAATACTCTTACCCTTCATGGATATATTTTTTGACTTTAATAAAATGTTAAGACAGCACTGTGCAAGTTTTCCATTGTAGTTTTGTGTGATGTTGAAATTCTTGTTTTTATTTATAAATGTGCAATAATTCATAATTATGTCCCTTTAGTGTGTGTGTGTGCATGCACACACATGTGGGAAGGAGGGTGGGCTAAGTCCACCTAATTGGAATTTCCTGCCTCAGTCAAAAGGCTTTCATTTCAAACATTCCAGCTTGCACGTATTCTCCCTTCTATTTCTGCATGTTGTTATTATTTTTATTTATTTATTTATTTCGCATCTGTGCATTGTTTTCCAGTTTACCTATTCAGACTCTGCTTAGAATTTTGTTGTGAGAAACAAGTGTGCCTAACTCTTGATATCAACAACATATATTAATAATAGTATTATGTGTATAACTTCAAGCAACTCCTAAGTCATTTAAGATAGGAGATTTGAGAACTCACAAACATCAACGCTTTCTTACTCCCCTTGTTATGGGGAATTTCTTGTAAACTTTCCCACAGTCTCCTCTGGTTCTTCCTCCTGTTTGCCATCACCCATTTCTCTTAAGTGAAGTGACACTGAAAGAGGATTATTTTAACAGACAATGGCAGAGTATCTTATAACACTGATGGTTATAACTGACACCAAGAGGCTGTCATACAAAACTGACGTATTATCACATAAGTAACACTGACACTTCGTCTTAAAAGTGACATTTAATGATTTTAAAGGTAACTTGTTATGCCAAATAGATTATGTGCAAGCATCCGCAAACCGGAGAATTTCACACTAGGCATAGTCTGTGACTCTGTAATGTCTGCCAAACTTGTACTAAAAAATAAAAAGCTAGCACTTCTTGAGTTCTTTCAAGAATGGCATTATCATGTTTGCTAGACCTACACAAAGTAAAAGTCTATCTTGGTAACGTGCGCAGGCATTTCCTCTTTGCTGTTCACAAGTGGAACCTCCAGACCTTGTGGGTTATTTGACAAGGATGTAGAGGGTGTACTGGAGGAAAACAAAACATAAGAATAGTGATCTAATTAAAGAAGTGTGTGACAGTAGGTTTGCATGAATTTTTGGTGCTTTAGATATAGGCTGATGTGGAGAGATACAAGCATTTAATAGGATAACCAATGCATAGCACAAAATAGTCTCTTAAGCTTCTGTAAGGTCATCATTGAAATAGAGATGGATGGTTTGAAGATAGGAGTCATCATTCATGCTTAGCTCATAAAACTGTTCATCTTCATCAGGAATTTCATTCTCCTCCAGTGTTTTGGTCATCTCCAGGTTGCGGCAGTCATATTTCCAAGTGTAGCTGGCAGCATGATAATTATACTTGAGGTAGCGGTCCAAGATCTCTGTCATGATCTCCTCAGAACAAACCTGAGAAGTATTTGGCAGCCATTAACCATTTAAAATCCTCTCTCAAAGCATAAACCAAGGAATAAATCAAGGAAAAGAGAACTGAAAGGTATAAAATGTAAAATGCAGAATACATAGGATCTTAACATTTTGCAGGTTTCACCTAAATAAAATCCAGAGAAGTCTAATAGAATTTTGGTGAAACCAATGGCAAAACCGTGGTTGGTTGTTGGTTTACACTGCAAGAGTAAAATGATGGGTAGAGTGGGGACCATGGGGATACTTATAATGATGGTGGAAATGATGCCAACTGTAATTAAATTTTAGTAACTGGTGAGATGATGATTCTGATGACATTAAGAAGCTATTGAATGATCAACAATTTTGACAAAGTTTTATAATCTACCTCTATAACCTGTTCCTGTGAAGTCAAGGTGTTGATGATTTTGATGAACCGCGTCTTTCCAGACAAGATGCCAACGAGGTAACTATCATCCTTCCACCATGGACGTCCAAAATCGTTTGTCCAGTTAGAATCAGGATACGGAGGAGGAATATGTATAAATCTGCCGTTTGGGCAGTAAGGGATGATACAGCCTGTCTGAGGGTCAACGTGTGTTCGAATCTGTAAAATTAATTAAATCAAACCATAGCTATTTTGAAAAGTGTTGACCAGCTCAGCAAATGACTAACACTTAAGTCTTGTTTTGTTGTCTCATTCCTTGTGCTCCTTCTAGGATGCTTGTATCTTTCTTTCCTTTTCTTTTCTCTGTGCAAAACTTGTGCTTTCCTCCTTACTTTTATCCACAACACTCAATAGCCTACACTAACTGCTTACATCAAAATCATCATTCTTTCATTTGTTTGTTGTCTCTTCTCTTGCTTCTGCACATGATAACTTCTGAAAATTTTGCATTTGTAGCTTACTAGTAAAAAATATAGTTCTGTTCTAAGAATATTATCAGATGAAACTGACATTCATAATCTTTAATACTATTAAAATTTTGCATTTCAAGCATACTCTCACAATATATTAATGAAGTACATCGATAGATATGCATGTACACAAACAGGAACACACGCAAGAAGGTTATGGTACAGATGGTTTGGGTTATCAACAACAAATGTCAGTGTGATGGTCACTGTACAGGGAAATGCACCATGATGTAGTTTTGATGATGATGCTTGGTGAGACCAGATTAAGACATCATAAACTGCATCTGTTTCTGATAAGCATGGGTTATGAAAGTTTTATCTAGTGCTGTTACAGACACTAGTAAAGTAAGAGATAAAGTGAGAGAAAACTACGGCCTGAGACCAGTTGTGCATATAAACCACAAATTTATAAAAGTTTAACTTGAAAAATCAGAGAGATGGAAAAATCTATAAAAAAATCATTGTTAGTAAACATCTTGATGTTGGTCAAGTAATGGTCTTACAAATGACTCACAAAAGAAATATTAAATGTATAAAGAGTACCTCCTTGGTCTTAGAACTAAACCAATGTGAGATGTCTTTGCCAGCTGCTGCAAGAATGGGTTTTAGCAACACATCACCTGTGCACAGTGGCAAAAAATAGATTTTTATTTGCCTAGATACAATGTACTCTAGCAGGCTATATATACCTATATTACTACTCAGTATTATGTCGGAGTTTTATGTAATTGACAAAATAGTTTTATCCCTTTTATTGTGTTTATAATGTTGAAGGTGCTTGCAAATCGAAAAATTATGATTACAATTTTCATTTACTTCTCGGCTGAAGGTGTCTCTCTGAGTAGTATATAAATCGTCATGTAGTCTAGGGTGCAATTATTAGTGGTAATTTCAGGGTACCAAAGTATGGAATGTGCAGCAAAACAATGGAACTCTAGATCTCTTCCTTTCCATATCCGCCATGCAGCTTTCTACAACTGAATCCTTCAAATCTGCATTGAAAACTCACCTCTTCCTTGAGCATTACTCCTAACACAGTCCACACAAGGCTCGTCCTTCTTACCCTCCCCCCTTCCGCTCTTGCTACTTTTCTACCTATCTTTCTCTGCAGAATCACTTTTTTCTCTGTGTCTGTTAAACTTGATGCCTTTTTGTGTTTTCTATCTTTGTTTTCGGTTTGTCGTCAGTACTGTCGTTTATTCTTACGTCCCTCGTGTTCTATCCATGTAGTCCACGTCTCTTCCTTGTTTTAAGCGCTAAGAGCATGCTGTCTATGAGTGTGAATATGCGCTATACAAATCTTCGTTATTATATTAATGTTAACTGCTGTGTAAGTATTAGACGATAAAACGAAGTCGATATCGACAGTTGATCTGAATAAGTAAAATTAAAATAGATTCCAAGTATGATTTTTGCGGGATTATCTGAGGCTAAAATTATATTAAATAATGTTATTTACGATAATGAATACGCGAAACAATTATGTCTATTACTTATTTGTATACCTTTGTACTTTTCACACAGCGGTGTTAGATCGTATACTTTTCCCAGAAAGGACACCCAAAGATCATCAGAAGTATTGTGAACTGACACTTCGTTCGGTGTGAAATATTTTGGTCGTTCCACTGACATTTTACCACGAGTGTATCGTGACAAGATGATGTCGAAGCTGGTTGCCAATGTCAACAAGCAAGAGCTTGAATTAAAAAAAAAACGAAAACTTTTGAAAAGTTTGCTTCAACAGTCCATTTTATTTTTTCAAATATTAGAGTGTAAAACTTGTGTGCATTATTAAGCCATACCTGCATAATTTTTGCTCTCTGTTTCCCTCCCCCCCTCCCTAATCAACGACACCGGAAGTAGGCTCGTCAAAGATGGCTGGCGAGACGCAGGTAATGATCGTGGTGCAGGTGGTAGTAATGGTAGCAGCACAGTATCTTGTAACTATAGCCAGAAAGTCCACGACTGAATTTGTTGCAGTACTGCTTATAAAAATATAGTGACCACGTTGCCTTTATAGCCTCAACTTTATTTACATAATTTTGAAACAACTTCACAACAACTGCATAAATGATGTGATAAAGTAATAAAAACAAGTATAAACAGCAATTAAAGATTTAAATACACACAAACACAAGTACTTTATGCGTAATCTTCAAATTTTACAGTCAGTTTAAACATAGTAAGCATCATGTAGCAGGTCAGTGAGGAGCAAGTACAACAAAAAAGCAGTGGTCGACAAAAATTGGAGACTTGGCTCAACAGAAGCATGAAAATCAAGATGAGTGATGGAAGAACCCTTGTTGGCAAGTGTTTTGCTATATTACGTCAGAACTATTTTGTTCGGTCAGATTTATCGTGGAAGATTTAAAAAAAATGTTGCTGTACTATTGAGGCATTAATGTTTGGTCTTTTACTTTCAGGTGTGTTCCTTTGCACAGATCGTGATGGAAATGTAATTCTAGGAAACTGTGAAGAGTACATTCGGGGGCCTGGTGAGCATAATGTTTTTGGTTTTGTTTTGTTTTTTAAATCTGGGAACAATCCTTTTTATCTTGATTACCTAGCCAAAAGAAGGAAATCGGTGAAATGGTTTGTTGATTTTTCTTATTTATATTTATTGACATATATAAATGAAAACAATTTACTTTATCCTGTAAATATAAAACTGACATAGCTTCTTGTTTTGGTAGAGTGTGAAGATGAGGAGCCACGTGTGCTGGGCCTAGCAATGGTACCAGGCCATCACATCCTGTCCATTCAAGTGGACCAGCCAGCTGACTGACCTAATTTGTTTTTATAATCAAAACTCCTAGTCAAACCTAGCATCATTGAGTGCCAGACAGTGCAAAACACCCATGCTGACAGACAACTACCCTTTACTCCTAAACATGTGCAGCTTTTGATTGGCTGCATTTTGTCATATTACTTTTGTTTGGGTGAGGGAGGCCTGGTGATGCAACAGTTAACACCTGTCACCAATACAGTGGAGTTTGGCCGTCTTGGGTTCAGCTCTCGTCTCAGGCACGCTGTTCTTTCTCAGCATGTAGCATCTGTTTACAGGTCTGGCTGCCTTGCCATGATATAGCCTACTTTGCTGACTCGGCATAAAACACCAATCCCCCTCCCACCTTTGATTTAGTGTATTTTGTCATATGACTTTCCCATTTTTCTTTTCTTCAATGTGCCTTCTGGTATTGCAGGGACCATACCCTAGAAGTGAACATAAAATTGGATGGATGAAGTGGGCATATGTTATGGTGGTCACTAAATGCTGATGCATAGGCTTGCTGCAGCCATTCACATGCTGTGATGCACTGGCAAATTTCAAGGTTTGTACAGGTCCAGAAATACTTGAAAAGTCAGTATATTTTAAAAATGATTTCCAGTCCCTGGAAAAGTCCGTATTTGAAGAAATTCATTAAAAGTCAGGAAAAAGTAACATTAAATTTGCTGAAAATTGATTATACTAAATTTCTGAAGCATTAATTTTTTTAATACTTTTTTAAGGATTAAATGTGCTTGTTCGTGTTTCTGTTTGAGCCAGAAATTGAATAACTTCCCGTGCTGATAAGACTACCGCCATTTGCACTGGCATTGTCGTCCTGTAGCAATGTCAACAAAGCAGACTTACTTTATTAAGCTGTATATAACTTTTTGGCTGTGGCTTCAAGAAGTGAAGAACAACAAAGCCAAATATAAATGTGATCTTTGCCATAAGGAAGGGAAACTTTCAAACATAGGTATAAATGCCATGCGTAGTCACGTCGAAAGCAGCAGGCACAAAAGACTTACTATTGCCACAAACCACTTGGCAGTGAAAGTCTGCATCAAGTGCTATTATTATTATTTTATTTTTTTACTATACTAAGCGGATGGCCGAGTGGATAGAGCTCTGGCGTCCAAACCGAGAGTGCGCTGGTTCAATACCCGATAAGCGCAGCATACTTCCCCCAGCTGACAGGAATGGGTACCTGACTCTGTAGAGGGTTGGGGAAGGTAAGGCAGCGAGGGAGAAGAGATTGGCATCACCCTCGTAAAAAGCTGGCCCCGAGAAAAGTGAGGTCCCCAACGACCTGAAAAGGTTATGGGATGACATTTACCTTTACCTTTATAGTGATGTTAAGGAGTGCACTTGTTGGACAAATAGAAGTATGTATTGATTATGCCTAAAAGTTCTAAAATATGCTTGTGGTATCAGTGTGTGCACTGGATGAATGAAGTTTATCCTGGAAAAACTCAGGGAAAAGTCAGCATTTTGTTTTTTGTCAAAGTAGTACGGACCATGAAAGTTTTAGTGGTTTTTTTTTTAGTTTTACAATGTTAACTGCATGGTAATTAAATTCAGCAGTGAAAGCTGAATTATTTCTCTACTTTCCAAAATATGCTGAAGGATCTATACTTCTATGTCTATAATTCCTCTCTGGTGTAGCCAGAGAAAAGACTGTTCATGCCACATGATGCTCCCTGTAGGTTTTGTTTGTGTATCATTCTCTGTAATTTCACTTTACTTGGGTGACATTTCTAATATGCTGTTTGAAATAAATGCTGATTGTACAGAAAGGTGTATTTTTTCAGGAGGGATGCAACGGCCTAAAGATAAAACTTTATTTCTTCTTAATCTGAATATTAAATCATTTAAAATTACTTTTTTATAAGAGTTATTTTAATTTTTTAAAACCACCCAGACCATGGTTGCTAAAAAATAACGAAAACTGATATGAATGACAAGAGTGAAAGAGATGTGTGTAAGTCCAAAGCATGTTATTTTGGAATACTCACCTGATGTTGGATGAAGCATTACATAATACACTGGAATTTAATACTGCAAGTCAACAATATGTATTGCACTGATAAACACTGCCTAATGTATTGTGGAGGAGAGCTGTTGTGAGTAGCATCAGTTAAAAAGCAGAGTATGACATGATGAAAGTTTAAATTTTAAAATGTGAAATATTTTGTACATTAATTTATGTACACATATAAAAGATGCATACATCCATAGGTCAGACAGTAAGGAGACTTGTATCAACAGTAAAACTAATTGCTCCATCAAATGCCCAGATTGATGTCATTCATAATTTATGTGTCAAGAATGTACAAGTGCATCTATGACACACCTGAGTAACCATAAATATGTAAGCAGGTGGGATCACGGTCGTGGGAGGTTAGACTGGCCTTCATACCCTGATTTACCATGAATGGTAAACAATGTCCCAGCACATCTCCAGTGGAAAAAATTAGTTACAGCCAGCTAGCACTAGGCTTAGTGAAAATGGGATTTTGTAGTAAGAACTAAAAACAGCCAAGAGTGAGTAATTTCTTTTGGAAAAGCTAATGCTGATCAGAAGACTGCATCAGATAGTATCCATGACCCTGTCATAACAGCAGTATAATTAATGCAAGAAAACTAGTGTTTTGTGGCATACTTTGGACATAAGAAAGGAATTCTTTAGAGGATTTATATTTAACTATTCTATCCTTCTTTGGTTTCCTCATATCCAGTGGCAGTATAACCAAGAATGTATCAGATCAATAAAAAGTCAACATCTAAGTGATAATGTAAAACTAGATGAATCATTCCTTGGCTGGTATTAACTGGTGAATGCTTACATTGCTAGTCTGCCAGAACTGGTCATCATGGGAAACAATTTAACTGGCTAGACTCAGCGGCTGACAGCTCTTAACCACAGACTTAACAGGATGCACGCTCAAAGCAAAGACCATGGCAAAACAGACCTCCATGTAATGTAGGTCCCTGTGGAAATCGCTACTGACTTCCAGTCCAGTCAGTGTCCTGTAAACACTGGGGTCACAGTCTAGTTTTTGTATTCCTACGTGCTGTATAAGTCCCAAATTGACTTAAAAAGTAGTCTATTGGTTTGTGTGAAAAAGTATTGTTACAAAAAATTCTATTGATTTATTGTATTTTTAAAAGACATCATTATGTAGTCTTCAAAACAGTATGCATATAAATATTTAGTCTCCTGGGACACGAACACAGTCATGATCATGTATGTGAACTTTTGCCAAGTTTAGGTTTTGAATATAGCTGGGATGGGATAAAAAGTACAATGCATTTAGCATATAATATATATAGAGAGAGAGAGACTTGATGACCCCCCCCCCCCTAACACACACATATATTACACGAAGACAGCAAAGTTTCAAATGTGAAATGTAAAGACTTATGTATATAAGTTTTAAACTAGTGTCATACTTGTTTTCATTATAAAGCTACAATGCTAATAATAATAAAGGTTATTTATATAGCACCACATCCCAGCATTATGAGCAAGCTCATGGTGTTTAACAAATAATATTAATTAATAATAATATGACATAACAAGAAGCGCACTGGAGCCAGGGCCTTCAAAAACGCAGCACCTAAACTGTGGAATGTCCTGCCATCGCCACTGTCTACCATCACCTCACCAACGTTTGGAAAAAGACTGAAGACCCATCTGTTTATTTAAGACGGACTTAAACAATTAAGCAACAATCAATCAATCAATCCTCTTTGTGCTAGTTGCACATAAGGCCTCAACCAGAGCCTGCCACTGATGTCGATCGGCTGAAACTCGCTCCAGGCGACCCCATGTCCAGCCATTTCCTTTCATCTCCCTTTCCACTGTTCTTCTCCAGGTTTCCTTTGGGCGGCCTCGTTTTCTTCAGCCGTCTGGAGTCCATCGTAGTGCGTCTGGAGGGGTCTGCTGGCGAAGCAACACTTCTGTCTTTATGTTTTACTTTCCTGGTGTTTTATCTATTTATTTACTTTATTTTTTTTCTTATTTTTATTTATTTTGTTTTTGCTGCGCAATGAGCATTCTTCTGAATGGATACCTGCGCATTACAAATGGACATCATCATCATCATCATCATCGACTTGTATAGCTTATTTCCCCACACGGAGGCGAGCTGGCTGCGCTTCACAAGAGGGCAGTGGGGTAAGAGGCTGTGTGATTTTGTTGTCACAATCGAGTACAATTAAGCACAACATACAAACACGAACATGCACCGGGTAGCAATACAAGAACATGATGGAACGCAGAGATAGGAGTGTGGGGAAGAACGGACAACAGGATGGACGAGTTACATGTTTCCGAAAGAGTTATTAGTTGCTCTTTCTAATGGTGTTGTGTCGTCTATATGTATTGCACGTCCGTGGTGCTACTGAATGGTAATACAAGTCCGTGGTGCTACTGAATGGACGACGAAAATGCTGAGAACAAGGAGCCGGTCATTTCGTTAACAGCAATTGTGTCATCGGTGATCGATTCGTCTTTTGGGCTTGGGACGATTCGGCTTGCGGTGTTGGGACGATGTGGTCTTACTTGGGACGATATGGACATAGCTGGGGCGATTTGACTCAAGCTGTAGGACGATGTGGTATTGTAGCAAGACCCGATTTCTCAGGTAGAGTTAGCGAAAGACCACATCGCTTCCCAATACATTTTATGGATTAAAATCACATCCCACCACAGGTTACGTATCAGCGGCTTTCCACACAGATTCCACATAGCAGTCTTCTCACAAAACTGTTATATACAGAAAGGTAACAAGCACACAGTCATTTGTTCCCCAGTTTACCTCGTCTCATTGTATACCCTGCAAATCCATTCTTAGCGGAAATGACCCCTATAAACAGTCATGAACTGCGACCTTACGCGCATGCGCAGACCACGATGAGATTCTACCTGAGAAATCGGCTCTTGCTACACCATTAGGGCGAAATGACCGGTGCATGTCAACTTTTTGCGTTCACAGTCTATAAACTAGGTTTTAATTCTGATTTTCAATGGCTGAACTCTAAAAGCTGATGATATTATGTTACAAATAAAACTAAAAATAGCAGCATGCGGCTTTGATCGGGTTTCCATATCTATTTTTAGACCTGAGGCATTCCCGAATCTGCTATTCTTGAACTGCCACAGTCAGCTCTTGGTCCGCTTCCTTCTTCGTCTCAAAGCCATCCATGGCGACTGTTCGCTGAGTGCTGAGGCGACAGGAGTGTTTTGTATCGCTACATCGTACTTTCTCTTCACTTCAGCGCGTTTCCATATTTACCTGCCAATATTTGTTCCAGGCGAAAGAAGGAGACTGCAGAGGTCTAACTGGTATTTGATTTACAAGTATTTCCCAAGGAAATTGCGTAGGAAATAATTAGCTAGTGTTATCGTGTTGTCAGTCTTTAGAGACTTGGGCAGAAAAGTTTTGTAGAATAAGAGTGAGGAAAATTAAACCACGATTCATAATATTTTCTTGACTTGGAGTAGTATAATGACTACATGTATGAGCAGTACATATATGTTTTGGTCGCTGATGTGTGTGATGGCTTTGTACCAGTATTTTATGCTGGAAAAAGCTTATATAAAAACATTCTGTGTATCTTAAAATCAAAAGAAGAGCTACAAATGAGTCTGTTTGATGTATTAATATATAGCCACAAGAACGAATCTGATTTAACGTTTAGGGATAACAAATTTGTGTTTTAGGTATAACGATACTTGCAAAGGTTATTGTGAATGAGCCTTACATTGCATGCTGGTGTTAATATGTGCAATATTTTCATCAGATAAAAGCCATATTCATGGACCCAGAACATAAACACCGTCTACAGATAGCCTGGGCACCACTGTTGGAAACTGTGGGTAATGTGATCGGAGTTGTTGATGGCCTGTTCACTAAAAAAGTAATCACTCGGGCCATGAAAGACCGGATCGTGGTGAGATCAATTTTACTGAATAGCTTTTGCCACCTTGTACTAGAAATGAAGGGTTTGATAATAAATATCTTTCATTCGATTTCACTGAATGACTGGCCCAACAGGCCAAATGACATGATATCCGTACCATTGTCTGAAGCCAGCCATTTTGCTACTGTACTAACTTGCAGATTAAATCCTGCTATGCTGGAACTCAGTTATTATCATTGTTGGAGGTAATCATTACCATATGTAGTCTTTGCCAGTCTATTGTTATTTTCAAATTATTTTCTGGTAAAGATCTTATGGTACACCCTAAGAATGATATGTGGTTCACTACATTTCTAGAATAGTATAAACACAACGTACTAAGGTGAAGCCTAACCCTTGCTTTTATCATTTTTGATAAATCAGGTTTGTTGGATGGACAAAATCAGTTCTGGTGTCAGATATCTAGTTGCTGGCACACGTGAGCTAAAACAAACAAACTGCTTTAATGTTTAGCATATAAGCCATTTGACTATGGAGTTGTAAAAATTTACCTTGAGACAGTAAGACAGTAAATTGTTTTTAACTTTACACTTTTATATTGTCCACAGCAGGGGTCCACAGTAGATTCAGACAAACTACGTGCCTTAATGGATTTGTTGCCCAAGCGTGGACCTGGGGCTTTTGATGCATTCTATGATGTCCTGATAGAGCAAGGAGAGTTTGAGGCAGCAGACATTCTCAAACCAGAATTAAGGGACCAGCACAAAGCCTTGAGTCAGCCACATCCTGCAAAAGGCATCCAGGAAACTGCTGTGTCCCATATCATAGATGACGATTTGCCTGAAAGTAAGTAGGAATTTTAAATAAAATAATATTGTGGGGTAGGTTGATGGTCGGTGTGCACAGTGCTTATGTATGTCCAGTGTTCTACATTGTAAGATGTTCTATATGTCCCTGTTCTATACAATTAGATTTTACACTATATGACGACTGTACTGTATTGACGTTGTACACATATATGACTGTTGTTCTACACCGTGGCCACTGTGAGGTGGTACACATTATATATGTCCAGTGTTCTATACTGTGAGGTGGTAATCATCATATATGTCCAGTTTTCTATATTTAGGTCTCTGTTAACTTTATTTCTATCCATCTGCTAGACATTACTCCAGACTAAAACATCAGATACCCCAATGTTGTTGTAATATTGTTACACATTTTCTCTGTTACCTGACTTTTGATCTGTATGTTTTATGTTATTCTGTTCTTGACATCTATTTCATTATAGTAATTATTTTCTTTCTTATCTGTGACTAGTCAGTACTAGTTCTCTGGGGTTATCTCCTGACAAGATTGTATTTACAGCTTATCTCATGACAAGACTGTTTATCTGGTCGCATGCACATTTGTGTTAACACTTTCTGGTCAGATACTGTTCAAAGTTTTCAGTGATACATTTTGTTCACAACCACTTTCTGTATCCAATAGTCTTGCTTGCCTCCATTTTTTTGTCAATCTTACATATTTTATTTATGTTATTCTTTATAATATAATAATTATTTGTTATTTTTGTTTTATTGAATATTGAATTGTCTGGGTACCTTTTCTCCAGAGTGGCCAGATCCAGATGTTCATGAAGCTGTTCGCACTAAAGTAGTACCAGTTACTGAAACAGGAATGCGTCAGAACTTTGAAATGGCATTTGCTGGCAGCAGATCTGTAAGAAGACTCTTTCTAAAAAAATTCTTCAAGTTTTTTTTTTAAGATTGGTGGTGAAAAGGGGGTAAAATGTTACATCTGAGGTGTGTATGGTTTTAGGAACATTAATGTGTGCTCTTAGAGTATCAGACAATGACATGAATGGGAAGAAACCATATTTTTCTGCATGACAGGTATTCCCTATGTGGCGGAAAATGCGCGGCATCTTCCTGCTGATTGACAACAATGATTTCAAGGAAGCTAGGACTGCTGGTTTGGAACTGGAAAACAGAGATGGGACAGAGTTTGACAGGCTTGCACTTAGCTTGTTGTTTAAGCAGCTTGATTTTGATGTAATAGTGAAGCAGGACCTCAAGGCCCAGGTAGTAACTAAAGATACATCTTGCATTAGGACATGGGAGAAGAACTGTCTGTATAATGATTGTAAATTCTTACATTTTTGGATTCTAGGGGGGGAAAAACTCGTTTATCTTTACTAATAAACTTGGGAGACTTTTTATAAGTACATTTCATACTTCATTAATTTTAAAACAGGGGATGCCACTAAAAGCATAAGTTTATAATGTGTGGTCACCCCAAAAGAACAATTTTCAGCATAAGCAGGGACTTAACTAGCAAATACATTGAAAGAATAATGACAAATAACGGCAGCACAAGATCAAGGGTGTTAAAACTGATGAAAGACAAATAATTTAAAGAACTTTCTAATTTGATTGATTCCTGTTGTGAGCTGTGGATACATTATCAAATATTTCTGCTCTAAAACATTGTTCTCTCACAGTAATAAAATCTTCTGTTCTTCTGTTTTCACCCCATATGACTGACTTTCTCCTCTATTACTTCATTTCTCAGTGAAGCATAAATGCTGATAACATTCCACCTATCAATAATAACATAAAGATAAACTTTGTAATATATTAATTAAGGGTAGTGTCTAAAATTGACAGGAACATTGGGATGGATGTGTCATCTCAGATCAGATAATGAGGCACATTTTAGATGGCAGAATTTTAATAAAGAAAACACATATTTACAAACAATCATTCACACAAGTATGAATATATCTTGGCCATGTCTTGTCAGCACTGCTTTGCAAGATTCATAATGTCATTTTTCTATACCAACAGCTTAAGCTACAGAAGTCCTATTTAACTATTGCAATCAAAGAGATGCCATCCCCCCACTGAGCAATTAAAAAAGACCCAAAAGATAAAAACCAGCCAGATAAATAGTTTCTAAAACAAAACTGCACATTTGGAAAACATTTTGATTGCACAAATTATTGTTAAAAGGATGCACCCTCTGTGCTGTGGCATGGTCCATTCCTGTTAAAATTATTCAAAATATTTCAAGATTTCTTACTTTATAAAAATGAATTTTGCTGCCTCAAAATGATTACATCACTACTTTCTGGAGAGCATGGTTGGATTTCATTTCATCATTGACATGTGAGGCAGATTCATGATAAAGAGGTGTCTATTATTGTCCTGTGTGTCGTTTGCAGGAAATTGCAAATGCACTACAAAGAGAAGCAGAGAAAAACCACCTGGATTTTGACTGTTTTGCGTGCGCCATTCTGACTCATGGAGAGCGAGATGTCATATATGGGGTGGATGGCAATAAATTACTCCTTGATGAAATAATTGCATCTGTAGATGGAGACAAGTGCCCCGCACTTATTGATAAACCCAAAATCTTTTTTATCCAAGCCTGTCAAGGAAGTAAGTTACATGCTTTACAGAGATGCTTGTTAATGAAGGGGCTGGTCATTTTGCCACAGTTATATCACCCCACAGCCTGAGTCAATCGCCCCAGCTATGTCCATATCATCCCAGGTAAGACCATATCATTCACAACAATGAAAAGCCGAATTGTCCCAGACCCAAAAGGCCAATCGATCACCGATGACATAAGTAGCTATTTACATCATGTGCTGTAAAAGGCCACATTACTTATTATAATATGCAGAGGTTTCGCTGTGTTGGTACTCATTTAGCTTGAAGCACATCTTGCTACATTAGTGCACCGAACCCTTATTGGCATTTGTGAAACCCACTTCAAAAGAATGTTGAAAAATATGCTATATAAATCTACGTTACTATTATTTATATAATGTTCACAGTGATGACAACACAGTACACTTTTGCACCTTAAGGAATTCCAAACAGTACTATATTCCATGTAGAAATGTTATTAATGCTGTATTTATTGTATATCTCCCCATGGATCAAGGTGACAGATGTACTCTGGCTATTTAATATTGGCCGTCAACTTAGTCTAGACTTTATTTTGACAGTCGTTAGTTATTCTTTAGTTGGGGATTCGCATTTAATGTCCCAGGTTCAAAAGACATTTTTTGCTTCGATCACCCAGACCAGTCTTTTGAGCCTTGGACGATATACACTGTTGTAAGACACGTTCCGTGCATGTGTATTGCCAAACAGCCATTTGTGTTGGCTATTATATATATGACGTATGGCTCTTTTGGTAATATTTGATGTTAAAAGCTACTTGTGTCGTCGGTGATAGTTTCGTCTTTTGGGTCTGGGATGATTCAGCGTTTTGGTGTTGGAATGACATGGTCTTATCTGGGATGATATGGACATCGCTCGGAGAATTTGACTCAGGCTGTAAGATGATATGGTCTTGGGGTGAAATGACCACTGACCATTACCGATCTGCCTAATGAAGAATGAAAGCTCTCTCTCTCTCTCTCACAAGCACACAGTGTACATATGTAAGAAATTGAGTAGCAGACTTGTGTTCCTGGTTACAGTGTTAGCAAAAATGAATTCTGAAATAAAATATTTGTTATTAAGAGAAAATGGATGATAAATTATATGTGCTTTGCAAATTATTGGAAAAAATTCACCATCCTTTTCTTCAGCATATAACATGCCCTTCAAAATGACATTGACATACAAACAACAGGGCATGGAACATTCTAGCATAGTGTGAAAGCACATTATAGAAGCCTTCAGAGCACCAAGCAATTTTTTGTTTCTCTTTTCATAACCATTTTTTTAAAAGAGCAATGACCAGTGTCAGGTCATTCCAGTTCAATCATGGACCACATGATCATCACATACTGCTACAGTTTGGAAACAGGCCTGTGGCCTGAGTACCACCTGTATCTTCTAATCTTACTATAAAGTGGACTGTATCGACTGTCAATTGTTTTTTAACTAGACAGCCTGAGTTAAGCAATTTTTTGTTTAAAAATTGCTCGTGCTTTTAATAAATTACTTTTCCATCCCAATAACCATGATCAGAGGTGTGTACAAATGTGTGTGTGCTATTTAAGTCATTATATAACTGGTTATATAGACGTGTGTGTGTGTGTGTGTTATTTAAGTCAATATATAACTGTGATGTGTAGATGTGTGTGTTTTATTTAAGTGACTATAAAACTGTGTTGTACAGGTGTTCAACTGCTTTATCTTTTCACCTTCCTCAGAGAAAAAAGACAAAGGGGCTGGTATGGTGGAGCAGACAGGTGCAGCAGGAGACAAACCTGCTGATGATATAAGTACCATTATCAGTCGTGTGATAAATCTGAGGGTGCAGACTGAGCAACATGATGCTGAATTGGAAAAAAGGACTGGTACCAAAAGCGACATTTTTCTAGCCATGGCAACGGTACCAGGTGAGACAACCTTAGATGAAAATCAGACACCATGATCTGAGCAACAAAGGATATTTGTTGGACTAAATAATCATTGTTAGTGTCAATAATGTTCTATAGTAGTGCACCATCACTTGATAACTATGATCTTGTGACTTCATCATCTCTTCCCTACTGACCTCAGCAGCTATACAAAAGGGTGGCAGGACCTTTGTGTTTCCAGTTTTAGACTTGTTGGCTTGGATGATGGATACCTTGTTGACACAAAGAAAGGCTCAGTGCTTACACACTTCCTCCCACATTCCTGCTGTACAAAGTCCTGGAAAAGTCTCAGAAGTCAACGTCAGTCTCCTTCTGGTCATCCCTCCTCCTCCCACTTAACTGGAGTTCTTGAAACTGAGTTAGTAGCACTGTCTGTGAAAATTACTTGGAAGCTGCTCTCGTCTTCTGTCATATTTTGACAGCCATGTAGCCAGATCTTTCCTTTAGTTCTAGAACATATCATCCTTCACGTGTGGGTGTTAACAGGTGTGCAGTCGCCTGGTGGACGTTCTTGTGTGAAACAGTAGTACACGCTATTATTGCTCTCCTCCACTTTCGCAGTCCATTAGGGTAAGTGGAGGGTTTTCAAGCAAGGAGAAACCAGCCAAGGCCTGGAGTTTTCGGATCTGTCTCCACTTCACATGGCAGACTTCCTTCTTTAATTGGCTCTTCAGTGTGAAGGCTTTGGTGCCCATCACAATTATGGGCTCAAGGGCTATTCTCTCAGATACCTTTTGTCATTGTGGGACTTGTGGGATTTGGAGTCAAATATAGATTTGTCTGACCTATTAGTGAATCTGTTTCATTTGCTGATTTTTTTCTTGGAACTTTGGGTAGATCCTCACCTCCCTAAACTCCCTTGTCTTTGAAACCTTGTCCCAGGTTCAGCTTAAGCCACTATTTTGGAAAACCTGCTTTTTGTTAGCAGTCGGCTCAGCCACACGAGTTATAGAGATTCATGTTCTTTCTGTAGACCTGTCCTGTCTACAGTTGTGGGCTGATGACTCAGCCTTCCTCCCAACACACCCAGGTTTTTTGGCTAGGAATAAGCTTCCTTCGCTGCGTCACTTTGCCTCCTCTTCCAAGAAAAGGAACCTCAGGATCCAGTTAGGCTGCAGGATCTGGTGTGTGATTTGAGCATCTATCTTTAAAAAAGTCTGCATTTGGTATGGGGGCAGGGGGTTAAAATCTCATCTGCTTCTACCAGGACAAGGCAGACAGTAGCAGCCAGGAAAAAGGCAGTCATTAAGGCAGCATGTGTGGCTCTTTCCATTTTCATTTCTCTATATGGCTACAAGCCCAGAAGATATTTTTAGCCATTTTTTACCTTAGCTACCAAGTGTTTTATGGTATGCCATCAGCATGCAGCCGATGGCTGATTGTTCATTTGAGAAGGACATTAGGAAGTAGCTCTGTTTTTAACAAGGTTTTGAATTGTGCTTGTGCAGACTATATATTTAAAACCAAAGGAGGCTTAAGTTAGCATAGTACAACTTACAAGACTATGTCAGCTACAAAACTGCCTTTTTAAAAAAATCCTTGAGGAATAGCTTCCTCACATCCACATCATGCATATTGGTGAAATCTTCAGTGCAATCCTAGCTGTCTTTAACAGATGTGAAAACAATTCAAGAACAACACAGAGGTTTTTTTGGTACTTTTATCAGGTTCTCCCCCCCCACCCTCCTTGGTGTTTTTGTTTTTCTGTTTGTTTTTTGGTTGGATTTTCCTTTTTTATTTTTGCTGCATTGTGTTATATTTCTTGAGTTTGTGTCTGTGCTTAATGCTATATTTGAAAAAAGATGGTTTCTAGTAATTTTATTTATTTTGCAGATTTTGTGTCCTGGCGCAACACCAAACATGGGACATGGTTCATACAAGCTGTTGTTTTCATCATCTCTACGCTTAGTCATAAGTATGACCTGTCAAGTCTAATGACTAAGGTGAGTTACAACCATCATTAACCCTTTGACATATTTATGACAACAATGGTTTATATTTAGATTACCACAATTTTGATCAATAGACTCAACCATGAAAATGAGAACTGTGAGTGTGGGTGAAAGGTTAGTCTTTGCTTATTATGAGCATTTGATTTTTGTTCCCTCTGTTCTATCAAGCATGCACATTAAATACCTATGGCCAGCATATCTGTTTGTGGTTTTCAGAACCCTACAGCTAGGCAGGTACTTACTAGACAAATTCACACCAATTTAGAAAGTGAGAAGTGTTAGTGAAATAGTTTTTAGGAACTGTGTTTATTTTCCTCCTGCCCCAAAGACATTTGCTGATCATCACTGGCGTCTGCAGCAAGTAGTTCCTGAATACTGTTGACAGGGTCTTGCTTGTGTTGCAGGTGAACAATCTGGTCAGTAGAGCAGAGACAAAGGAAGATAAATATAAGCAGGTATCAGAATTCAAATCGAGCCTCACTAAAATATTCTACTTCTTCCCTGGCTTGACAAAGGAAGTTTCTTCCCAGCTTGTGACAAGTGCTGATGGAAGGCAGACAGCACACGTTCATCCACAACAACCTCAACAGGCAGAGGATACCTCAAGGAGTATAATGTGCTGAAGATGTCTTAGTTTAGTGGTCCTGAAGAGACATGAGTGTTGTGCCATTTTAAGAATAAAACTTTACCCTAGGAAAGAAAACTAAGTTTCATTATATTTTACTCTGATATCAGTGCACAATGTGCAGAAACAGTGACAACAACCAAAATGTCCATACATTTGACAAAATGTCGAATGCAAAACTAAAATATCAAATGCACATTGAGACTACTAATGGGAAGATGGAAGATGGTGAACAGCATTCTATTTGCTGGAAGTACAACTTGTATGCTTTATTCATTCTGTTACAGTTGAGTAAATGTAAAGGTTATTGTTGTAAATATTATGTTGATAATCCTTGTTCTTTTTATACATGGCAAATAATAGAATTTAAACAAGTGAAATGATTAGATTTTTATGTAAAGCTCTTATGCTGATAATAGATTTTTAATGCTATTAAAGAAAATAGAAACTGACATGTGAAGTGTTGGACAATTAAAAGAGACAATTAACAGTGTAATTAGTGATGTGCATTTTATGATGATTAAATGATTTAATAAGAGTGTGCAGGAAGAATTTGACAGAATGTTAACTCTCTTGCTCTGATTATCTCAAGGAGTTCCTTTGTCCTTATTTCCTACTGCAACTTTCATGACAACCAAAATGCAATAAAACAAATCGCCTTCAGAATTCAGTGAATTTAAATAAGGCTGTCAATAGAGAGCCAGAGTTTACCCTACACTGCCTGTCTCTGTTCAGGTAGGCAATGCCGATGTTACTTGTGTTACTTCAAGATGTAACTTAGGTTACAGAATGTTTGCTGACATGTCTTTTAATAAACATGTTTCGCACATCTGTCGTTCTACATACTATGAGCTCTGGAAAATCAGCTCCATTCGCCATACTCTGTTCGTCTCAACCACCAAAATTCTCAAGTTCTGTCTAGAGTCTTTTTTACCTTTTAGAGTCTAGACTACTGTAACTCTCTTCTTGCTGGCTGTCCACAGTACCTTATTGATAAGCTTCAAAAAGTCCAGAACTCAGTTGCTCGCCTCGTTTTCTGGACTCGCAAATTTGAACATGTCACACCACTTCTTCACTCTCTTCATTGACTACCAAAGCTGAGAGGTGCAATCCACACAGATTTCCTGGAACAAGCTCTATGCCCTTTTTTTCCTTTTGTTCTTTTTTTTCGTTCCCTGTCCTTTTCTCCTTTTCCCTGTGTTTCCTGCTGATAATGTAATAAATAAAGAGGAAGAAAGAAGACCATGCTGTTGTTCCGACCATGCATTTCCTATGGGCTGGCATGGTATCAAGTGTCTTCCCCCCACCATACACACTCACCAGTTTGCCCCGGTCTACAAAATAGACTACAAGCACTCAACTCTATGCTATGGAATCTTTAAAGGCTCCTTCCCCTATCTACTTTACTGAAATCTTGTCTGTCCACACCCCTGCTCGAAACCTTCGCTCCTCATCAGACTTCTGCATTCTATCCTCCCTCCCACACAAAGACAGTCACATACAACAGACATCCTCCATCTGTGCTGCTAAGCAGTGGAACTCTCTTCCACTTCACATTCACCACTCGGACTACAAGGCTACATTCAAACTCTCTCTGAAAACATATCTGTTCACAAAGTACTATCCCTGAATTACTATTCTTAACTCCCTGTCAATACTGTCTGACATACTAACCATCATGTAATGACTCATCTCACACTGTTTACAGTACCTACATCCCTTCATCCATTGCATTTTGTTCTACTCTTGTATTTCATCTTTATGTTGTTCAGTGTGTCTATACGTATCTCACTGTCTGTCATCTTTATGTTGATCATTTGTCTATACGTATCTCACTGGCCACTGTCTGTCATCTTTATGTTGTTCAGTGTTCATATACATTATTTCTGAATTCATTTTTAGGAAGCTTGTTCAATGTGTTGAGCTGTACTGTCCTGACAGTATCTTAAAGGATGACACAGAATATGCAGATTTTTTCTAGAATTGCTTGTTATTTGAAGTAGACCTGTTGCATGCAACAGAATTCAAAGTTACACGTTTTGCAACACAATGATAATGCAGTAACAGACTACATACTGTTGTCCTGTGCTGACTACACTCGATGCTAAATCAGTCTCCAACATTTCCCTCTTCATGGTCAGTGGCGTGCTGTCCGTAGACACGGGGAACTAGGCTAGTCCCCTTAGAGTCACAAGTAATTATTTTTTTTTTTTTATTTGACGATATTTTAACATAAAGCGTTTTAGAATTATTGAAAAGCGCCTTGAAAAATGCGTCTTGCCTGACTTGCCTCTCTTCAAACCGTCGCGCCACCAAGCGCCTGCTGCACTCGGGGAACCTCGCAGTCGCTACCGCGTTTCGTCTGCTGTTGAATAGAGTAGATCACGTGGTCTGCTGAGGACCAGCCTGCTCGCGAATTTATTTTTCCCAGTTTTCCTCTCCCTCATTCAGCGCCTGTGTTAACTCAACGACGACAAGACAGAAGCGTTACTGTGCGGCCCCAGGGCCAGACGGGAGGAGATCGACATTAGTGATGTGCAGGTCGGTGACGCCTCCATAGCCTTTGCTGCCTGTGTACGGGACCTCGGGCTGTTTATTGATGCAGAGCTCTCCATGTGTAATCATGTTAGTTCTGATGTGGCAAAATCCTACTACTTTTTGAGGACTTTAGGTAGACTACGGCCCATGCTGACTCAAGCTGCTGCCAACTCACATGCTGTGGCTACCATCGTATCAAGATTAGACTACTGTAATAGTGCATTGTGGGGTACACCTGCTACGCAGTTACATCGACTCCAAAGAGTTCAAAACACAGCCGCCAGGATTGTCACCCGTGCAAAGTCGTCCACTGAGCACATCACCCCTATCCTACAGAGCCTTCACTGGCTCCCAGTCAACAAGCGCATTGTCACTGTCCACCATCACCTCAGCAACCACGTTTCGAAAAAGACTGAAGACCCATCTGTTTATTTAAAACGGACTTAAACAACCAAGCAACACTTCTGTCTTAATTTTTTTACTTTCCTGGTGTTTATCTATTTATTTACTTAATTTTTTTCTTATTTTTTATTTATTTTGTTTTCGCTGCGCAATGAGCATTCTTCCGAATGGATACCTGCGCATTACAAATGGACTTCATCATCATCATCATCATCATCATCATCATCATCATCAACCTAAAACTAGTGGCAGGTTAAGGTGAAATAAATGATGGTTTAAAACAGCCGAGACGATGTAGCCTGTTAAATAGGTTAGTTGATACTCAACAATAACAATGTCTCTGTGGTGTAGTCGTTACTCGCGGCGCCTTATCTCTGAAAGGTATTGTGTTCGAATCTCAAGTGTATTTTGTGTAAAGTCATATCGGTAGACACCTAATTCCTGCTATCATACATTGATATCGAAAAATAGATATTTTAGACTCACAGGTGGTAGAAATTGCTTATCTTACTAATAACAGTTATTGGGTTTGAAAAAGGAAATGTTTATTGGTTACATAGCGTGTAATCTAAAATGCTGAACATGTTACATCGTCTCGCTTGTTGTCGACTGTTTCCCCTTTCTAATGCCATTTAACGCTTATATATGGTATCTACAAAATTATCTGGTATTTTCACACAAATCATGATCTTATAATCAACATTATTATAAAACCCGATTTGTTCGTCGCTTACTTGTATTACTATTTACGTAGTACGAGATACATATTGAGGCGGTAAGAGAAATACACTGTACAGGAAAACGCGAAGCTTACCGGCCCCCACCCCCCAGTCCCCTATAGCTGGTCCCCAGTGGGAAATCTCACCGCACGCCACTGCTCATGGTGCATGTTGCTGTTCATTCCTTCCCATTTATCTTATAAATAAAGCAGAGTATGGAGAGGATCGTGTGTGTGTGTGTGTGTGTACGTGCGCGTACATGTGTGTTTTTGGAAGTGATTCAGCTCTACAGAAATCCTCAAAAACTGGACAGGAACACCCTGTTTGTGTAAGGGATGTTCATAGGTAAATTATGTTTGGTTGCTTTGTTTTGCTCTAGAGCATGTTTGCTTCTATGTTCTCTATTTTCCCTGTTCTAAGATGTTACCGTACGACGTTTTGTATTTTGTATAGAAACATTTCAATAATATTTTTTAACTGTTCGTACGGTTACGCGATTTTTTTCTCTCTCTGTTTCATTATTTCAATTTCCGTTTTGTTCATCAATTGATCCTCTCTTCCCGCTCACCATTACCACTATTTACCAGTTCATAGTTAGCACTGCGGTCAGACATACCGCCAAGTTCTGTCTCAACCATCTATATCAACCAACCTATATCAAAGCTGTGCCCTGACGTCACCTCGGGCAGTCGGGCTGAAAAACGAAAGCAGTGCTTGTGCTGAAAATAATTGTTTCATTCCCTGAACACTGCTAACATAACTACTCACAATTAATAGGTCATTAAAAAAATTCTAGCTTGAAGAATTGCTTGCAATAAACGCCGCTAAAACTGAGTCTTGTCGCTCGACACAACACACACCCGACTATAGTATGAAGACAGTCCTCCAGGGATACGTGGATGGAGGACGTCGACGTGGTAAACAAAAGAAAAAACTGGTCAAAGAGAGGACAGGCTGCCAGATGAGGCATATCTCTTCACAAAGTTCTCGATCGGCACCAGTGGTGCAGTGACTTGGCTTCTGCTGCGTCTCATGGCGTCCCTCTAATGATTTCATCAGCTCTCATGGCAGGTGTGTAGGCTGCTGTAGAAATGAAGGTAATGATGATGATATGTATCGTACTTAATTCGCCACAGCACACAGTCATGCAGGCACTGCTGTATGGGGCGCCAAGAGGGGAATTTTCTCAAATTTGCTATTTCTAGCTATACATTGCAATGTATAATTATAGAATGCAATGTATAGCTATACATTGCATTTTATAATTATAGATTGCATTCTATAACTATACATTGCAATGTATAATTATACATTTCAATGTATAGCTATATATTGCAATGTATGATTATACATTGCAATGTATAGCTAGAGAGAGAAAAACTCGGTAAAAACCGCAGTGTTTCATTTATATTATACTCAGAAGTTGCTATCCAATTCATTTTATATATACCTTTCAATTCTTTAGCTATAGAATGCATTCTAGCTATACATTTGAAATCTATATTTATACATTGCATTCTATAACTTCTGACTTGAAATGTACGGAACGAGGCTGGCTCATTTGCATATGGGAAAAGAAGGTCAAAGACCAACCAATCAGTGCGCTCCTAGCAATGGCCGGAGAGTCGTCTGCATGGGATCGTAGAGACCAAAAAGTTTTGGTCGCAGAATGTGTTGTTTTGTTTTGTTCAAATGTGTAATGAATCCAGTGACCGTCTGTTAACCTCCCTTTCTCCTTCTTTAGTCCTATTACTTGTAAGTCTTGAAATGTGTGTACTTTTACCGGACAAAGGGAAGGGCAGGGCGCAATACGAGACACTGGCCAACCCACTACCTGCAATAAATTAGGGAAACCACACCGCCGTCAAGCTGAGTGAGTGCTGAATGCCATGCGCACGAAATCTCCCTCCCTCTCGTATTCTGTTTGGAAGAAAATGCGGGTGGTCAGACGGTAAAAAAACAATGGGGGTAGGGGTACTATTCTACTCGACCCTTAGACATAGTTTTCCTCTTGAACTCTTGACGTCCCTTCGCCTAACTGGCTTGAGGGGATGGCTCTCTGTCGTTTTTGTCGTGTTTTTGTATCGTCCGTCGTACTTTGAGTTTCGGCAACCCTTATTATGATGAAGTCGCCATCCTTGCTCCTCTACAAGACTGCTGCATGTTGAGGACGTCCACTTGGAACAGCCTGCAGCTGTAGCGGGATGGTGTTCTCAGCAGGGCCATGAAAGAGGTGTTGCGATCCGACCCCATTGCCCGGTCTTGATAGACATAGACAGCCTTTTCCCGGCACTGGACAGACGGCTGAAGAGGGTATTTCAGAAACTGGACATATGCGTGCAGACAACTGGCTTGGAAAATGTGCTAGTCCATGATGGCCTTTGATACTGTCTTGTTGGATTTGGACTTCATGACTTGCGCGGTGGTGTGGGATTCATGTTTTCATCAGTGAACTTGAGCGTGTGCTGGCGTTCCAGTGAAACTTGTGCCTTCTGTTGGATGTAGCATTTTCTGTGGAGTGTATGACATGTGTGATATTTGTTCTATGGAGTGTATTCCGGTTTGTATGACATGTTGGATATTTTTTCTATGGAGTGTATTCCGGCTTGTATGACATGTTGGATATTTGTTGTATGGAGTGTATTCCGGCTTGTATGACATGTTTGATATTTGTTGTATGGAGTGTAATCCGGCTTGTATGACATGTTTGATATTTGTTGTTTGGAGTGTATTCCGGTTTGTATGACATGTTGGATATTTGTTGTATGGAGTGTATTCCGGTTTGTATGACATGTTTGATATTTGTTGTATGGAGTGTATTCCGGTTTGTATGACATGTTGGATATATTTGTTGTATGGAGTGTATTCCGGCTTGTATGACATGTTGGATATTTGTTGTATGGAGTGTATTCCGGTTTGTATGACATGTGTGATATTTGTGCTGAGGACTGTGTTCTTGCTGGACGCTGCCCTGTGATGTGGAGGAGACGGTCCGCTACACACCCACATTTTGTCGTCATCTTATTTTGTCGTATAGCTAGAAATAGGAAATTTGAGAAAATTTCCCTCTTGGCGCCCCATACTGCTGTACGTCTCACCTGTGGCACAATTCGGGTATTGCGCCACCACCCCGAGGTGCAGGAGGAAGTGGCGGGGAGAGAGGTGGTACGCGCAGTCGCTGCTGTGGGTTGCACACGTTGCTGGCACTGAAATGGCGGCCCCAGCCACCGCTTGATTCACTAGCCTGTTGGCCGAAGACTTAAAGCTCGCTGGTTGTTGTGACAACTAAAAGTTGTGTAGGTACGTAGTTGGCAGTGTACAATAAATTTGGTCATTATGTACAACTGGTAAATTGGTAGACTGACAGAGAGAGAGAGCTGTTTATACGGCCTGAGAGAAGCGAAAGGAGGAAACGTGTGAGGTATTTCCAGAGGAAGATCAATGTATAGGTTAAAACATGTTCGCAGGTGATCATAATTTTAAATTTATGGTGTCAAAATTTCGGCTGTAAGCTATATATAGTGCATGTACACCTATGTTGTGGTCTATCAGTGTGTGTGATGACTATCAAGCAATTCGTGTTAACACTTGTAGATATTTGTGTAAATATATTGAACTGAAGAGTTAACATTATTCTGAATAATTTTTTCACTTAATTTGTAGTCTTTTGAAAGCATGTGCGGTCACCAGTTGGTGTGGTGAGTTTTATGGTTATGTATAGCACAGTATTGAATAATGAAGTAAGAATAGAGATTGTTTTATAGATGATTGCAGACATTTTTGTAATTGTGCCTTCATTATGACATTGACAGCAAACTGTCATGGAGAAGGAACATAAAGATCGACTACAGAGAGCATGGAGAGATCTACTGAACACTGTGGGAGATGTGATGAGAGTTATTGATGGCCTGTTTGCCAGAAATGTAATCACTCACACCATGAAAGAAAGAATTGTGGTGAGAACCTGTGTATATCATGTTGACCTGTGTATATTATGTTGACCTACATATATAGAGTTGACGACCTATGTATGTATTGGTGAGCAGTGTCTTTATTGTTGACCAGCTGGGCATTAGATTGGATGGATGCATCAGTAGACAGAACTTAAGGAAATCCATTACACAGATAAGAATGAAGCACACGTGTACATCCAATTGCAAAATACAGTGTTTAGTCAGCGTTTATAAATGCAGTACAATGATGATGGTGGTTGACAAAACACCTCAGCTTATCAAGAAAGATGGACAACAGCTGTCCTCCCTCAGCTTCATGTTGACTGCTTGGAGTGAAGATTAGGTAAACATTTGTAATCACAAGTTTATATACGGTTTTGTCTCATCAAAATTATGAGAATGTGTGCGAATCAAATGGTGAGTGTGTAAATTTCAAACTTTTAAAATCTTGGGGCATCAAAGTATACTGTTATGGCATGAGTGAGAAATGATTTTAACCAATGTGTGAAGGTTTGTCAGGCACAGTAGAGGAAAACATAAGACGTGATCATGTGGGTAGTTATGATCATGTAGTTTTTACCACTCTAGCAACTTTTTATTGCTGATCATGCTTTCAAATTATTTTCTGGTAAGATTTCATGGTACACTTACCATAATAATAGTGAACTATATGCAGTTCACTTCCTCCTTAAAATTGTTTCCTCATGACTGACTGTTTTATAGTTGTAAGATTGTAAGAATTTGTCTAGAGATACAGTAGTAAATTTTGTTTTCTTCACACTTTTCCATTGTGAACAGCAGGGGAACGCAGTAGATTCAGACAAACTACGTGCCTTGATGGATTTGTTGCCCAAGCGTGGGCCTGGGGCTTTTGATGCATTCTATGATGTTCTAATAGAACAAGAAGAGTTTGATGCAGCAGACAGCCTCAAGCCAGAACTAAAGACACAGCCCAGGAATATTGCTTTGTCACAGACCAGAGACGATGCCTTGCCTGAAAGTAAGTAAGCAATTAAATTAAAAATAATATTACCGAGTAGTTTGATGGTTCGTGTGGTCATTTGTAACAATTAAACACTAAAATGACAAACAGCAGAGCCTCATCTTAAGCCAGGGATATGTTCCTAATTTGCAAGTGTTCACATTTTTTATGTGAAGACTGATCTGTTTCCTGATATTTATGCTTTATTCCTCACATCTGTAATATTATTTTTATTGTCTTTACTCTTATCCTCTATATTGTATCTTGCAGCATGAATGTATTCTCATGCTGTAATGTCATTCCATACAAGCTTTTTTATCATCATTATTCATATACAGTGTTCTGTTATGTAGCAGCTATGATTTTGTGGTGGACAAGATTTTATGACTAATATGCTATATGTTGTCCACTTTTGAGTTTGCTTTAATGTACTGATGATAAGATAGCATTAACAGCTTGTTTGGCAATTTGGGTACGAGATTTTGTTCACACTTTCAGATCAGTTGTTGTTAGTATATTGAAAGCCTAGGTTTCTCATAGCTAGGTTTTGGTTACATTTACTGTGCAAATTCTTGCGTATGTGAATCTCACTTTTTAATGAAATAATATTTAAAAAATTTTTCCAGAATGGCCAGATCGAGAGATGCATGATCCTGATCACATAAAAGTATCTACTATTACTGACAAAGAAATGATTCAAAATTTTGAGAATGCCTTTTCTGACAATTCTGTAAGCAGATCAACTTTGTTTTTATCTTTTAGTCTTCTTTTAGAACAGGGGTGCCCAATACGTCGATCGCGATCTAGTGGTTGATCGCGAAGGAAGTGTGGGTAGATCGCATGACATTAAAAAGTAGGGGATGAATACAGAAGAATAATATAGAAGAAATAAATTTATGTTTTGTAGGTAGATCATTTTTACTTGGTCATCTTATAAGTAGCTCGCAAGCTGAAAAGGTGTGGTCACCCCTGGTTTAGAATTTACACTCTTACAGCTGTCAGTGGCTCAGTCCTAGGTCTACACTCAAGGAGCTGTTAGTGGCTCACTCAGAGGTCCTCTACTTTCCTTTCTTCTTTGTATTCAACCTTTTACTGAAAAAGTTGGATTGCGTGCCTCTCACATGCTGATTTCGTTGATGACAGGCAGCTTTATTCTTCTTTTGATAAAGTTTCCGTTGATTTCCTTCTGTTCTCCACAGAAGACTCAATTCTGGTGTTAAAACCTGGATGACTCAGATTCTGAATCTTTGCTGATTGATCTCAGTCTCCACTGATTAGTCTCCTACATATCAATAGCGTGTAAGGAAAATTCCTCTATGTGATGGTGATCAAGATGTTTTGGTAGACAACAAACTTTCTATGAAAGATCATGTCAGTAAAGTTTTCCACCTTGTGTGTTAACTACATAAGATCAGTACAATGCATCACTGCCGGAAAATGCTGTTATTACTTCCCTTAGTTCTGTCCTTGTCTTGACCACAGGAACTTTCTTCTGGCTGGATCATCTTGGCTCTATATCATAGTCTTGAGCCGCCTCCCTTTCTCTGACATTCAGGTGTAAGATAATGCAGTTTTAAGAAGTTTTTATAAACATGTCTATTCTAGTATGTATAGCAATAGTGACAAGCTTTTGTATTTACTGATATTTACCAGTACTGATGTTTAATTGTATGAATTATGTTTTGGGTCAGTTGGTCTGTTTAGGAGTGTGTAAGGAGATTTGTATGTGTGCATGTGTATGTGGATGCTAAGAATATTTAGGGTTGTTTCTTTGTAAACAGCATGAGTTCTCAAGTCAGGCGAGGTAAACACATCATGAATAATCATTATTATTATTGTGGTTGTGAAAGTGTACATATACCATTAAGTTGTGTACATTTGTCAGGAACAGTAATATTAAATTATATCTATTATTGTGTGTATATTAAATAGCAACTTTAATAAAATGTGTATGAATGTGTTAAATGGAGAGAATTCATTCTATTTCTTTGTGTGAGATGCAGATGTACCCTATGTGGCGGGTAAAACGTGGCATCTTTTTGCTGATTGACAACTGGAATTTTGAAACAGCACGGGCAGCTGGCATGGAACTGGATGACAGACATGGAACTGAATTTGATCAGCGTGCACTTCATTCTCTGTTTGAGGGATTACATTTTAACATAGAGATACAGGAAAATTGTAGTGCCACGGTAACAATATATTTCTCCTTAACCATCTAAAGATAGTTCTTGCATTGTGGAAAAAGAAAGGGATTCTAGTTAAGCCAACAATACATTTCTTGAGTTTTGAAAACACCTCCATAAATATACATGGTCAAGTAGGCATTTAAGTTTGAGTGATTCAGGTTTAGATGATGATCCATTTTCTCACTTCCTACTGCTGTATGTGTTTTTGCAGCAAATTGCAGATGTACTGCAAGAAGTGGCAAGGAAAAGTCATCGTAATTTTGACTGTTTTGCGTGCGCCATTCTGAGTCATGGAGAGCAAGGTGTTGTCTACGGGGTAGATGGTGACACAATATTTATTAAGGACATAATTGAAGCCGTGGATGGAGAAAATTGTCCCACACTTATTGGCAAACCTAAACTATTTTTTGTCCAAGCTTGTCAAGGAAGTAAGTGTACCCGTGTTTGTTGTCTGTCTAATGAATTTAGATGTAAAGCTGAATAAAAACTGTTTAAAAAGGATGTGACAAGCGGTAATTATTGATTTGATACTCCCAGACATCACTTTGTTAAGTGCATGTTATAAAATCCAACAGACTAATCAGGACATTTTTTGGAGGATATTTTCTATACCTTAACAGAAATGCTTGTAACATGGTATGTTGGCATACCTCATAGTAGTCAGTGTATTATAAGGTACAACGAATGCATAATTGTAGAGTGCAGATTTCCAGCCACTTCATCCTTTCTCCTTGTTCAGCTAAGAACGACAAAGGAGTCAGTATGGTGACACAGGCAGATGCAGCAGAAGACATGCCCACAGGTGATGATGTCAGCACTGGTAATGATGCCGGCTCTGTTGATGATGCTGGCCGTGCTGATGATGCTGACTCTGCGGATGACGCCGGCTCTGTTAATGATGACGGCCCTGCTGATGATGCCGACTCTGTTGATGATGGTGGCCCTGCTGATGATGCCGACTCTGTTGATGATGACGGCCCTGCTGATGATGCCGACTCTGTTGATGATGGCAGCCCTGCTGATGACGCCGACTATGTTGATGATGGCAGCCCTGCTGAAGACACTGGCTCTGTTGATGATGCGGGCTCTGTTGATGATGTCAGCACTGTTGCAAGTCACATGAGGAATATGAATGTGCAGGAGGAACTAGATGTTGAGGATCTTTACAATATCATAGGTGATGTGATGGATGTTGAGCAATGCGATGTGCCTAAGGGGAAGACTGGAACCAAATGTGATATTTTTCTGGCCATGGCAACTTCACCAGGTGAGACAATGTGAGATCAAATATAGATTTAGGGCTAGTATATGTGCACAGAAGCATGCACATGCTGCGCGCGTGTGTGTGTGCATCAGTGCATGGATGCATTTATGTAAATTGTGTGCATACATTCATAAAGATATTCATCAGGTTCTGTATGAGTTTTCTGAGAGTGGATTGTTTGACCAGTTGTAATTATTTTAGTCTGTGTGACAATTTTATTTCAGATTATGTGTCCATGCGCAATACTGCATTTGGGTCATGGTTCATTCAAGCTGTTGCTTTTGTCTTCTCCAAGTTTGCTCATAAATATGACCTGTTAAATCTTATGACTAAGGTAAGTGCTAAAGTTGCAGCCATCATTGCACATGTAACATACTTATGACCAGTATAACCTCATACTTTAGTTACAGTACACCCAATGTCACATTTGTCCGCAGCTGTGGGGAGAGTGTGTACGTTCTATGCTCGAAGGGAGATAAAAAGGCTCTTAAATAGGCCGACGGCGGTATCTTCCCTTGTTTCTTTCTTTGTGTCCTACATGATTATAACTGTAGTCTATGGCAGAACTTTTGAAGCTACAGCCTACAGTATTATAGTAACTGTGACCGAGACACAATATGTTGTTAGTAACGTGCACACAGTAAATGATGAATATCTGCAAAAGCGTTCCCGAAAATATATCTCTGCTTACCATTTTTTTAATTTGTGCGGGCAAAAGTCAATCTGTGTCTTACTATTATTTTACACCTCAACCGCATGAGCAGATTTTTAAGGTTCAAATTCTGATCATACGTTGCTGCTCCACAGATGCTAACCCTTGCTGGAGTCTGTTCCGGTATCTCACCAATGGCATTACTGTCTTATGTTCCTAGACATGTTTACGAAGCTAGGGTTCGTTTGTGTTGCAGGTGAATCATTTAGTCAGCATAGCTGAGACCAGGGAGAGAGGATATAAGCAGGTGTCTGGATTTGATACGAAGCTCAGAAAAACATTCTACTTCTTTCCTGGCTTGACGAGAAAAGTTCCCCCCGTCCTGTAACGAGCACCAATTGAACCAAAAATGCAGAAGACGATAAACAGACAGCCAACCACATCCGCACACAGTGGAGTGGAGACTGTCCAAATGGTGTAGTAGACCACGCGAGCAATCATGCTAACAGAGGTGTAACAGATACTCAAATATATCAGAGACTGAATGAATACTACAAGATGGGTCCTCACTCAGTATCCCAAGTAAACAGATACACAAGTATATCAGAGACTGAATACTACAAGATGGGTCTTCACTCAGTCTCCCATGTAAACAGCTGACCGTGTTGCGACTCTATCGGTCAAAAAATTAAGGGCAAAAAATTTATTTAAAGAGAAAATTCATATAGTCAAACAGGCTTAAAAAAACAACGTACCTGCTTAAAATAATTGTTTTATTTCTTGAACATTGCAACCATAACTGTTCTCAATTAACCTGGCAAACTCTAGCATACAGATGTAAATGGTTCATTTCATTAATGAAAACATTTCTTTGTAGACTCCTGCCCTAACTACTTCTCTGAAATTCTCTTTCTTTACATCCCAGCCATACTACTCCGCTCTTCGTCTGATAACTGCAGGCTCTCGATCCCTGTCACCAGAACAACCACATATTGTCACATGATTTTTAGTTACTGTGCTGCAAAACAGTGGCACTGTCTTTCCTTCTGTATCCACCATCTACTCACCATCCATTAAACATACACTAAAAACACGGCTGTTCCATGAGTATTGCTCCCTACACCAATAAACATAGCTGCTAATTATTGTGATTATATTCTATTGACTAGTCCACCTGCTCGTCTTTCTCTGGTTAACTTTTGCAATTAAAACAAACACATCAGTTTCTCAGTTTCTTACATGGTGGTACATTTTCTTGATCTGTCTTCCCTTCCATTGCTGACAATATTTATAGAAATGTTTAACATATTTTAGCTGAATGTAATGGTACATAGAAACAAATTTATGCTTTAAAAATAACCGGCTTAAATTAGTAAAGCTTGTACACATAGGATATATGACAAGACTTAAGAGAGTGGCTGATGATATTCTTTCTTACTCCAACCACATTAACCAGAGAGACAGTGTACAATGCAGCACACAGTTCTACATTCTTCTGATAATTGAAATAGCTTGGCTAATGAACACCATAAAGAAAATAATGACCAAAGACGCAACATGCTTAATGGCAAGGTGCTTGCTGTGAGCTAGCTTGTTTATGTAACTCAGTATCATAATTGTTATGAATGCATTAAATCTTTGCTTTAGAACAATGATTGTTTTGGGTCCAATGTCTAGATTTAAGGTAAATATGTAAAAGTAACATGGCTTCCCTAATTAGACTACATTGTGGTACACTACAGTAGTTATAAGTTGGCAATATGAGCAATTTATAAAAGAAAGAGCAAATTACTTGTCAGCTGAGCATGTATTATGAATTTAGAAGATCCTGATGAAGAAGACCACAACAAAAGTTATGATACATGGTTTATGTTTTTGGTACATTCTAGTTTTCTGTGTCTCTGCTTTAGAATATTGGGTGCTTGTGGTTTTTTTTTTTGTTTTGGCCAAGTTAACATATAAGGGCAAATCACGCAAAAGAAAATGCAACATGGAATACCTAAATAGCCAAAAACATGGTACACCACAGTAGTGTATCAACTTATACACTGGCCATCTTTGTGTGTGTGTGTGTGTGGTAGTAGTAGTAGCAGCAGCCATAAGATAGTAATAATAATGTAGGCCTATACTTGTAACGTGCAGCATCATGACCAAAATAGATCACACTCTCTGCGCAGATCAATAATGATGGAAATCTTTGTGCATTGTTTGCTACAAACAAGTTTTGGTTTAATGTTGGTTAAGGACCTCAACTGTAAACATCGAGAAACATAGAAGCGGATTCTGCTTGTTCTCCAGTAGAGTTATGACCGTCATTTAAATATCACGTGATACGCAACCTACACTGCTCCATTTTAATGAACAGTTCACCTGTTGGCCATAAGACAAGGCCAAGGACTGGACTACAAACTAACAGGCATAAGACAAGGACTGGACTACAAACTAACAGGCATAAGACACGGACAAGGACTGGACTACAAACTAACAGGCATAAGACACGGACAAGGACTGGACTACAAACTAACAGGCATAAGACACGGACAAGGACTGGACTACAAACTAACAGGCATAAGACACGGACAAGGACTGGACTACAAACTAACAGGCATAGGACAAGGACTGGACTACAAACTAACAGGCATAAGACATGGACAAGGACTGGACTACAAACTAACAGGCATAAGACATGGACAAGGACTGGACTACAAACTAACAGGCATAAGACACGGACAAGGACTGGACTACAAACTAACAGGCATAGGACAAGGACTGGACTACAAACTAACAGGCATAGGACATGGACAAGGACTGGACTACAAACTAACAGGCATAGGACATGGACAAGGACTGGACTACAAACTAACAGGCATAAGACGAGGTCAAGGACTGGACTACAAATTAACAGGCATACATTACTCCCTGCAAGCTGCAGTCCCAAGTTCTCACATGGCTGTGATAATCAACGGTACTTGTACTGGTGATTCAAATAATATTTATATTTTGTATAAAACGTAGGCGTGTGTCACGTGGTGAGTGTGTACGGTGTTTACTTTGCATGTCTCAGCCTGGGTGAAACAGAATTGTAAACAATGAATCTCACGTTAACCGTATATTAGCAGTTAATCCAGCCTTCAAAGGCTGACTGTTATCGTCTCAGTGTATCGTCGGTCGATGCACGATGTAGACACAGCACTGTTGTCGCTGTGACGTCACTTCCGACGGCAGACAGCACGGCGTGCGAGGCGACTGTTGGTGGCGTCCATCTCTCTTCTTGTTTGTCTGCTCTGTGTCCTCACCCTGCAGGCCTCTATTTTTGGGACACTGGCTCCGCAATCGCAAATAAAAAGGAACTATTTGAATTTTCCGGGCTTCCTGCTCCATCAAACTATTCGAGTCGTCTGCTTTGTCTCGCGACATGCCGTAGCACGTAGCCAGCCATACTGCGTCGTCACGTGAAGGTCAAAGCGAGGCTGTGGTAGCGAGGATGTTGATAGGCACCGCCACGATTCCGGAGACCAGAAGAAGACCTGAACAGTTTGTACACCGACGAGATGGAACGGAGCGTCAGAATGTCACGAGCCTGGGCAAAAGGAAATGTCCAGGTAAAAACATGTAGACACAAGTTCCATCAAAGACGTGTCGGTATGTGCATTCTCCTCGTCACCGGAAAGCTATAGGCGGTCTGCCCACTGGGCCTATCAAGTGGGCCAGAGATCACCATCTCCTTAAGAGATAACTCAGGTACCCGTCACACCTAGGTGCATGAGTGGAATTATCCAGTCTCCAGTCACAGAAACCTTTGAATGTACCTCCCAAGTTGAGTGTGCAAAGGATCAGGGAACAGAGCCGACCGGGAACAGGATGAATACAAGAAACCTTGAGTGACACGACGATTGGATTGAGATGACTACACATAGCATAACTTTAAGTGACATGATGACCAGGATTAATATATGAAACCTTGAGTGACACGACGATTGGATTGAGATGACTACACATAGCATAACTTTAAGTGACATGATGACCAGGATTAATATATGAAACCTTGAGTGACACGACGATTAAGATGACTATACTTAACTTTAAGTGATATGATGACCAGGATTAATACAAGAAACCTTGAGGTACAGAGGGTTCACGGGTAACTGTGGGACCACCACACCATTATAAATTATCGGAGGCAGAATGAAAAAAGACCCGGTAATGAAATGGGTGCCACTGCAAGTTCTTTAGAACTACGAGAGAGCGAGACCTTAACTTCCACCTCATCCCAGTCCGAGTAAATGATAGAATCAGAGAGAGAGAGAGAGAGTGTGTGTGTGTGTGTGTGTGAGACAGAGAAAGAGAGAGGTAATGTTTCCTATATGAAATAAACGTGCTGATTACAAGGCAAGTGGGAAAGTCAGGCTGCAGGAGGAGAAGAGTCGACATGCCTGAACTAAGTTCTTGGCCGCACGCATGTTGCTTCCTGTAGAGAGTGTGTCTGAGCCGACAGTTGGCACCTCGGGCTCAGTGCGCAGATGATGGCAGGCAGCGAGGGCATCTTTTGACCTTGACCTAGGTGGCACGAATGCACACAGGCACGTGCATACATCGCCTTTTTTTGATCAAACAGCCGAGAAGCTGACAGAACATACGACAGCTGGGCAGAAACTGGAGGACCCAGTTTGTTTTGTCCATTTTGCAGCGTTGATAACGACACCCTTGTGAGAGGCTGTGTAATTAGCCGCCAAGGAAGGCGAGGGCTTTCTTCTCTCTCCTCCATTTACATTTACATTTGCACGTGAAACCTTGGCGGTCGGATCTCAAGGTCACAAATCAAACAAAGAAGTCAACAGGCTGTGTTAAAGGCCACCGACAGTTTGAGCCTCCGGGGAAATCTTGACAAAAGGCACAGGGAAAGTCTGCAGGCGTTAAATAGGTCCGCCCTTGAGAAATATTTGTGCTGGTGTGTTGACTTTAATACAAGAGTTAGCAACCACATCGAAGTTATGTGTCACTGGCCATATGCTTGGCAAGTGACAGACATCGCATTACCAGTGGAAGAAGACCCGACAACACAAGGTGTGTGCACTGAACTCAGGTAAAAGATTTGACAAGGAAGCCCTGAAGATCTTCATAGGACGAAGGGAAATGAGCCCGACCTTACGGGGGTGGGTGGGTGGAACGTGAGCAGTAGACGGTACAGGTCCAGTAAAAATAGATGTGAAGTCACGTGCACACAGCCTTGTAATATGTACATAGTCACAACCATAAATTATGAGACAAAACATTGCATCAGGTTATCGCTGGACATTGGCGGCTCTCCAGTCTCCCTCACCGCTAATGATGATGATGTGGATCGGGGCGTAAGATGTTCACCAGGCTGAACTGCACTTTAGTGTAGGCTGACAGAACAGAAGATGAACCTGTTTTGCTCAAACAGTTGACCGACTGCTGGCATGATTATGGTCAGGAAGTCGGTCAGGCGTGTGACTATTCGGTCAGGAAGTCGGTCACCATGCATGTATTTGTGTTACACTGCATGGTAGCTCGACTTATTGACTCTGTCGCATTGGTGATACTGATACTGATGTTGATATAAAATTAATAGTGATACTGAAACTGATCTTGATTTGGTGTTCCTTGTGGAGTTTTTAGAGCGAAGTATTATCGCGACTTAAATAAACTCTACTGTTATAAAATAAATAGAATATTTAGGACTATGTGCAAATATATTTTATTTATATTCATTCATCTACAAATGTGAAATCCCGTCTTCGAAGCTATTCAGTGCGCAGAAACAATAAAAGTCCGACATTGCATGCATGTGGAGAGTGCTTCCCAACTCCTGATGTTGTATGTGTGACCGGAGGTTGGGGCGGGGGGGGGGGTGACAGGTGTGCGAGCGGTCAGAAGACGGTTTGTGTTTTCAGCCACAGGAAGTTGAACACGTGGCTTTCCTGACACGGCGCCTCCTACTGTGATGACAGTCCGCCTAGGGAGGCACTTGGTCGATGGTCTGCGTGTGCATGAACATTCCATCGCTCTCGCTCTACCTTACGTACGCACACACACACACGTGTGCCAATAATCAGATCGTTTGTCCACTCGTCAGTTGTAGGCCCAAGACTTGAATTCCCCTTGCCTACACTGATACCTGAGTACCGTCTTACTTGGGTGTGCAAGTAAATACTGTAAGTCCTGCTGGTGAGGACCTTTACAGACACAGTATGTAGCAATATACGTATACACCTGTATGTAATAACACCTGTATGGTAGCTACAGACACCAGAGCGTGTATCTAACTATTAAAGCCCACATGCCAAAAGATGAATGTGAGCTTAATCGTAGATGGGGGTCAAACCTTGATTCCTACACCACATTACACAAGTGTTTATAAATAGCTGCATTGCCTAATCGTTTACATTTCTGTCCGTTGTCCGAACGTGCCAAGCAGCTCGCCTTCCCCTGCCCCCCCCCCCCCAAAAAAAAAACAAAATCAGGAAGAGAAATTTGAAGGGAAATATTCTAAGAAATCTTGACAATCAAATAAAAAGTAGCAAGACACATCCCTTGTGACCTGCACATTTATCTTCCCCGACTCTATAAGGTGCAGACCTGAAACATGCCATCAAAGCAAGAGGGACAACTTCAGGACAAAACAAAATGTGATCAGGCCTAACTAGAGGTGGAGGACAGGGGGGTCTGGTATACCCGGGCCCGATGGTGTGAAAGGGGCCCGGCCTTAGTGGATTTTTTTCTATTTTTTTAAGTAAAGAAGGAAAGAAAACAAATATACAGTAACACGGCTGAAAATGCAAAATCATTTTTTCTTATTTACTGACCACTGACGTGTACACAGCTCTAAACTGCTCATCTCGTGCAGTGATGTAGAACTCTAGTTGTTTGCTGTCGAAGTAATACAGATGCTGCCAGTCTAATTATAACTTGTAAGCTTAGTACTTTATATACTGGGAAAATAATTCATGATTACATTTAATGAATGGTTAATGCAAGGGGCCCAGAAAAGTCCTCTGCCCCGGGGCCCGTGCTGGCTCTCGGAGGCCCTGAATGTGATTACACGGAAGGCTGTGTGTAGGATGTGTTATTAGAAACTACATTGACTAGGGAGTGTATTACGACTAGTGTGATGTGTGCTGTGTGTAGGATGTGTTATTAGGAACTACATTGACTAGGGAGTGTATTACGACTTGTGTGATGTGTGCTGTGTGTAGGATGTGTTATTAGAAACTACATTGACTAGGGAGTGTATTACGACTAGTGTGATGTGTGCTGTGTGTAGGATGTGTTATTAGGAACTACATTGACTAGGGAGTGTATTACGACTTGTGTGGTGTGTGCTGTGTGTAGGATGTGTTATTAGGAACTACATTGACTAGGGAGTGTATTACGACTAGTGTGATGTGTGCTGTGTGTAGGATGTGTTATTAGGAACTACATTGACTAGAGAGTGTATTACGACTAGTGTGATGTGTGCTGTGTGTAGGATGTGTTATTAGAAACTACATTGACTAGGGAGTGTATTACGACTAGTGTGATGTGTGCTGTGTGTAGGATGTGTTATTAGGAACTACATTGACTAGGGAGTGTATTACGACTTGTGTGATGTGTGCTGTGTGTAGGATGTGTTATTAGGAACTACATTGACTAGGGAGTGTATTACGACTAGTGTGATGTGTGCAGTGTGTAGGATGTGTTATTAGGAACTACATTGACTAGGGAGTGTATTACGACTTGTGTGGTGTGTGCTGTGTGTAGGATGTGTTATTAGGAACTACATTGACTAGGGAGTGTATTACGACTTGTGTGATGTGTGCTGTGTGTAGGATGTGTTATTAGGAACTACATTGACTAGGGAGTGTATTACGACTGTGTGATGTGTGCTGTGTGTAGGATGTGTTATTAGGACTACATTGACTAGGGAGTGTATTACGACTAGTGTGATGTGTGCTGTGTGTAGGATGTGTTATTAGGAACTACATTGACTAGGGAGTGTATTACGACTAGTGTGATGTGTGCTGTGTGTAGGATGTGTTATTAGGAACTACATTGACTAGGGAGTGTATTACGACTAGTGTGATGTGTGCTGTGTGCAGGATGTGTTATTAGGAACTACATTGACTAGGGAGTGTATTACGACTAGTGTGATGTGTGCTGTGTGTAGGATGTGTTATTAGGAACTACATTGACTAGGGAGTGTATTACGACTAGTGTGATGTGTGCTGTGTGTAGGATGTGTTATTAGGAACTACATTGACTAGGGAGTGTATTACGACTAGTGTGGTGTGTGCTGTGTGTAGGATGTGTTATTAGGAACTACATTGACTAGGGAGTGTATTACTACTAGTGTGATGTGTGCTGTTTGTAGGATGTGTTATTAGGAACTACATTGACTAGGGAGTGTATTACGACTAGTGTGATGTGTGCTGTGTGTAGGATGTGTTATTAGGAACTACATTGACTAGGGAGTGTATTACGACTTGTGTGGTGTGTGCTGTGTGTAGGATGTGTTATTAGGAACTACATTGACTAGGGAGTGTATTACGACTAGTGTGATGTGTGATGTGTGTAGGATGTGTTATTAGGAACTACATTGACTAGGGAGTGTATTACGACTAGTGTGATGTGTGCTGTGTGTAGGATGTGTTATTAGGAACTACATTGACTAGGGAGTGTATTACGACTAGTGTGATGTGTGCTGTGTGTAGGATGTGTTATTAGGAACTACATTGACTAGGAGTGTATTACGACTAGTGTGATGTGTGCTGTGTGTGTAGGATGTGTTATTAGGAACTACATTGACTAGGGAGTGTATTACGACTAGTGTGATGTGTGCTGTGTGTAGGATGTGTTATTAGGAACTACATTGACTAGGGAGTGTATTACGACTTGTGTGATGTGTGCTGTGTGTAGGATGTGTTATTAGGAACTACATTGACTAGGGAGTGTATTACGACTAGTGTGATGTGTGCTGTGTGTAGGATGTGTTATTAGGAACTACATTGACTAGGGAGTGTATTACGACTAGTGTGGTGTGTGCTGTGTGTAGGATGTGTTATTAGGAACTACATTGACTAGGGAGTGTATTACGACTAGTGTGATGTGTGCTGTGTGTAGGATGTGTTATTAGGAACTACATTGACTAGGGAGTGTATTACGACTAGTGTGATGTGTGCTGTGTGTAGGATGTGTTATTAGGAACTACATTGACTAGGGAGTGTATTACGACTTGTGTGATGTGTGTAGGATGTGTTATTAGGAACTACATTGACTAGGGAGTGTATTACGACTAGTGTGATGTGTGCTGTGTGTAGGATGTGTTATTAGGAACTACATTGACTAGGGAGTGTATTACGACTAGTGTGATGTGTGCTGTGTGTAGGATGTGTTATTAGGAACTACATTGACTAGGGAGTGTATTACACGAGTGTGATGTGTGCTGTGTGTAGGATGTGTTATTAGGAACTACATTGACTAGGGAGTGTATTACGACTAGTGTGATGTGTGCTGTGTGTAGGATGTGTTGTTAGGAACTACATTGACTAGGGAGTGTGTTACGACTAGTGTGATGTGTGCTGTGTGTAGGATGTGTTATTAGGAACTACATTTACTAGGGAGTGTATTACGACTAGTGTGATGTGTGCTGTGTGTAGGATGTGTTATTAGGAACTACATTGACTAGGGAGTGTATTATGACTAGTGTGATGTGCGCTGTGTGTAGGATGTGTTATTAGGAACTACATTGACTAGGGAGTGTATTACGACTAGTGTGATGTGTGCTGTGTGTAGGATGTGTTATTAGGAACTACATTGACTAGGGAGTGTATTACGACTAGTGTGATATGTGTAGGATGTGTTATTAGGAACTACATTGACTAGGAGTGTATTACAGCTTGTGTGATGTGTGCTGTGGTAGGATGTGTTATTAGGGAACTACATTGACTAGAGGAGTGTTACTAGTGTGATGTGTGCTGTGTGTAGGATGTGTTATTAGGAACTACATTTAGAGGAGTGTATTACATTAATTGCCAGTATGCTGTGTGTAGGATGTGTTGGCCAACTACATTGACTAGGGAGTGTATACGACTAGTGTGATGTGTGCTGTGTGTAGGATGTGTTATTAGGAACTACATTGACTAGGGAGTGTATTACGACTAGTGTGATGTGTGCTGTGTGTAGGATGTGTTATTAGGAACTACATTGACTAGGAAGTGTATTACGACTAGTGTGATGTGTGCTGTGTGTAGGATGTGTTATTAGGAACTACATTGACTAGGGAGTGTATTACGACTAGTGTGATGTGTGCTGTGTGTAGGATGTGTTATTAGGTACTACATTGACTAGGGAGTGTATTACGACTAGTGTGGTGTGTGCTGTGTGTAGGATGTGTTATTAGGAACTACATTGACTAGGGAGTGTATTACGACTTGTGTGCTGTGTGCTGTGTGTAGGATGTATTATTAGGAACTACATTGACTAGGGAGTGTATTACGACTAGTGTGATGTGTGCTGTGTGTAGGATGTGTTATTAGGAACTCGATGACTAGGGAGTGTATTGCGACTAGTGTGATGTGTGCTGTGTGTAGGATGTGTTATTAGGAACTACATTGACTAGGGAGTGTATTACGACTAGTGTGATGTGTGCTGTGTGTAGGATGTGTTATTAGAAACTACATTGACTAGGGAGTGTATTACGACTAGTGTGATGTGTGCTGTGTGTAGGATGTGTTATTGGGAACTACATTGACTAGGGAGTGTATTACGACTAGTGTGATGTGTGCTGTGTGTAGGATGTGTTATTAGGAACTACATTGACTAGGGAGTGTATTATGACTAGTGTGATGTGTGCTGTGTGTAGGAAGTGTT